>VWPU01017543.1:426425-742684 GCA_013398955.1 Callaeas wilsoni
CAAAAAAAAAAACCCCACAAGCCGATAACCAAAGTAATTAAAGGTTTTAATCACGTAGAAGCAGTTTTTGTACACACACTACACAGAAGATGATCTGTGAGGGTTTCATATGTGTACTCCTCAGTGACTCAGTTTCAGACAAATTATTTTCTGGGTTTAGATCAAAAAGGAAGTAATTAAATCCTTTCTTCTCCTTTTGAAATGCTCTTGAAAGGTTATTTATCTTAGCTTCTATGGAAATAATACAGATATTCTGCTTCAGACTTCAAGGAGCACTGGATGTCATTGAAAAAAATAGGATGTTGCCAAGTATTTCCTGGCATTATTTACTACTGAATCATGTTGCAGTACATAGAATCACAGAATCATAGAAATTTTTAGGTTGAAAAAGACCTTTAAGATCTTCAGTTTCAACCATAAACCTAATACTACCAAGTCCACCACTAAACTATGTCCCTAAGTGACACACCTACATATCTTTTAAATATCTTCAGGGATTCTTGATGTAACCAACTTCCTGGGCAGCCTGTTCCAGTGCTTGACATTCCTTTCAGTGAAGAAATGTTTTTCCTAATATGCAATCTAAACCTCCCCTGGAGCAACTTGATGTCATTTGCTCTTGTCCTCTCACTTTTTACCTGGGAGAAGCGACCTGCTCCCACCTTGCTACAACCTATTTTCAGATATTTGTAGAGAGCAATAAGGCCTCCCCTTTTCTCCAGGCTAAACACCCTCAGCTCGCTCATCTGCTCCTCACAGGACTTGTTCCACACCCTTCCCCAGCTGCATTGCCTTTCTCTGGACTCCCTCCAGCTCCTCAATGCCTTTCTTGTAGTGAAGAGCCAAAAAGCGAACACAGGACTCGAGGTGTGGCGTCACCAGTGCCAAGTACAGGGCACTGCCCTGGTCCTGCTGGCCACACTATTGCTGATACAATTTAGGATGCCACTGGCATTCTTGGCCTCCTGAGAACACTGCTGGCTCATATTCAGCTGGCATATTACGCTAAAGCCATAATTAAATATTTCAGTAAGTTCCATGTATTTATTTGCATTTGTTTTCCTTCAAGTTTTATCATTTGAATGATGCCAGTAATAGAGGGGAAACATGCTCGTCTTTCTGAACTGCCACTGATGACACAGATAAGTGAAATGGATGTACATGTTTCTGTTTTGTTTCTTACCAATGAGGCTTTTCAAGTGTTTCAATAATAAAGAGTTTGACATTCAAAATGTTTGTATCTATTGCCCACATCAGGGTATACCATGAGGAAGAATGCCCAAGTTTTGTGCTGATAACAAACACAGGGATAGTCTAAGAAAGAGAACAGCAGCAATGGAAAAAAAAAAATGAACAAATGTAATCCCTCAGGTTTAGTGCAGTAAAACACCTGTGGAGAATCACTGTGACCTACAAAAAATATATTGCCACCAGTGCAGCTAGTGAGTGGTTAGACAGTGGAATGAAAATAGAGCCCACAAGCCCCTCAAGTGCTAAAATGACAGAAGAAAGAGGCAAAAAATCAGTATTTGCTGGAAACTACTGTTTTCATCTGTGCATTTAGGCCAATGCAACTATTCTACTCCCCTGCGTACTATTAGATTATTTGACTTGATCAATTAATCTAATTTTACACTGCTTTGGGGAAGAGAAAATCAGCTAGAGGAACATATTGATGTTTCAGATATGTTTGATTCAACCTTTTCTGTCTACAACAAATTGCGCATACCACAGCTTTCTTGAGCTTGTCTGGAATCAGACAAGGCACTTCCCTTGCTAAGTGCCTACAGCTCTTGGTAGGGGTGTGAACCAACAAACACAGGTAACCAAAGGCAACCATCAAACCACAGCTGAAATGCAAAGAGATGTATTTCATTACCTCGTTGACAGCTCCAGGCAGCAGAGACACACAGAGGGACACAGGCTGGGTTAGGCTCAGCTCATCCTGGAGGGCAGCAGAGGCAGATGAGGGGCACTCTGCACCTCACTGTAACAAAAGCTTCAGTCATGTCTGTGAGAGTGTGTTCTCTCTACGTGGGAATTCTACTTCTCGAAACAGAGAGAGGTTGGACAACACTAGGCATAAAAAATGGGGTTTTCCCATAGTGACATTTTTAGCATTCGCAGCTGCAAGGTCACTTTGAGTGAAACTATTCCCTCCTCTTTGAAAAATCTTCCAGTTTTAACCCTTTCCTCCCAACAGTAGCTAACATTCAGCTTCAAAAATAACCCGTTCAGACTTTCCTCTATTTTGTTATCCAGCTGCTGAAAACATGTCCTTTCCTTCCTTGCTAGCCTGTTTCTTTCCTCCGTTCTCTGAGCTTTTGCTTCTTTGTCACACGCTGTCATACCCTTAAAAACACAAAACCAAAGAAAATACCTCCACATTGGTATGTATTTCAAATGTCCTGCTGGTGACTGCTGTTGTTTCGGTTGTCTGGTTCCACTGGGGTATTTTCACAGGTCCTCACCTTTATCACAAATGATACAATACTGTTTGCATTCCTGAATGAAAACAGAAGGCATAACCAACTTCAAACATTTCATGAACAATTGCTGTACACTAAGAATCCTGATGGAAAAAAACACAGCCACAAGCTAAGCTACAAGAAGAGGGCTGGTTAGAAACAGAGGCTTAAATAATAAATCAGAAGATCACTTTTGCTAGGAATGGAAAAGAAATCTGGCATATGAAGACATGGAAAGGTACTGTCAGGAATAACACTGCTTAGATCTCCAACCTTCTAACTGTAGCATTGTTTTAAAAAGGTAAGAAAATATGTCTAAGTGTTGGCTTGTAACCCTTTTCCTCTGATAAGAAAAACATAAAGGTAATGCAAGGAGAACTCATTTAAAAATTAAAACAAATCCTAACTCAGCTTTACTCTCCCTTATTGCTCCAAGCTTACTTGAGTTTTAGTACAAAAGTGATTAGAACGTAAAACTTATTTCTTTCTAAGTGGAGAGCCAAAGCCAAAAAGAAAAATTCTCATCAAAATTTGTTTAGTTGAAATGCATTTGTTCTATCAGAAACTGGATGAAAAATATGTAATGAGCTGTATTTGTTCTCTTCCTTCACCACTGGGCAGTACTGATATTCCTTCCTGCACCCCAACAAAATGGAGATGAAGCAGCTCCTCTATAAAATGCAGCCACTGGAAAGCAGAGTGAGACTTGCAAGGAGCAGCCTTCCCTATGGCAGAGATTGAGCTTGCATCATCAACACTCATGGAAATTAATACTATATAAGAGAGTAGATAACAAAATGTGTTTCCTATCACTTCCTTTTTGATGCCTGTATTACTTTTAGACTCCTACTATTACACACATCCCTTTCTATTGTTCCCCCTTGTCACCTTTTGCAGACAGTAGAGAGGAACAGGTATTTTTAAGGTGTTTCTTCTGACCTATTTTAAATGTTTGCATTAGGATGAGGTAAACTGTACTTCAGTACTGTCTTACTGTCTTTAGGGTTAGACATAGGAGTTCAGACATGGTCTACATTGCACACCCTCACTGTAGTCATCTGTAATTTGTTATATAGATCCCAGACAAAAAAGAAAACAAGACCAAGAGAGAAAAAGAGGGAGAAAGGCTAAGAGAACAAATAATGCCAAAGTCCCCAGTATGTGATGTAACCTAAAATTCAAAAGCTAAGAAGTAACAAATTTAAAGTTAAAAAAAAGATAAAAAATATAAAAAGTCAAACAGCATCTCAAAAAGAACTCAAATACCTCAGTTCATCTACACGAAATGGGCCAGAAGCATGTTATCTTTTTCCCTTAATTTTAGGCTAAAGATCACCTAATTCACCACCACTGCAAGTTCACTCTGTGTGGTACGTCTGTTAGTCTCCTCATAAAAATAAATTTCAAAATATTCAAACTTGAGGAATGCTACTTTTTCCTAATGGAAAAACTGAAATAATTTTTTAAATGCATCTTTAGATTATTATTTTTGAAATTACTGTGAACATTCTTTTTCCTAGTTTGGTTTTATTTCCGACTAGTTCTAAATCATTCTATTTGTTTTCACACATGTTAAGGTACTTACAAGCATTAATTTTGGACAAAAGAAAAGGGGTTAAAATTTTATGCACTGCTGTTATACCTGGACTCCAAGCCACCAACTCAGCAAGGGTTAAAGTGCAATTAACAGATTTACAGAAGAAATCATATCATGACAATGAATTACAATTACTTCAGGGGATTTTTTAATTTTCAAATTACCATGTCATACAAACTCAACAATTTGAAAAATTCCCTTTTTTTTTTCCCAGAATAGGAAGCAATTCAAACACTAGAGAGTAGTAAAGAATATTAAGAAAAGAAACAATGCAGAAATCTTTCACTCTGTTAGTGGAGGAGACTACTTTTTTCTTTGCAGTTATGGAAAAAGCACATATAAAAACCTGTCTTTTTCAGATTCATTCATGTTACATTTTTCTCATTTTCCAAAAAAAAAGAAGTGTGTAGCATTTTGTAAAAGACCACGGCTTAAAAGATCACAGTTTTTGAGCACTGTTTTTTAAAGTTTGTATTATTTTTTAACAGCAGCAAAGGTTAATAGCAAGAATATTAATGGAACGAACAGAGTGTGATGGGGAGTTTTTAACAGTTTTTTATCTCTTTTAGACTTGATGTGTTTTGGTACTTCAAGTGTTTGTAAATACTTTCTTTCTCTAAGAATTTTAGTATTCAGTTATGCAATATTGCACTTCAGGTAATCTTATTTGTAAATGAATCTGTAGGATTGATGTTATTATGTAGTTTAATTTGTTAGGCACAATCTTGAAAAGTCATAAACTCACTTTGCATCCTTACGTACTCATATATTAAACAGGTATAATTTATAATAAACATCTGCTTTATAATGCTGATGTGACAGAAGGCATTTGACAAGGAAGAAGGGCTTTAGGTGTGATGCACCAAGCACAAATATGCACATGTATAAGTAAACCTTCAAACTATAGCTGAGTAATTTTCTTATGCCAGTCCAAGGATTATTAATACACATGTCAATGTCAAATTTAATAAAGCTGTTACATTAATTGTAACTGTGGTGTCTTGTACACACCTGTCAAGGTGTTTCTGGTGCAGAAAATCTTTGTCATGAATGAACTAGATAACATAAATTATAAGTGAACTAGCCATTTACCTCAGGAGATCCAAATTCAAATACTGCTTTTAGTCTCAAATGAGTTGTTTATCACACCCCACTGAACCTCCAAATATGGCACAGTTCTGCATGGCTGGAAATCTGGACTCAGGAGATGTGAGGGATTGGAATATCAGGCTGTATCACTAATCAAGATTATGGTGTCTTGGCAGAGACAAGTAGGAAAGTGTGTATGTGTGTACAGCAAAAGTCAGCTCCTTCCCTCACAAGCCAGTGCTACTCATCTCTTAAATTCCATAAGCAGGATGTTTGTTAGCAAATTTTCAGCAGAAAAATAAGATGCTGTTACTAATGACAGCTTTTGCAAATCAACCTCATACAACCATCGATGATATTCTCCCGTCAGAAGCAACGGTATGCATGTGAACACCAGTCAGTGCTACTTATCTCTGAAAATGCTGATTATTTTTGAAGCCTGAATGCAAAGATCTATGAAGACTGCAGTCCTATAAGTTTCAGTTTTCTACATAACTGTTCGCATATAAAACAACATTTTAGAGAAGCATCTCATTCATTAAAAAAGAAAGAAACATTCCCAGTGGAAATTCAATAAAAAGTATTTTTATGCCAACAATATCATATATTAATATCTCTTTGCACAAATTGTATCCATTTAAATTTAATCAATCCAATTTTCACTGGAGGTAAGACACTATATCAAAAGACTGTCACAGTGCTAGGTCTGTGCAGAAACACAATTCACATTAATTTTTACAAACAAAGGCAGCTAAAGTAAGCTCCTGCCATGTTCTTGCATACCACATGCAGGGAGGATAACACCGTCTCTCATCAGTGAGCAGAACAGTGAAGAGGAGGGTGCTGGCAGCATCCACGTGAACTTTAGCAAAGGTTATGCTGAAACCACGTTGCAACTTGAAGGACTCGTCATTGCACGTTCTCTTTTTTACACATCTAACTGGGCTTCAGCAGTACGTCATTAAGAAGGTCTAGGCTGAAAGTGGAGGTGCAAACCTTCGACTTCACAGTAAAATGTTTATATTTTTGGAGCAAAGCAAGGAAAACCCTTATTAGCTCAGGGCCAAGTTGTCATTTTTCAAAGCCCGAGGTCAACTCTCAGCATCCCAAACAAAGATCTGCTGCATTACTTCAAGGAGCACAAGAAGGAAACAAAATACCCTCAGCGTGCATAAGGCAAGATGCAGAGGGTGGATACAAGTCAGAGAGTGACTGTTCAAACATACCACAATAAATCTCAAGTCCTCTATTAACAAACATTAAATATATATCTATGCATGTTTACTAGAACTGTCTGCTGGAAGATAACAAATAGGAGGGGAGAACCATTTTACCATTCCTGTCTTCCTAAGGGAAACATCCCAGCTGAACAGACTGAGATCTCTAGAACTAAGAAAGATGAAAAGACCCTACTCAGCAGGTGGATTTTTACTATGATGTTTTAATGCAGTAAAACAAGCTCACAACCCCATGGGAAAAGCAGGAAGGGGATAAATCAGAGGTTTGCAATATTCAGATACCAACAGAGAAACCTAGATGGCAAATTTTTGTCTTTCTTCATCAATAAAAAACTGCCTCATTTTGCTCTTAAATAGACAATTTCATGATATTAATGTACACTGGACTTTGTCTTAGTACAGAAATGTCCAAACGGCAGTGTTAGGTGAAAAAGATTACTGATATTACAAAAACTTTTTAGAATTGCAGAATTGCATGTTAGTCAAGAGATATGTAATGAACTAGCAGTCCAGTAAGTAATATATATTTCATAAAAGGCCTAATACATATTTAAACAAATATACAATTAATGCTTCAGAAGGTAAATGTGTATTCAACTATTTATTGAAACAGCAATCCAATTTCAAATTCCTTTAAAAAAATAAAAATAATATCTGCACAAACTCACACAGAAATGAATATGAAAACAAATTCAAAGGCCACAACTAAACAATAAATAAAAGTCCAAATGAAGACCAAATGCTACGCTTACTTATGTTTATTATGAAAAAAGATTTTATAGGAAAAATAAGTTGTCATAATTCATATGCTCCTGTCTGTGTTTTGTAGCTGGCACATTCTTCTGCAACAGCACAGACCAATAACCAATGTTTTGACACACTGATTTTGTCATGGAGTAAGAAACAGAGTGAATATGTAATGTATAATCGGTAAATAAAAAGCACAGAGACTTAGGGAATACAGATCACTCCATTCAGATTAAGTTTTCTGATGTTTATTTATTTATGTTTATAGTCACATTTATAAAATCAGCATTAGAAGGCTAGAGATATGCGCATATGTACATATGTATTTGTGTCTGCCTTCTACCTAAAGAAGATGTACCTATGATATCTATGTCAAAGAGAAACTGGTAATAGAGTCAGATCTTTCTTTGATCATCTTGGTTTTTTATGAAAATGCTTGGAATTCTGCTTTTCATAACAAAGTAGGAAATTAGCAAGAAATAAACAAATTAAAAATTTATTAAACATTGCTTCTGGACACAGTCGTTACTGCTATTTTCAACCAAAACTTTCTCAAAAGCTTTTACTCTTACCTTTTCTTCAAGCTGCACTCTCAGGATTTGTTCAGAATACATCTGATCCTTGCTTACAGCCTTGCCTATCTGCTTCTCTGGAGTTGCATCTCTCTCACAGAGATGTAGAAACAGTAACTAGCAAAGCTCCTTCATCCATATGGGCGCATGCACGTGCTCGCAATGCTTTGGATAGTGACAGCTGGCTGGATTTGGGGTGAGGGGTGCTACTGTTTCAACTGTCTGGTTCCATAAAAGGTCATTGCTATCAATTATAATTATCTTAAATGAACTGAAAGTGGATTATGTCTAATGAATAAAAGATGCAAATGTAAAAGTATACTTTAAAAATATTCATGCAAAACTCTAACATTATGACAATACTGTATTTATTAGAGAAATGAGAGACCAAAACAATTCTAGAAGTTTGACATTCTCTTTCAAGGAACAAAATAAAGCTCAAATTTAATAAACATCAATCAAGAATGAATCCAACTCGTTCTAAGATCATACAGTCGCTAGAATGGCCAGTAAGTGAGTACACACAGTGGTCGTTGAAGAGAAAAACAGGTCACAGGTTTTTACCGAAATATAGATAAAAAGAACTTGTGAGTCTTTTAGAAAAGTAAAAAGAAAACAATACTGAAGTATTTAGACAGTCCAATAATTTTTTTTTACTATATATATCAAAAGATTGCTGGCAGATGTTTTTAAGTGAAAAGCTTACCTTAGTTCATTTACTATGTCTTTTGATTCTAATGGCACAGAATGTTCTAAAAATCAGAAAGCTCATGTTTTGATCTAGAGAAAAAAAAAAGGCAGAAGAATATCACCTATATCTCTGGAAAGCTGTGGAGAAAAACAGAGCAACAGATTTCAAATTAAACAATCAAGCATGCAGATTCCTGGGACTAATGAACCTGGAAAACATTGCAAGTCATAAAAGGTTATGAGTTTGTTTTTGATGTGATTAAGACTGTGATCATCATGCCACCCCAAAATGACAGGGAAGAAATACAAGGAGTCCTTGAAATGATAAAGTATGAAAGAATATTTGTAATGAGAACAGGAGTGTTTCTGTGGAAAAAAAGTCAAAGACGGATATTTGCAAACCTTCACAAACACTTTCAAAGATCTTAAGAATTGAGTCCCTAGTCCAAAGATGCTTTGGCAGTGAAAAGGAAATTAAGTTGTCTCCAGATTCACATCCAGTCCGGTCAGAGCAGTCTAGTCCCAATTGTCTAATGAGCCATAATCGTTAATGAAACCTGCGTGTCAGTACAGTGAAACACACAAGGAGACTCTGTGTAGCCTTAGTAACTGGATATGGCAAGGCTCACAAGTTTAATTGCAAGACAGCAACACTATTTGAAAACAAATTGTTTGTTTTGACATGTATTGTTAAAACTTAGGCATGTGAAACTCCAGCAGACAGGATCTCCCCCTGGAGGTGTTCACAAGCATCTACTGCTTTTTAGTCACTTTAGGGAAGTGAAGCATGCATTTTTACAAAACTTGTTCACTAGCTGCTAAAATGCAGTTGCCAGCAACGTGACTAAGCTGTAACAAGTGGATCCCATTCCCCAAAAATAAAAATTTTATTTCTTTTATTATGGCAATCGGATCTGCAAATCAAACACAAGTCTAAGAAAGATTTGAAGGTTGCGGACTCTCTCTCCAGAACATTTGACAGGAGTGAAGTAGTTCTGATTAAAGTGTGAGATACTGGTACATCAAACTGAATTTTAACAAGTACCCTAGAAAAGTATGGAGATTGTGATCCTCAGAATAATTGCTTAGGAGGGGGAGCTGCAGAAAGTGGTCCTAACTCTTAAGATTGGAATGGTTATCGCCTGTCACTAGCCTTATCTGAAGCCAGAGCTCTCAGATTTATGTGAAACTCTTTAAAGATACCACACGTGGTGAACTCAGGGGTAACACATGAAAAAATTTTGAAAAAGATACATTAAGACCATTTTGGCCTACCAAAACAAAAGACAATGTTTGGAAACAATATCTGTAAGGCAAATACTAGTGTTTACCTCATAGAGCAAGAACAAAAGCCCTGCTAGAAAAAGAACTCATATTTGTAACAGGAGGAACTACACGTGGGACACAAATCAGGCACAGATTTGTTTGTGTTAACGGAAGAAATTCGTTGCTCGTACGCTCATAGTCTCATTCCCTGAGCCAGCTTTGCAAATGGGTATTACAGCTGACTCCATGGTTATGTGTATTGTACTCATTCCTGCCAAATGTACTATGCTTAACACAGTTACATATAAATATGGCCAGGAAGATTTTGGTTACAGACAACAAAAAACTTGCAGAGGAGTTAGATGCACCCATATACATGAGGATAAGCAATTTGCAGCGTCTAGATCTAAAGGTGTTATTCCCATTTTTTGACTGACTTTCTTTATAAAAGGTTAGACAAGAATCTTTTCAGTGGTAGTTGAAAAATATCTGAAAATATAGTTCAAATTCAAAAAGCTTGTGAAACCAGCCTCTGATCATCTTATAACATAATTAAGTTGAAGGATAACATCAATGAAGCATTACATCCTGACAAAATTTTTTTATGAGAATTAATTATAAAAAAATGAAAACAAAATTGTCTTTCATGTAAGAAACTTTTAGTAAAAAAAAAAAAATTTGCATAAGGATGCAAGGGCAAATTCAAATAAAGAAGTGATAAGAATGGCAAGCTGCCAACAATTAATGTAAAAGTTAAATGAATCTAGCACATAACATCTCTTGCACCTAAATAGTTTTCCAATTAATTATTGTTCATCAGACAGGATGATAGAATGGGTGAAACTTTCTCAACTTTCCTGAGAAGAGGGAAATAAGGAATGCTGTCTGCCATCTTGTCTTAGATGCTTTCAGCAAGGAAACAATTTCATCAGAATAAGTCAAAAAAGAGATCATGCTATCTACATGAACAGGATAACTGGGTTTTGCCAATAGCACTTTCCTATCTCCAGAGAAACTTGCAAGCACAAATTATGACTGAGCAAACCCTGTAAGGCAAAAAAATTAAGATGAAAAATGAAGTTATAAGTAAATTTAAACTACACAAGTATTGCTCAAGTGAATATGTTGAATTTATAAAAAAATAAGATACTTGATTGTATTTTTCCATTTTGAAATGAATATTGCAATGAAAAATGTTAAGTTGAACTTATAAAACCTAGATACCTGAAAAGAAAAATACCTTAATTTTTTTTTTAATTGAAAAGAAATTTGCAGAGCCTTTCATTTCACTCAGACTGAAACTAAAACATTCTTCTTGGAATGAAACAGAATGCAATTTTTGCAATGTTGTGATTTAGTCACAAAACTAAAAGAAAAAAGCAGTGCAAATTTCCATACTCACCCTTTTTCTATTTAAGTGGGAAATGCTTTTGTAGGTATTACACTTTTCAGGTGCTCACATCATGTAATGAAACATACATTACTCAAGTTGAAGTAATACAGACTTAATTTTTACTACAACACAAAAGAAGAAACTCTCTGCTGACCATCCTGTTTTATGACGACAAGTATGTACTTGAACATCTCAGCACTAACACTCAGCAGATAATGCTTCCAGGTATTCCAGTATTTCACCCAAAATATTAGCAGAATATTTCTGCTTCATCATGGAAGGAAACTTCAAAAGCCATTGGTCAACAGCGTGACTTGACAACTGCCTTTGTGTGGAATCTTTCACCCTGAATTTCAGAGCTTTAAAAGCAAAGAGGAGAGATTGATAGACTGGCACAGTGTTTGAGTGTGTGGACAGCAATATCCACTGGATAACTGCAGGATCATTGGTGGGACTATATGTAGAACAAAAGTCACATGCTAAGACTTTACAAGTATTATCACTGAAGTTCTTTTAATAATATGTATCCTTCTTCACAGAATTTATCAACACATAGGAATAAAATTGCATTTTTTTATACAGCCTACAGAATGGAGGACGACTTGTCCTCAGGAGCTGAGCCTAAAGGTATAAATCAATAGATCCCTGCTAGTATGATCAAGAGCCTATCTTTCAAAAATACCAGGAAAGACCCCCATACACAGAAATAGTATTTGCAGCTCTCCATCAGTGTTGCAGACACTGCTCCCCAAGGCTCCATCAGGTTTTAAACAAAAAGAAAGGCAGATCAATAACACAATGATCAAAAAAATTGAAAGGGTTCCTCTCTACAAAAATAAACCCCAAGATATAATTCTTATTGTTGCTGCTATTTCAGCTATTATTAAAGATTGTGGATAATGCTTTTATAATGGATTCTGTAGGGTTAACACAGAAAGACCCTACCTATTCTATCACCAAACAATGGGTACAATTGAGGCCTTAATGAAAGCCTGTTTTCATTTAGCCAACAAAGTTTAATTTCCAATTGTGTCAAACCTTAAGCAATGTATTAATGGACTGGGGGGAGGGTAACATTAATGAGTATGTGTCTGTGTACTTTCATGCCTGCAAACCTATACCTCACACAGGTTACACATGCTGTCATGTATTTAGGACAGTAGTGCACACATCTGTCTAAATAGAAACAATCTTTACCTATATTTGTGGCACTCTCAAGATACCAGTTAGCCCAACAAATAGCAAAAAAAAAGCATCGGTGGTATTTTACCCTGAGGCACTGAACAACTTACTCTAGTCGGTATGAAAATACAGACCAGTCTAATGAAGCAGTGAATAGCAAATCAGGACATTTCAGGCATGTCTCCAACAAGCAATGGAGTGTGGTATGAAAATCCTGGAATAGCCTCATCAATAAGGCTATCTCCTGAGCAAGAAAGGGTACAGAACTATCAACAGAGCACATTTTAAACCTATCTAGCTCTGCTGAGAAGCTGGGATTGCCGGCTCAGTCATAGCTGTCACTTCCAGCACTACTTTGGGTATCTGAGCTCGTTCCTTGGCACAACTTTGCTCTGCAGGATGGCACACCAGCTACATGAGCTCCAGCCAGGGGATATCTCCAAAGCCAGCATGTGGAAATGTGTCCTGTTTTATAATTGACCCTAGAGAAATCTTGAGTATGCTCTCCAGTACCATGCAATACTTTCCTCGTGCTTTTTCCTTGAGATGGCCACACACAGGACCCCAACTCACTTTTCTTGCAGTGTACAGCTCTTGGCAGACTATATCTTTAACTGGTAGCCTTCCCACACAAAACACAATTGCTGATTTCTCTGAAAGGTATGATGCATATACAACAAAGATAAAAACATATGCTTAGATTTTTTTTCTTGCTTGCTTTATAGATTCAGCTGCGAAAAACACAATATCTACACACCTGAACTTTAGAAAGAGGGAGGCATTCAGAAGCATTCCTTTCCTCCATGTTTCTTTATGGATTGCCTCTAGACAGCACCTGTACACTATTCTATTTACTGTGAATACATTCTGCGGGTGTTTGTCTCTTCCTGCACGTTGCACAGAGTGCAGATGCCTTAGAGAATCTGGACTGCAACCCAGAGTCTGAGGCATAAAAGTTAGGCATTGTAAAGCTCAACATTGTCTTTTGTTTTTTTGGATTCAGCTTTCTAGCCCCAGGCATGTTCAGTCTGCATCGACACCGAACATTTAAGCCATTGCAGCATCTCACACAAGACCCTTACAGCATTTCCCCTCCACAACTGTTATTTCTTGCCCACAGTATTGCTATTCTGTAACCGCATCACATAACCCTACAGAGTACTGTCTGACCTCAGCCACCAGGAATTCAACGGAACATTTGCACTCCACTCTGCAACACCCTCTTGACTTACTTCTAATGCTTTTGAAAGATACAAGATAGCAGATGATTAGTAGTAAAGCTGCAAAAAAACCCACTAAAATCTGAGCGGCATCTTTTTTCCTCTATCTAAGATTTCATCAGGAATGCGACAAAGTTTTACCTTGCACTTCTGAAATTGCTGTTGCTTGCACTAGAAGAATTATATGTAGGTATGTCATTACCAAAGCTCTACCTCACTGTTGTTTCCCAGGACTGTGAAATCAATACATACTTTCTGAAGCAATAGTTTTGAAACTTAAAATGTGAATTTCTTAGTTTATATTTTTTCCCAGGTTTCACATTCCTTACGTTGTTAAACAGAAACAAAGGAATCTTCAGATTGTTGAGAGCAATAGATCATAATAATTCTAATCTGTTGGTATTGAGGAGAAATGACAGGAGTTTTAATCTACAATGTATCAATATCATACATCAAAATACCTCCTTTAGAGCAGTTGCGTTCTATCATCACAAAAAAAATCTACAATCAGTATCATACACCATGCACAGGTAAGAAAATTTAATAATAAAGCTTTTATAATGTAGTCACATTTTATGCAAGACAGCTGCTTGATAGGTCTCAGTATCCAATGTGTTTACTTTTACAATAAAAATATTCAAACTTTCACCATGTGTCTAGTAGAGAGAACTCTTTGTCTCAACACAAAGATTTGAGATGTAAAACTACATGAAAAGAAACAGTTTACCTCATTACAGCTTCTGTACACATTTCAGACAAGTATGTTAATCCTATTTACAAGCACTAATGAAAACTTTCAGCACTTCTGTTAAGACAGTAAGATAAATTACTGTTAATGCGTAGACAAGGACTGTGAACTGCAAGACCAGAAACCAATAGTAGATCTTAAATTATTATTGTTGTTATATTATTATTGTTATTATTATTGCTGTTATCATCATCATCATCATGAAATACAGATCCCAGTTGATCCAGATAATGGTATTATTGCTGCAGCTGAATTAAATCTTGGATTCATATTTCTTTTTGCCAAGATAAATAGCGTCCTGACAAGTTGGCCCTATACTGTGATCAGTAGGACCTTACAGAATTCTTACTTCAGGAGGTTATTGATAGTAAACAGCAGCTGAAATAAAGGAAGAAATAAGATCTGGAGGCCCTGCTTGGCTTTCTGCTCTGCTCCTCTCGTCTCTTCATTTTATTCCCGCCCAACTCTTTGTCTCTCTCTCCTCTCTTTGATCACTTTGTATGAGAAATGAATTTCAATAGAAATGTAAAATCAGAAAGAACCAGGAAAAAATAAAAGCAGAAAAAATAAAGGAACTAGGAAAAGAAAAGGTCACAATTTAGGCCCATAAGGAGATAAGCATGAGAAGAACATTCCCCGACTAAGTAAGCAATCTTTAGCCCATACAGGAAAAACTGGAAAAAAATCCATTTAAAAAGGATGCAAACTAGGAATGTTTCAAGATTGGAGGCCAAGACTGTGCCACTTTGCCCTTTCCATTGATTGCTCAAGCAGGAAGACAAAACTGAATCGCACCATGCTCCTCCTTCAAATTCAGATTTCTTTCATACAAAAACAAGGGCATGAAGAATGTTATTCCCAAGTTGGAATGACAGTGCAGCTGACAGATTTGTCAAGGTCTGAGTCTGAGAAGCACTATTATACTCCTCAATATAGAAAAGCCCAAAATGATGTTCCATAAATTGCAATGCGTGGTCCAAGTTTTAATGGAATTTATGTACCTCAGAGAAAATCCTAAATTATTTAAAAAATCCTCTGAAAAGTTTTATGTAGACACAAAAATGTTGCATGAATTTTCTCAATAATTTGAAAAGAAGACCTATAAAATAAAAAATATACTGTTAAATTTCACAGGATGGCTGGTGTGTAATTCAGAAATTCTAGGAATGTCCTGGGTCTGGTTGGAATGCAGTTAATTTTCTTCACAGCAGCCCACGCAGTTCTGTGTTTTTGATTTGTGACAAAAACTGTATTGATAGAACAGCAATGTTTCATCTGTTGCTGAAAAGTGCTTGCACAATGTCAAGGTCTTCACTTTTTCTCACTCTGACCTACACAGCAGGTGAGCTGAGGTGTGGGCAAGAAGCTAGAAGGGCAACAAGCTGACCTAAACTCACCAGGAATATATCAGAAACCACACAAAGTCATGTCCAGCAATAAAACTGAGGGAGGGAGCATTTCCAGTGCAGTCACTTCTGAGAGACTAACTGGGCATCCAATTCCTGGTGGGAGGCAGTGAGTGACTGCCTTTGCATCATCTCATGCTTCCCTGGGTATTTTTCCCTTCACTTATTAAGCTGTCTTTACCTTGACCCACAAGTTTTTCTCACATTTGCTCTCTGTTTCTTGCCCCCATTCCACTGAGAGTGGGACTGAGTGAAGAACTGGTGGGTGCCTGCTGGGATCAGCTCAACAC
This sequence comes from Callaeas wilsoni, assembly GCA_013398955.1. Classification (NCBI taxonomy): domain Eukaryota; kingdom Metazoa; phylum Chordata; class Aves; order Passeriformes; family Callaeidae; genus Callaeas; species Callaeas wilsoni. The sequence continues at coordinate 442,332 of VWPU01017543.1, forward strand.
AAGAAGATAACCTGTGATAAACCAGTAATAGAGATGAAAGATAGGGCAGCTGAAATGTAAATGCTCAGGCATCCCAAAGAAGCTCTACAGAAAGCAACAGTTACGTGTAATCCAAAAGACTAAAGCACAACCAAGTGCAGAGCGAAGGCTGCAAGGAAGACTTGAGAGCTCAGCAGTAGAAAAGCTTTGCATATGATGACTATAGAACTGTTACAGTAAAGAGAATTCAGTCTGATAAATCAAAAAAGTATTGATAAAGTAAGTATTGATACAAAGGTTTTGGGGTTTTTTGCGTATATATCACAGTAACACAGTGGAAATTAGCAAAAATAAATTATTTAAATAGTGTGGAATATCATTAACTGCAAAGACAAGATCATAGAAAATATGGGCAATTTAAGGGCAGATAGCAAGTTCACTAAATGAAGATTTCCTTAGCATTACATGAACAACAGAGCCTGCAGTCAGGCTAATCTATTTTAAAATCATATGATATTTCAATAACAACTGCAAGCAAAGAAATTTGTTGGAATTTCAAACGTCTTATTTAACACAGGAACAATACTTTCAGATAGAAGGAGTTAATTAAAAAATTTATTAGCGTTCAGGCTGAGAGCAGTTATTCAGTGTAATCAAAATTTAAAAATATAGAAACTCTGGACACACAGAGCAGGCAAACCCACAGTGGTACTTTTCTGCCCAAGGTTAGCATGTTTTACAAAACCTGAAATGGCTTCTTCTACATTACATATGAAGATAGCTGAAGCAATGTTGCTGGAACAGCACCTTTCTTTCAAAATATTCAGTGTGTTAGAAGGAAAAAAGTATACAAAGAAGAGGGACCAATAAGGATGGGATAGATAAAGACATCTTTGTGAAAGTCAGAGAATAGATGTTGGCTATGTAGTGTGGTAGATACTGAAATGTCAGGCAAAACCATCATTTGAATAGACTCGAGCTATTTGAATAAAACACAAAATGTGCTCACTGCCAAATGTCTAAAGTCATGAAATATTGCCTAGGTGAAAGCAAAAAATTTAAAATTGCAGGCAAAAGACCTGGTGCCAAATTCCAAAATTCAAAGACACATATTGGCAAGTATTCCTGAGTAGCAAAACTGTCTACCTCACCACATTCTGCTGATGTTCCCTGGAATGAAAATTAATCCAATAACATCATAACTGATGTTGGACGCACTATTATAGAGGGTATAGCAGACCCCAATTGTAAGTTCTTTTCCATGATACAAGAATCAGGGAAATCAGTCAAAAACTGCATAAGTACAAGATAACTTCATGGTGAGCAAAACTCACTGCAGTATAGGTCACATAGAACAGTCCTTTTTCCCCAACACCTCAAATCTAAAAAAGTAAACACAAAGTGAGAAATGTTTATACTTGAGATACTAATTACTCAAAGACTACTAGTAATTACAAAATGCATTGATGGGGAGAGAGAAACAACCTGTGTGTGCAAATCTTTAAAGTTACTGCTGAAAGAAGATGTCACATCACAAATAGTTCAATAAAACATAGCCACCAAGACAGGGATGTGAGCAAAGAAACTGTTGTCACTGTGATGCTAGTGAGATGGGACACAGGGCAGTACTCTTACAGAAGAGAGTTGTCAAGCCCAGGATTACTAGTGTCACCCAAATGCAATAAGTCAAAATAGAAAAGGAATTTCTTGTAGCAGTGTTTGCATGCAAAAAGTTTAAACAATATAGTCAAAGATAGAAAAACTATTCCAGTAGGAAGTGCCCATAAATCACTTGGGAGTGCTTTTTAAAAAACACTGTCAGTCACAGAAACCCTTTAGTGTATGCTACTGAAACTGCAAAGTGTAAGCATGAAAGAGACTGACAAATACATTGCTGATTTCTTATCCAGAGCAGCCTTGCAGTGCACAACTACAGCAACTTAACAGGAAAGTGAAATCTCTAGCCTGATATTAATGCAGAAAATGCAGAGAGACAGAAGCATCAGCTAAGTCTGCTATGCGCAGTTTCAAGGTAGGGGCTACAACATATCTAAGAACAAATTATACAAGACATAGATTTACAAGTGCTTGCATCTATCATTCTGTCACACTCTGTCAGGACAGCCAGACGCTGTGGGAGAAGCCTTGTCTGCTTCCCAAGAATACTGGAGCTGCCCAGATGAGCATCATCTATAAAGTCAACTGAATCATAAACCCAAGGTCAGTAAGAATAAATTCCCTCAGGTACACACTGAAGTCCTACAGGAATAGCATCCCATTCATAATGCAGTGACACTGCACTCTCTGCAGAAGTGCTGTACTAAGCCAAGATATTTGAGATCTCAGAAGTAGCTTTGTCATGCTTATGATGAAACAGAAGCTAGCCTACAGGACACCATGCTTGCTAAAGGTTTTTATTCGAATGGCAGTATTTGATAAAAGACTGTGAAGTCACACAGCCTCCCAGCAGGCTTTGGAAGAGACCACAGCCATAACTATAACTTGGCATTTAGTTTGCAAGGCAACACAGATTATTTCTTCATTGAAGCATGCTATTTGGATATGAGCAACAAAATTCAGATTCTTTCAGGTCTTTTGTTTGAAAATATAGGTAACTACATGTAATGTAGAAGCACAAAATCTTATTACAATCACTGGAAATATAACCGACACAGTCAAGGAAGTCCTTAAGACTGTTCATCTGAAGGAATAGATCTGCCTGTTTTACAGAGGATAGCTATTCCTCAGTCTCCAGAATGGTGTGTGGACAGGTTGCTATCAACTGCAATGGAAGTTAGGATACCTGGTGCACATAAAGGTGCATAGATACTTTACACATAACTTAATTTAGATATTTTAACCTTGAGCTGAATCACACACAAGTGGCATATTCATGTCACTTAATTTCAATTATCTAGAATTTAGTATACAGCCAAAGCATGTTGCCAGCTTCTTTCCATAGTCAGCAGAAGCTTGAGAACTAAACCATTTCGGAGGCTGACTCATCAAACCTACTAAGGCACCTCTCTTAAGATATCATGTGCCTATTCAGAGATGCTTATTTCTCCCCACTGTCTTCAGAGGCAGTTTACTGAAAGAGACTAGGAAGAACTAACGTGACGTGAAACAAATCCCACCCCAAAACCATACTATAGTCACTCTCAATGCTGTAGGGATGTATTTTAGCAGGCATTATATCTTACATCATATCTAAATACATCAGAGAAGGAGGAAAACAATTATGGTTCCCTGTCATCTTCTGTGCCCAAATGCTCTAAGGTGGGATATGAGGGCTTTCCCCCATGAATTACACCTTTCTAAGCAGAAGAAAGAAGAGTACCCTTAAGAGGCTCCTAGGAAAGAAAAATTAAAGCACAAGGAGAGGAAAGTGTGTTATTGAGCCTTGATGGCATGAATTGTCCAGCTTACTAGGGAGACAGGTGCAGAGAAAAATGTTCGGGGAAACCACATCAAAGAGAATCTAACATTCCATGCTGGGAATCAGACACTTAGAATTCACTAATTGAAACATTCTTTCATTCATTAGAAATGGATAAATGGTTTGCAAAGGTTTATTAACTAAAATGGTTAGTCATTTTTTAAAGATTCGAACAGAATAGCAGGGAGCTTGTATCTATCAATAATAACTTCTAATGAGCAGATTAATGCCATCTATACAGTATTTATTAATAGTTTACCAGTATGTTATGGACATTAGTACCATCTGCTGCAGATAATTATAACCATGTTGATAGGTGTTTGAACTGATTATAAGACACATATGATTCAGTTAGACTTCATTATAAATTATTAACCATTTTAAAGAATCATTTTGTAAACTATGTAAAAGAATCATTATAAACTATTCATAAATGAATCTTTATTTAAAGGATTACAAGCTTCAATTGTTTTTCAGGATCAGATTATATACATTTAAATGCATGTTTTGCAGTTAAGAAAGGCTACCAGCTTAAGCGATTAGCATTTAAGAAATATGTTAGGGTGACACAATTAATAGAAATTGCCACAAATACAAATAAAAAGACTGAATTATGGAGTAGCCTTTCATGATATGTACAATCTGGTATGCTGCTCATTTAAGTGATTGCCATTATTAATTTATGTTCACATTTAGCTTTTGTTGGCATTCAGAAAAATATGTCTTTAAAAATTATACAAACTAAGAGCATAAAAAGTGTCTACGCTGAGACTATTTATGCCAAGCTACATTCTGAATTTTTTTTAAAAAAATAGAATCTTTACATAAATTACATCATGAAATTAGTAAGAAAATTAAGATTTTTGTTAAAAACACTGACAACAATGGCAGCCTAAACGAGCACCACTAAAATATCCCCGTCTTTGGAAGAAAATGTTCGTGTACAATACATGCTGGTACTACAGACGGGCACAGCTTAGCTGAGACATTCTCAGTGCTCTAGCTGTTTACTTAGGCAGCAACAGAGTTCTAAGAAATAGTTGCTATGCCAACCCATCACAGGACTATATATATATATACATTCATGACCAGGGCTTATTTTGAGAGCCGTGTTACCCTTTCCTCCAAAAGTTTAAATATGCTACTGCAATATGGTTTCCATTAAGGCAAAACTCTGTTGTCTGTGGACTACAATTCACAACCCTGATTTTTTCTAAGATAGGGTGTGGAGCACCGAGAGTAACATGAAGACATTTCAAATAAGAAGCAGAACAGCCCTTTGACGTCACATTTCTACAATCACTGAACAGACTGTTCTATTTGCAAGCCTCTAAAGATTTGGTGTTCAGATGATAAAGGGCACTGCTTTTTATAATCTATTATTAACTGTCATGTGTGTATTACTGCAGGAGTTCTCTGAAGAGAAAGCAAAGCATGGTTTGGTGGTATGATGATGAAGTGCTTTTTTGTGCTTTTACTAGAACAATTTTCCAAATTAACTCCATCCAGCCAGTCTTCTTTTTGAAATACAGGAACAAGGCATAGTAACCTACCTCTGGAGCTTAGAAGGGATGTCTTCAGATAAATACGCATTTTAAAAGAATTAAAAATCATAGAGGAAGCTCTTTAATTACCTTATTCTGTTTATGTCACTTCAGGGGCTTTTTTTTCAAATACATTTGAAAGTTCAGTCTATTTATTTTGTAATTATTGGATGACTACATGCAGCATTGCCATTTCAATTAGATTTTGATGGCTGATAAAACCATTGTTGACAGCAAGTACACAGACGAATGAAGGGAAACCAGATTAGCAATGTTTGTGTCATTGCATTTAAATAAAACTAAATGTTCTGGCAGAAATGTGATCAAATCCAAAGAGAGAAGAAAAACAGTAAATGGCATGGCAGGAATGGGATCATGTCAGAGGTAATAATCTTTCTTTAGACATCTGGATTTTCTGAAGAAGAGTTATTTCCTTTGGAGACATTATTTTAATTCCTGGAGAGCGTAGCCACTTCTTTTTCAGATTAGAAACCCAAAAATATTTATATATGACTTCTAACAAGAGTTTTGCAACAAGACAGACTTCTTGAAATGTGAGAAAAGCAAGAACATAGGAAAGATCCCAATGCAGATACAGAGAGCTCAACCCACTAGAATTGATAAGGCAGGAAAAGCCATTGTGATAAATTCCAAAGGTTAAAATATTCTGTCTATTCTAAAGAGCAATATAAAGGGGAAAGGAGAGGATGAGTGTGATAACACCATTTAAGAATGACGTTATACTTGCCAGATGAGAATCTGCATCAGACAGTTGTTCTTATTAAGAGACAGGAGCATTGAAGCAGCTGTCTCTTGTGTCTCTCCGATTGAAATGAATGACATACTTTTTATTCGTTCAAATGTCTATAGAGAAAATACCTGAAACTAGTGGACAAGAAAGAAAAATTATACATTAAATGCTCTGAAATAAATTTGATACAGCAGTGCTGCCACAGGCTGAATGCAGTTCTCTGCTCAAAGTCTGATTCAGGTCAGTGTTTTTTTAGATGGATTTTTTAATATTTCTCTAGGAAGCAACAGATTTTTGGAAGCCCCTTTTTCAGTGAAATAACTTTATTTTAAGGATTTGCATGTTTTGATTGTTGGAGAAATCTTACATTTCTTGGTGAAAATTTATATAAAAATCTGAGACTTATTAGAATTCATTTCCTTTGTTTATGTTTCACACAATTTCATTAACTCCTTGGCTTTTACACTTTTTTCTTCACACATTTTCTGCACATCATTAGCCTTTTTCTTGCTCTCCTTCCATGAGACAACATAGGCTTTGCAATTCACATCCGAAAGGGATCTTGCTCTTTGTCTTATCTAGGTCCGTACTTTATTTCACAGATCAAGCCAAATCCAGTACACAGTTACAATCTGTAGATGTGCCTCCTCACTTAGAAATCACTGTAACACAACTTTGGGGAGCATTAAAGAGAAAATATACTGACTTATATCTCACTAACTCTAAGTGTGAGCTTCCTTGCAAGATAAAAGGACCAAGACTCTTGAAATTACTCCACCACAAAATTCAGAGTCTTCATTTGAGAACCCTGGATGCAGTCTGCTAAAATGCAAGTAGGAAGGACCATTGAAGCCTTCCAGTTCAAAATCAGCATGCCAGATCTACTGCAGCTGTGGATATTCCAACAGTGGCAATACGGAGACAGAAGGGCTAACTCAAGGAGCACATCACATCTCTCATCCGGCCTGCTAGAGACAGTTCAGGCTGTGCCACAGCAACCAGCCGTCCTCCAAACATGCTAAAAACATGTACCTTCGGCTGTCAGCAGCATCATGGTACTACAGCTCAGAGCAGAGCAGCCACCGAGAATTTCTATTGCAGAAGTATTACATGTCTGAGGCAAGGAACAGACTGCAGACATTGAATTAGTGGAGAGGGATAAGATGGTTTTGATTAGCTTTGACCTTGAAAATCTTAAAGTCTGGTGACTCCTAGGGTAACTGCAGAGCAAGGGTAGAGAAGAGGGGAGACCTGTTCTGAAGGGAATCCCAATCCACTTTATGAGATAACAATAGAATAGATACCCACAATTCAGCCAATATCATCAGAATGCATATATCCACCCTTAGTTTCTCCTCGACCCTTCAATTGCTATTAAAGACAAAGTTCTAAATCAGTTTGGAAATTCCAGATGTGATCTTAAAAGAATTATATCTTTTATGCTTGCCACTACTACTTTATTAGATTAAAAAGTAACAAAAAGTTTTGAATTTTTTTTTAGTGCAAAGTAAAATTCTCCCTACAGTACATTCCTTCAAATGGTCAAATTCAAAACAGCATGCAGGACTCATCCTAAAGCTAGAATACAGTAAATCAACAATGAAGCAGAATTACTGCAACACAGGGTGGTGGGGGGGGGGGTTCTTCCTTTTTAAATTTAATATATCTGACTTTCCTAAATGATTTATGGGTCTGGGAGTCCTGCCTCTCTTATCCTTTCAAGAACAATCACAGTAGGCTGGAATGGTTTGAAAGGCTGAGCTAAGGGAGAATCTGCATCCTTATCCCTGTAACACTCTGGTGTTCACTGAACTGTTTCCTCAGACTTCTATTTGCAGCAAAATTGCTGATCTCAAAACAGCTGCATTATTTCTGTTTTAGTGTTCAGTCTGTAAAGAGAGAAAAACATGAGAGATTAATGAGATCTTTTTCTTCTCATGTTACTCCGTTTATCTCATAAAATCTATTTTTCAAGGCTTTCTTTCCAGATCTGCCTGATATCTCTTTGTATCCTCCAGCAGCCCTCTTCAATTTCTCATTTTCTTTTCCAGTATTTCATCACCAGCTTCTCAAATTACCATGTTATGGGAGAAAAGGTAATAATTAGTTTCACTTTTCTTGATAGATTACTCACAGTCCAACTACAAACTAAAGATGAAATAAAAAATAAAATATTCTGTTGGCAATAAGGAAATTCTTAAAATTAACCATGCTATGTCAGTAAATTGGGGTTTTTTAGTTACTCAGTGTAAGTCAATATAGTTAAATATAAAAGTCTCTTCAAAAACTCTTAGATCTATAAAGGACATCACAACATGAACCTAAAAATAAAAAAGAATAGTAATATACAGTCATTTTATTATCTTTTTTATTTTTATTCTGTTATACTGAAAATTGATAGCATTGCCGAATTCTACTAACCACTGTTATTATCCATAGTTCATATATTCCTCTGAGGTAAATACCAATGAATCTTAGTGCATTATTGCACAGTGAAACTCCTATGCTACTGTAAATAAGGAAACTACTTAAAAACAACACACACACACACAAAAAAACCACAAAGCCGAACCAGCCAGCAAGCAAAACAGCAGCTCTACTCTGGAATGCAATATGTTTGTGTAAAGCTGTCTGTGGTCCCCTCTCAAAGCACAGAAGAAATTCCCAGATACTGTGATCATTACATGAATTTCAGAAGCTACCATTTCAAATCCTGTAAGAGTTTGCTTCATATTATTTTCAATCACAAATATCCATGGCATCTCAGGCATGAATTATACAAGTATAGGCATCTTCCTAGATCAAAAAACTTCAGATAATTTTCCACTTGAAAGAAAGCAGTGAGAATAAGATGTGACAAATGCTAGTCACATCAATTAATGATCTTCTGGGATATACTCACATATTACCCGGGTGAGATCTATATCAGAACCTGGGTAGAATAGAGCAAAAAATTTCAGTGTAAGTAATTAAATACAAACCAGATTCCCTGCTGCTGTTTTTCAATTAGATACAATAATCTTCTCTACTCTCCATTATGCATTTTTGTAGTGGTGCTCAGTGTTAAGCATTTACTGAATTTGTAATACAGATATGACTATGTGTCTGCCCTTTGTCAGGCTATTTTATACATTAATTTTATTACTTTTTTTTTTAGTCTTTCTGTATGAAAAGGGTGGAGATACATGTAAGTCATTATCATTCCATCTATCTTTAGAATGCCTAAAAGTAAAAATAGTTTGAGATATGTCTGTATAGATTTTCTTGGAAAGCTGAGAAATTGTGCAAGTTATTTAGCTGTCACAAACTGCATCCTATCTTCCATCTTTTTACAGTTCAGAGGCCATTTTGATAAATTAAAACTGGCTTCCAATGATGTAAGAGGTTCAATCCATAAAATCCAAGAAAGGCTTTGATTCTAAATACAGTGCAGCAAATCACAAACTTTTTTGGCTTGTTTGTTGGCAGAGGAATTCTAGATTTTAAGTCAGATAGCCTCAGTATGATTACAATCTCCCTCTATACTTTCCCACCCAAGTATGTGTCAGTGCTGTTTTATTTCAACAGTCAAATGAAATTACCCTTGTGCTTCAGCTGTGCATCTGAAATTGCTGCTCTGAAGTCTTCCCCCAAAAGAAAATTAAGGGGAGTTTGAGGTGTCAGGAAACCTCAGTTGCCACTATTTGAGTTTCATATGAATTAGTGTATTTCATTTATTTCATTCACTGAAACAAAATGGTTTTGTTTTCTTTGGTGTCACTCAGAAGCCTAGAATTCAATTCTAAAGAAACTCTGAGATAGAAACTGTATTAGCCTGCTCTAAAATACTTACTGAAGGTACTTCTTTGGTAAGCTATGTTTATGTCAACAGAAAAAAAGATGCACTAGAGATCACACACACAGCAACAGCAACAGAAGAAGGATGGAAACCTGTGGTTCAGCTGTCCCCCTAGGTGAGTAGAATTTTATTACAGATATCTCACACAGCAACTGTACAGCTCGCCCCAGCTGGCACCAGCAAAATCTTGGCTTGTAAGGCATATAATTCCTGTCTTCTATAGAAGTATGTGCAGCCTTATCAGCCTACGAAGCCTTTGAATGTCAACACAGAAGCTTCTGGGAGTTTCTTCTGATACCTGATTAGGAGACAAGTAAAATGAAAATCCTTATTTTATTACTAAGTGTGATGCTTAAAAATATATGAACTCAGGGGAGATATTTTTTAGGTACATATATTTTCTTTTTTTTTTCCTGCTTCTCTCTTATCTATTTGAACATGCTAACTTAAGCATTATATGTTTTTTTCTATACATGGAAAATATTATATAGGGGCAAATTAATCTTGGTTTCCATGTCAAAAAGCAGAAACAATACTGTTATATTTTTACCTATCTTTGGATGGATGGCAAGGGAGCCTGTGGTAGCAGGGCTGGCCATCTTGGCAAGGTGGGCTTTAAACAGACCCCGAGGAGGGGTCCAAACTGGCAACCTCATTGCAAGCAACTAGGGAGCAAGCTAGGACAATCAAAGCAGTAACAAACGTTCCTTAGCTGCCTCTCAGGTTAAGAACAAGAAGAAAAAGATATTCAGATGGTGAGTCTCTTTTTACAAAATGTCATATGGAAAAGGTGAGTTATAATGGGTACAAGTTCCTCTTGGGGAGATTCCAATTGAACACAAGAGGAAAATTTTTCTCAACAAGAACAATCGGCTATCGGAATTAACTCTCGATGAAAGTGGTGGGTTCCCCAACACTGGACAGTTTAAAGATTTGGCTGGACAGCGCACTGGGTCATCTTGTCTGGACCATGCTTTAGCCAAAAAGACTTGGATCAGATGATCCTTGGTGTGACTTTCAACCTGGTATTATATGGTTCTCTGATTATCCCACATAAATAGAAACGGATCAGAATTGTTAGATGTATGGGATGTCCCTTCTTTGCTCTCCCAGGACCCTCAGTGCTCCTAAGGGAAGAGATATGAAGGAGGTGGGATATATCTAACTACCCCCACAAAAATGAATCCTGTTTTAGTGAAGGCAATAGTCACTTTCAAAGGTGTTCCAGTTCCAACCACATACTCTATGCATACACTGAAAATTTTGAAGAGTTTTGCAGAAAAACTTCAAGAAATTCTCCTGAGGTGGTGTGGGTCAGGTTGTTTCTTTTTTCAGATTCTGTTGAAACAGAGTCTCAGTGACATTAGCAGAAACTACGCAGAGGTAAAAGTAAATTAATGGGAATGTAAGAGGAAAGAATTTCATCATGCTTTTGATGAGAATGCCTTCGGCACTGTACAATAATTAGTCCAAATTTGCTACATTGCCAAAAAATGTCCTGACTCAGATTTTGAAGCTTTGGAATACTTTGCTTGTGTCTTCGTTTTCATGTTACTTTCTTGGTAACAGGCAAATGTGAGCAAGATTATAAAGATAAATTTAAATAATATAGAATATGTACGGTGGCCCTAGTCTTTCATGCTCAGACAGGATGTTTATTAAAGGAATGAATGAGAGACCGCTTAGTATTGACACATCAACAGTACTAGACAAGCAGAAGATGGGATCTCATTATAAAGACAGAAGTTCTGCTAGCAGCACTCTATCTCACCCAGTGTGAGATCAAGATTATTACTGAAAGAAATATACAGCTTACTGTCTTGTTCTCATATTTTTTTGCAGCACTTTCAATGGTACCTTAGAATCTCTTGAATGTAATTTATAAAAAGTTTCTAAAGAGACTGAAGCTTGCACTTTCCATTGACAAGAAATAGAACTCTAAGGGGCTGCAAGGTGCTCCTTTGCATTCTGCCACTGGTTGATAAATCTGAGGAAATTTTTTTCTGTGGCAATTGTAACACTGAGAGAAAAGCTCCTGACTGGGAAGTTATGAGGAATCTTATTCAAAGCAATATTGATGCTTTATGGTAGATATATGCTCAGAGTCAAATTCTTCCTGAGCAATGGGATTTCTCACTTGGATATAATAGCCTAAGAAATACACATCTAACTGAAGTTTGATTTCAGAGTTGAAGAAGAGAAATAAGCATTATTAAAGAGATGAAACTCTCCATTAAAAGTGACATTCAGAACAACTGGCCTAAATCTTTGGGAATGGGAGAAGACGCTTTGGAGATCGAGTGTGTTGGCTCCACAGGGTATCATCTAGCTCAGACCAAATATTTAACTTTTCCTTATCTGAAGTATATGACGTGAGTAACAGCTGCTTGCAAGACTTTTGATCTTTGTGTCTGAAGAACATTAATTTAGAAGTGCTAAGAAGCTTGAAGTGAACTGTAGTGAGGCTGAAGATCACAGAAAGATTTGAAAAAATAATGATTTTCAATTTCCAATATATGAAGCTTGGGGCTAACTTTACTTTCATGGGAGTCAATAAAAGCCCTTTTGTTTTCCAAAGAAAGAAAAAAGCACAATTGTGACAATACTACCCATTTTAGAAAATCATATGAAAGGAGTAAAACTGTTACTGAAATAAAATGCAGAAAAATTGGATTAAACAAATAAAAAGGATGGCTGCTGAATTAGGACTGTTAACTACATGGACACATGTCCAGGCAAGTTTACAGCACTGCTGAAGCACCCAGACCACAGTGCTGTTACAGTGGGATGGGTGTGTGCATTTACACAACCCTGACATTAATCTGATGGATAGTTTTGAGAGAAAAGTTCAGTGTCTATTTTTAAAAAGCACTTCTTAATTCACTTGGCAGCTTATTTCTCATTCTTACCTTTTAGGGAACTTCAGTCCTCATTACCACCCCAAGATAACAATGCTGTTTTCTGCTTTTTGGTTTTTGCTCCTTTCTTGGTCACTAAAGAATAGCTATAGAATAAACTAAGAGGGGAAACCAAATAGAATTTCTTTCAGTATGTTCTCTAAAAACAAATGGAAACAGCCTTTTTCTAGTACTCCCTATCTTTTTTCTACTGCTCTATCAGTCTTCTGTGTTCCAGTTTTGCCATTTGCACTTCTACCTTCTTAGCACTTTGATTTCATGTTAAAATTAATGCTGATCAACAGAAAAACATTTGACTGCACCACACTGGCAAAAATAAAAACAAACAAACAAAAAGCAAATATTTTTAAAAGCCTAGAGACCCTGTGATGGTAGCAGTGATCTTGTCACACATCCTTGCAATCTATTAGCAAATTAATTCACATCCATCTTCATAATCCACTTTCTTATTATCTGCTGCTATTTTTCTTTCTCCATCCATGTATATATCATGTTTTCGCCGAAAAGGAAATGTCAGACATCAAAACAAAAAATGCATAGGAATGACCAATTTAAATTAACTAGTATTTTCTTTAAAATAGGAGTCAAAAAACCTCATTTTTTCCTAAGCATGTACTAGACAGAGTTTATATGTACTAGACAGAGTACATATATGTATATGTACTAAGCCAAAGCAGTATAATGAAGATTTATTCATTTCTTATGTCTTCAATGTGATAGTAATAATAATTTTTAATGTTAAGTATAATTTTCATTTGATAACAAGTCAAATAATATCAGTGCTATTTGATATAGACCACTAACAATCAACAAACAAAAGGAATTTTAGAGGCAAAGACATGGAAAATCCTCTGTACTATTAGAAACTATTTCACAGAGAGGTTTATCAACAGATAGAGTATGACATTTTCATTAACTGAATGATCACTCGGTCAGTCCAAATCTGCTGAGGTTTATGGAAATAGCTGAGTTACAGTAAGTTGGCTTAGAGCTTAATGCAAGTCACAGCACAATGACTCTTTTATTATCATGGCATCATTTCATTTACACAGTCACTCTAATTGACTTTAATAGGTTTGGGATCAGAGCAAACACATACACAAAAAGATCAATTATACAAAACTAGAATGTTTTTATTAAACTTGCCCCAAGAATACACAATCTCAAAAAAATCTCTATATCAGCAGCAAGAGGCTTTAGGAATTTGTGGCAGCCAGCACAGAGACATTTTGTCAGCTTCAATTTAATTTTTAAAAGATAAGGTTTCCAGAAACTTCTTTTTAGAATGTGTTTAAGCATTGAATCTGTCTCATGGACCACCTTCTGTTCACACTGACCACTAACAAATAAATAATGATTAGACACAGTAGCCATCATTTTAATCAGATGATAATGTTAGGAAATTGATATCCCAAATCTGATGGGTTTTTTTCTTTTTAGTATGATTTATAAGGAGAAAAGAAAAACTATAAGGTTGGATTATGTCATCAGCAGCAATCGATATAGAAAAAGAAAGACTTTTCTGCAAGTCATAGGGAGTCCACAGGCTACAGTTTAGGAAACTCTTCAAGGTTCATTCTACAAAGCATCATTGCATTGCTTCATCAGAGGAAGTGGATGTAAATCACAGAAAAAGCACTGCAGTCTGTTCTGTGAAAAAAAAGAAAAAACCAAACAAACAAAAAAAAAACCAAAAAAAAAACCACAAAGAACCCCACACCAAGCAAAACGTTGCAGTCATACTGACAAGCAAAAATCACCAGTGTGTGGAGTTTTGCCACAAAATAAGTCTGTGAGGAAATGTAGGTCTTCATAGCCTAACTTTCAAATTATTTTCTTCTTTTGTCTAAAAGACGTATGGACGCTCATCTGGATGCTTTTGTAGCATCAGTTCTGTGGAGGTCCAAGGACTAAATTTGCATGCATACATCCATATATGTCAATATGTTTTACACATGGAAATTCTAACTCCAAGGACTGTCAGTGTTAGCATTCATCTGTCAGGTAAAAGCAGTCATTCTGGAATTATGAGAGTACAAAATCTGAGAGGCACGAACGAAGCAGGGTCCTCCACTGAGAATGGGAGCCAAGTAACGACAAACACCGATACAGTTCGATAGCGTTCTCCTTTATTGTTCAAATCAAGCGGGACTCTCTAGCATTTCCAACTAGCCATCCGTTGTCCACACACTGTAACTAACTCTATGGGTGGATACTTAGGTAAAATCAAGCCCGTCTACTGTCTACTAATTGGATAACATACGGCAAACAAGTGTCCGCCCTCCTCCCAGCTTGCGGTTATCGCATCCCGTTAAACCTCTCTTTTTTCTCATGGACACCTCAAGGACACTCTCAGCACTAAGTCATGTTAATCTCACAGCACTCAGAGCAAGCAGGCCCTGTTAGGTCTGGCTTGTTCACTGCATTCAGATACAGACCATGTCCATTCTGCTTTAAGAATTCTTCTACACACGAATGATTGCTACTCCAAAAACTTCTTTCAGTCATAGTCTTACACATATTATACAGTAGGACTACAGTCCGTATACTTCAGTCCTCTTTTGCCTACCCATGCAATTTTATTGTTCTTGTACTGTTAATAGATAAACAAAGAAGAAAAATGCATTCATAGAATTAATTGTTTCATAAAATAAATAGGTACTTGTTTGTTGACCTCGTACACACAACAGTAGCTGATCTTGGAACAATCATTCCGGTTTGGGTTTTGACATAAATTTTTTCAGGCCTATTCTGCTTGTGCAAACTCAAGTCATGTATTGATAAACTCAGAATACACTCCTCTCTTCCTCTGCTCCACCTTTTCCCTCCTCTTTCCATAACTGTTTTCAATCTGTCAAGGATTTTTAGTCCTATTTCTTAAGGTTTTTTTTTTTTTTCTTTTTCATTGTGCTTTCAACTTCTCTGATTTTTAAAGACAAGAGAAATGAAATGAGATATATAATCAAGACAGTTTACACTTCACTTGTTTCTCTAAGAGACATTTTAAAAGAGATTTTGATGAAGGGGAAAAACAGCCCTACTGTCTTTTCTATGGTAATCCACCCACAGGGGCATTTCAATACGTAAATCATGTTATTGTCTCACACATGACAATCTGATGGATTTTAAATTCCCCATTTGTTAAAATATAATGAACAGCACTTTTGCTGTTTTTATTAATGCAATAGCACTTGGTTTACCCAAAATGGTATAGTTGTTCCAAGCTACATAAGGTGATACTATTGTTGAATCATTTGAGACCTGGCAAATATAAATACAGTAAAGAGCTTATTTTCACAGAAATACACTCTAACCCCATTCTGGCAGCAAAGAGGTGCAGAGACATTCTCATGTCGACAAGCAGGTGTCTTCCAGCCAGCCCAGGTAAATTAATCCTCTTACACAAATAAGTAAATATGTAGAAAGACACATATTCTCATTGTACAATGATTTTTAGAAGCCCAAAAAATAAAACCAAAACTAGATGAAGCTTTATGGACTGATGAATAGGCATCAAACTGTGGCAACGGTAAAAAACTCCTCTTCTTACACGCTTCTTTTCCCTAACAACTCATATGTGTATATAAGCAAACACAAAGAGAATTAATCTAAAGGAGAGATAAAAATAACTACAGCACGTTTTTGAAGGACCTTATAAATATACTTTGGCATGCATTTATTTGGATAGCATTTTCTTTGCCCTATTTGTGTCTTTTGGAGAGCATACAGCATATTCTTTTTTAAAGATGTAAACATGGAAAACAGCCTCAAAAATTTTGTGCATGCTATACTGCTCTCTTAAAAACCCAGTTCTATTTACTATAAAGGGCAGAAGTCTCAATACTGCTCATATCAGCAGAAATGAAGGGGTGCAGAGTCAGAACAAGTCCCTTATTGACCTTATATTGTCTAAACCTTCAAACACTAGCAAACAAAGCAAAGCAAAACAAAGCAAAGCAAAGCAAAGCAAAACAAAACGAAACAAAACAAAACCCTTCTGCCAGATCACTGAAACTGTGAAACTTATTTTGAAAATATCAAGAGCATTTAAAGATCATAAATAAAGGTCACCTCTTTGTACTGTCACCACCTTTTCATACACTACAATTGACCTACAAAAGATCTTTTAAATGGTTTCTAAAGCTATGGTATTTCTTTTAGGTTCCTTTGCAAGCAGTTAGGATTTGCCTAGAAGTGAAAGGAATGATAATTCACCACTGTATTTTACACTCTCATCTTGGATACATAGGAGTGTGAACATTTCTGCAAGAAAATTGAAAATGTACATAGGCACTTTTTCAAATTACTTTAAAAAAGCATAATGGATTTAACAAGAAACAGGTATTCCAATAAAGTCAAACTCTGAAGAATTCTAATGGAAGGCAAAAAATACCATTCTCAGAGGGATTATCAAATCTTTTGCAGCTCTGTTTTACAGCAGAAGGGAAAAACCACTAAACAACTGTGGAAAAACAGTGATTTACTAACATTATAACTTTGCCATAAATATTAGGGAAAAAGGCACAAAATATCATCTTTTTGTGCTTTAAGAAGCATCTAACTAAACAGAATTGGTCAGCACCAGAGAAGTACTGTAAAAATGTTAAATTAAGAAACTGTTATACATCACAAGAGTTGGATGGCACATTAAAGAGAAAAATAAATTTAAGATTACTATCCGCAGTAATGTAATGTACTAAGCTATGATTCTCTAACATTTCTAACTACTGCATCACCACCAAAGTTTAAATTTCCACTGGATGCCACACTTGTCCTCAAGCTGTTTATTTGAAGATACTATGCATTTATTACTTAATCACAGCTCTGTATGAACTGGCATGTTAAAGAGAGGGGAAAATGTCATGCCAGGAGCAGCCAAATTTGACAGCTGTGAATTTATTCGTACCGTAACAGTCATTTTTCCAAGTTATTTCCTAATCATATATCACATGTACAACAATCATTTCATGCCACTAAATGTCTTCTGTTTTGCTGCAGTCTTGCATTTCTTTCTGGTTTTCCCCATGCTTGCAGTTACTGAGGCAAAGAAAGGTCTGTTTCTTATGGATGCCATATTTTCAGATAGGCTTCATCTAGGGTAGTAGTTGTGCCAGTTGTGCTGTATGAATTAAGGATATCACACAAAACATATTTCCCTACAGACTGGACAGAGTGAATTGATTTGGTTGGTTGGTTGGTTTTGGTTTTTTTGTTTTTTTGTTTTCCTCTGGGAAGCTAAGAAATTTTAACATTGTCTCATTGTCCAGGATACTGTAAATACAAGGAAAGATCTTAGGTGAGATTCATTTGACTAAATGCAGACAATCTACTAAGTAAGATGGGTAGGCCAATGTAAGAAAAGAAGTCCTTGCCCCCAGCACTAATTGACATTGCCCAGCTCCTATTCAGTCACATACATGTTCTGTCTCTCTGGCAAGAGAGAACTGACTGGAATACAGAGCCAAGAGCCTAGATAGCACTAATTCCTGCTCAAAAGTTTGCTCCTTGGATCATTTTTGGTGAGAAATGTACAGTTGCCTTATAACTGAGACTGGTATATGAAGTTTCTTTCCAATGAATGAGAGGAAGATACTTCTCAGGACTGATTAGTCTACAGGAATTTAATATTTAATTTAATAATGCCTTAAAACACCTCTTTCTCACTACTGATTACAGAACAAGGCTACAGCAGCTAATTGAGCTACAGAAAATTGCAGTGGTGACCTAAAGTTAGCTGAGATAAATCTGACCTCTGTAGTGACTAGACCACAGAAGAAAAGGTGGTCTTTGAAGATTCTGTTTGCTCACATTCATCTACATAAAGCTGCTACATGGAGAAAAGAGGGAGGAGGTAAAAATCTCAAGCATGTTTCCTATAAAGGCAAAGAAACAGAGATAACCTGGCAATTGTCTGTGCAAGTTCAAACTATTTCAGAAAGAGTACTATGTGAGAGAGAGAGATGCAAGTTCTGTATTTGGTTTTTAGCCAAATGTGGGAAAAAGCCTTTGTACCAGCGAAGACTTTAGAGAATTATTAATATAATAATTTATCCAACCTAATAATTTGAAATTTTATTGTTTCAAATAATAATTTTAAGATATGCTGTAGCTTTAGCCCAACAGAAAAATGTTTGATATACTTGGACATACTTGTATGGCAAGTGAGAGATGATAATGCAACTTCATCTTTATAAAAGTATTTTTCAAATGAATAATTTCACTAAAATAGTTATGAGCAATGTACTTTTCACCTCATTTTAGACATCTATGGTGTCTCAATCACCTGAATCATTGAACTGAAATTCCATTTTTAGTCGAAGAAGAAAAATGGGCATTTGAAGGCACAAATCTTTTGACCTGTTTTAGAAACAGATGATTCATGCCTGCAAATGCCTATTTCTCTTCATAAAGGGATATGACTTACTTGGATGTAGTCCTTCACATTCTACACTTACATTTGGTGAGCTGGTTCTCATTCTTCAAAGTGTCTCTGAAAAATTTCACGATGTTTTCTTAGCCAGGAGAATTAGAGAAGGTCTGAAAATTAAGTATTGTGGGTTTGGTTACATATCACTAACAGATGAGAGGGACTATTTCCATATTTTGGGTGACAGAAGGGGTCAAAGGGGAAAATGGTTCATATGTGTGTATATATATATATACATATACATATGTATATATATGTGTGTGTGCATGTGTATATATATATATATATATATAAAATTCCAAAGATTATTTGAATTTTAATTTTACCTGGACTTAATTTCCTTCTCAGATGGTTTGAGCATAATGATTTTCAGAACTTCTAGTTCTTCCAGGCTTCCAAGCATGATATTTCAGATTCTTTCCACTTGTAAACAGTTTTCTGATCTCCTGAACAGCACTGCACCACACTTTTGTCTTTAGATAAAAGGAAAACTTCAGAAAAGGTACATTGTTGACTTTGGTATACATTTTTTAAAAGGAAATATTTCCATTTTAAGTGCTGAAAAAAGTTAACTTACAATTTTGCACCATAAAATGTACGTAGGTATTTATATTCTCTGTAATGATAAACTCAGTAGGCCTAACTATGTTCTTTACCAAGCAAAATCATCTAGACCTCTCATCTTTCTAAAACTAACCTCATTTGCATGTGTCATTCTTTACTGTAAACAGATATGGATTGCAGAATGGCATACAGATCTAGGTAGAAGTGAATGATTTACTATTAAAAAGAGAGTAGACCACACTGCAGACAGAGAAAATGGCTAGAACAAAGGATGCAGACACTTTATCCTGTGTTAAATCTTTAGGTTAAATTTCAGTTTTTGACGTAAATCAAATTGAAACAAACCCTCTATTTTTATGGTAAAGCAAACAATCTATCTTTTCCAGCATAATACATTCATATTGATATGGCCACAAACATCATAGGATCTATGACCTTTCTCTGATAAGTACAGTCCTCAGCATTTTATCTTTTGATACCAGTTTTAGTATCAGGTGCTTTTTCGCTCTCAAACCCCCACCTTCTCCTGAAATTCACTTGAATTTTCACCAAAAAAATTTGGGTCACATATTTATTCTCATTCTTTTTATATACCAGGTTGCATATTATTCAGAATTAGTAATTTCTACACGTTTAAATTTCACAAATTTAGCTTGTCTAACTTTTTATATGTCTGGTTTTGTGGATACCATATTGTCATTTGGCGAATCAGTTCTCTTCTGATTTGACAAACTTTCTATTTTTCATTTTTTCATCTGAAATGTTTTGGATTCAGTTACAAATATTCAGTAACATTTTCCCTTAGGAGTAAGCATTCACTTCACAATGAAAGAACAGCATCATATTCTCAGTAAAAATCCTAGACCACTAAATGTTTATCAGGATTACTACTGACGAAAGGAGGAAAAGAAATACATTTATCATCAATTTTTGTTCCCTTTTGTATTCCCAAAACTATGAGCGCTATATTAGACTTGGTACAGACTGCTACTAAGTACTGGAGGTGCACCTAGTGTAGTAGTCTATGTTAAATAAGTACCATTCCTTACTTCCCCGCAGAAAAGGAATTTAAAATCCATCAATTCCTCACGTGTGAGGCAGATTGCGATTTACATGTTAAAGTGCCCCTGTGAATTGATTTGCATAAGAAAGACTTCTGGCACAATGAAACAAAGGATTAGTGAGCATGACAGGAGTGCTATTAGCATAGAGAGTACAGACTCTCCTGCAACACACCTTTCAACCAATGTAAATACATTCATCACAAATACATAGATCTTGGTGGGTTTCCCAGCCAGGAATGAAGCACAGGTCTTGTCTCAAGAGCAGTAAGACTAAAGTTATAAACACTGGACAAGCCTGTAAGCAGAGTCAGAGGCAGGGATCTGCAAACAGGCCTTCCTTACACCATGCTCAGGTGGACTTTTGGGTTTGCTTCAAGTGGTAAGACGTAAACATTTACATCTGAGCTAATCTGCTAGATTTCTTTTTATTGACAGTATATGGAAATAGAGTGGTATGTTACATCTTATCCTAGGGCACAACTCTAAAATAATCAGAATTTCCTCATACTACAAAGGCATTTTTTTCTTCACTTATTTTTTTGGTAAGAGAAAACAGCTATAGAGTTATTAACTCTATATAACTATAGAGTTAACTATATTATTACCAAAGCTTTTATTATAGACAGTGCAAAACCCTTTAACACATTCACTGGACACTTTTCAGCAGGTCATTCTAAGACAGTTCATTCATTATAAGACAGTTCACCACAGTTTCTCTGCTGCTGCTTCTTCCTCCTCAGGGGAAGACTCTTCACACCCTTCCCCTTCTCCAGTGTGGGATCCCTCCCACATGAGGCCTCCATGAACTTCTCCAGTGTGAGTCCTTCCCATGGGCTACAGTCCTTCACAAACTGCCCTATCATTCATCCCTTCCATGGTGCAGCCCTTCAGGAATAGGCTGCTCCAGAGGGTCCCCCATGCAGTCACAAGTCCTGCCACCGAATGTGCTCCAGAGCAGGCTCCTCTCTCCATGGGTCCACAGGTCCTGCCAGGAACCTGCTCCAGCACAGGCTTCCCATGGAGTCACAGTCTCCCCATGGAACCACAGTCTCCTTCAGTCTGGGGTTCTCCACGGGCTGCAGGGGCATCTCTGCTCCAATTGACCTCCGTGGGCTGCAGGGGCACATCCTGACTTGCTATGGTCTGCACCAGGGGCTGCAAGGGAATCTCAGCTCCAGCCCCTGGAGCACCTCCTGCCCCTCCTTCTTCACTGGCCTGGGTGCCTGCGGGGCTGCTCCTCTCCATATTCTCTGGCTATATTAATGCAGTTTTTTCCCCCCGTAGTCTGTTATCCCAGAGGTGCTACCACCATTGCTGATAGGCTTGGCCTTGGACAGTACAGGGTCTGTCCTGGAGCCAGCTGGTACTGGCTTTGTTGGATGTAGGAGGAAGTTTCTAGCAACTTCTCATAGAAGCCACCTGTGTAGCCCTCCACTACTAAAACTCTGCTGGCCTGAAAAGCCTTTATAGGTCAAATGTTTAAAATTGAAAATTATTTCCAAGGAATTCAACAGTACAACGAGTGCTTTCCTGCAATAAACAGTGCACCACAACAGAGTAAATAAAACCCAAAACTCTAGCCAAGATATCCAAATTATGAGTCTTAAGGAGAAGACTGTGTAAAGTATTCACAAAGTCTATCTTTTGCATTATCAAAAGTGGCCTGTGTAGATTTTGTATACAGCCATTTGAAAGAGTGATTTATTCTGTAGTTGATTCAGAATAAAAATCTAATTTTAGATGCTTGTAATCAGCCTTATAGAACTGCTCCCCTCCACTGTCTGTAAAGGCAGCCTTGACAAAATTGTCTCACTAAGTTGAATCTAACCTTTGGAAATATTTCCATCTAACTTGCTTCTGATTATTTGAATCATTATATATACGTGATAATGAACAAAAAACATGAATAACTCAATGCTGCTACACCAGACCACTTCCAGTTCTGGAGCGTCACATGCAAACTAGTTTCACCTTTTACTGCCGTAGTCCCTGCTGTGTACGACAGGCTTCCATTCAAACCACAGGGCTAGAAATATGGTACAGCTGCAGTAAAGGAATCTCAGCTGTGCCCCTGCCTTGGTGGCTTAGCCCAGTGATCTCTACTGGGTCACTCACATTTACAAGAGAGCTACCTTACTACTCCTCTCTGTCAGAGTGAAATGGCTGGTAAACACAGGACTGTGCAGGAGCAGGGAAGACACTGGACTGTTACATATTTCTTTTGAGGAAAATGTTGCCAGAAAAAAGTAATCTTCAGGCTGTGGGCTACCAGTTGTGAGTAGGCAGAAATTAATTCAGAGTCTTTGTATATTTGCATGCTATGCTGATTGAAAGTTCATTCTAGACTTTACCTAACCCAGCTTCTGCTCTTTCCCCTCCAGGAGGTTTGAGTATTAAATGGCATTGATTCTTCCTATGGAGATAAAAGACTGCAAATAAATTAACATTAAAAGCAATATGCCCTTGAGAAAGCCAAAACACTGAGCTAAAAAACATCAACATTAAAAGATTTGGCTGAGATTAGTGTTCTTAATGTCTTAGTATTGTGGCACTGACTGCAATAGTGAAATTCTTTGTCTTCTGCAACATATTGCCCAAGGCCCTAGCTCTACCAGGATTAGGAATAAAAGTATCTCTATACACAGACACCATCCCACTAAAGTCAGGTTTTTTCAGGGTTAGATCCCTGTTTTCTCTTTTTTGAAATGACGCTGCATATCCTTGCATAGTGCTATTGTTCTCTTTAACTACAAAATAATTTTTAAAAAATGAGTGTGGTTTTCTCTTGGACATTTGCAGATGCTTCACAGCAATCCTTTTTACTCCTAAAGATTATGACATTGAATGTGCAAACAGAATTGAGGAAAAACTTTATATTCATGAAATTTTATAAATTGTCTGTTGTGTATGGAAGATTTTTAGCATACTTATTTTTGTTTTGCAACAATAAAAAGCCTGTTCTGTATTGCTTTTCCTCTATTTAGAACATAAATTAATTGAGGTCATGGTTCTGTTAGGGGAACACAGTCATATTTCTAGCAAAAACACCATGAAAATTTAATCTGTGTCTGAGAGACTTTTGACCTTTCAAACTTGCAGGGTATTTATTATTCCTCTTTTATTTTATGTTGGAAGTCCTCACATTCATCTGTTCTCTTTAAATATTTACATTGTAACTTCTCCGGGTAAAGTACCACATGCTTCGCTTATACATAATGGTCTTTATTTCTGCTGCTGCTCTCCTTGACAATTTTCCATTTTGTCAAGGGGTCTTTCCAAACTGTGAGGGAAAAAAATTCGTCTTGACTACTGTGTCTTAATTACATACTATAAATTATCTTTAATAATCACTTCAATGCAGTATGAAAAGTAAATTATTGAATGCAATTGCAACCTTTCATTTCTAACATATTAGTCTCACCTTTCCACTTTTCTCTTTTTTCCCTGTGTGATCATTCACTTTTCTCTTTCTTAGGAAATAAATCTAAGTCTTCCAACCTCATTTATACTTTATATTTCATATTTTATTTATAGTCTTTGTTTCAATTGCCTTTACTGGTAATTTATTCTACTTGTTCATTTATCTTTTTTGAAATACATTAATTCTGCCCAAGTTTCCTAATATTCCTGGTTTGTTTACTATGTCTTGTCTTATTGTCTAGATTTTAACCCCTTTTTAGTGTAAAGACATGTGTCCATGTTCTAAATTTTTCTCTTTTTTTCCTATTTAAAATGTTGTATTTCCCTCTTACTGTTTTGCATTTTATATTTAAGGATTTTCCAAAGCTTATTAGATCACACTGAACAAGAGTCCAGTAGTGTTACAAAAAGGATGAGTTACAGTGAGCATGTAAGAGATGATCTGAGCAGATTTCTTACCAATAACTTTTAAAATAATTAAGGTTCTATACAGACCATTGTTCAAGGTCTGATTATTCAAGTGTACATCTCCTCTTTAAAGCACTGAAATAATGTTTAAAGTACAGTTACTAACATGATCCATAGTCTAGTTTGGTTTTTTTTGAAATGCTGTCCTTATTCAATAAATAAAATTATTATATAGGAGTTTTCCTTGGTTTGTTTTCTATTTCTACATATTTTTTGATTCTATTCTAGGTTTCCTGGCTGATCCAAGACAGAGTATACTGCAAGAGGCATTCACATCAGTTTATCTGAAAGATTTTTCTTCTCGTTTTTGAGTCCCGTGTGGATATTTTGTGATAAGTATAAAATAACACCCGAAGAAAATGTTTTGAACACAATAAGTATCTATAGGAATTATATTTACCTTCTCTGGATTCAGGCCTCTAAAATATAGGCACGTGATCCTGACTGGTCATTTATACTCCTTCTTTAATTGGAATAGAAAAAGACAGGAATTTTCACACAGGGATGGGTGTCCACGCTGGGGATCGATATGTGCTAATAGGTAAGTAATGCACAGAATTCCTTTCGGGCAAGACCACCGATGGCGTTTACTCAGACTTTGCCTGGCACGATTTTAGACAATGCTAATTCCCACTTTTCTAGAGTGGGCACAATTTGGGAACTAGAATGTACTACAGACTATTCACGACAGGTATGTCACATATAGCCACATGATTTTGGTCCCAAAACAGTGGCCATCAGCCTGCCCTGCTTTGTCAGTCCCAATGAGTGTTCTGACAAATACAGCCTGGATGTCTAAACTTCAAATTACTTGGGAAAAGTATTTATCATGGACACGTTTTGCAGTCACACAGAATCCCTTTTCCGTGAAAGAAATTGCTAAAGTGACAGCAGGACTTTATTTTAAGCATCTGCATTTTCTTTAATGAAATTTAATGAATGAAAACAGGAGCCAAGGCTCAGATTTGTCATGTCTGGCTTCACTTATTAACTGGCCAGCCAGGCCAGATGAATCTCTACAGCTAACAGGAAAAGGTGTTGGGAGTTATTTTTAGTGACTGAAATCAACTTGAGCCCACAGACCCTAATTTCAAAATATTTCTAATATGGCAGTTTTCTTTCCAATTTTTAATAAATTAACAAAAGGAAAAAAATGGATCAAGCACAGGCTCTTCCCTTAGGGGACATTTTAGAGCTGGCTGTAATGTCCTTTCATCATTTAGTAATTGGCAATAATATTCAAATGGCAAGAAATCCTCTTTAACTTTCTTGTTTTGTTATATTGGAGAAAATGTAATCGGCTCTGGAAAGCATATGGATCAAGATTCTTTACTAGCTTTTTTCTTTGCATTATACTATAGAAAGATGATAATTCTCAGGAAAAGCTAAAAAGCGTAGCAAGAATTATTTAGCTTCAATAACAGCAATTCTCACCTGTCTGTACTTTTCCAGGCTGTTTTTGCTATGCCTTACTAATGGTCCAAAGATTTTGTGGTGGTTTTTTGCCAATGCAAATGTCACAATACTACATTTTTAAAGGGTAGAGGGGCATGGGGAGGAGGGGTAGAGTTTTGGGGAAACTACGCTTTTAAGACAAAACTAAATTACACTTCTCATAATACACAAATAAGAAATATTACACAAAAATTCAGGCAAAGGGCCAGGCTTTCAAGGCATTCAATACACAGCAGGTCTACCTGAGAAAAAGCTTTTTGAAAGTTCATTTATTGAGGTGTTGTAGTAGGAGACACCAGATTTGAAGCATTTTGAAACTCTGGGCATTATTTATGCTTACTGTAAGAACATGAGACATGCCTTAAGAGACCAGAGGCTCACTCGTACTCTCTGGTTGTGGCTAGCAGAGCTGCTTAGTGACTAATGACAGAAACACAGTATATGTGATGAATGATCTCATCTTAGCTAGGTCTTCCTAAACGTCACTGACTGAAGGCACTTCTGATAAGGATGCTGTTCCCTAGGCTCTGTGGCATGAACCAAAGCCCATTTATACAGACGATATCTCACATACATCGATACAATTGTTTTTAAAGCCGGAATACTTTGTCCTGCAGCAGTAGAAAAGGAAGATTCTAAAGAGAAATACGGTATTGGTGTTGACTGCAAACTGACAAATATCTAGAATAGCTGCACTGTTACACAGAAATCACATGATTTTGGTGGCCTTTTCCCTATTTTGATTCACCTTACTAGTTATTATATTAGGCTTGTCTTCACACTTTATAAATGTGGAGGAAATTTTATATAGTTCCAAGTTTGAATTCTCTTCTTCTTTATTCCACTGAAATATTTATTTAAAAAAACTCTGCATTTTTTCAGACAAGGAAGGAAATAGGAATAAATCAATTCATTCCAAATTAATTCATGCAATAAAGAAGAGATCCTTTTGCACAGCAAAGAAGATTACGAGGTAATTGTCTTTTCAGGTAATTATTGCCAAACCTTTGCCAAAAATAAGATTTATAGAGGGAAGTTAAGGGAGTATCCATGTAAATATGGACACATTGACAATATTCTTTTAAAAAGCGGGAAAGCAAATTTATGCACTCCAAGCACAGCTCCCTGTGCTCTTCAAAGGAAGTGACTTTCTTTTCCTTTTACTAGCTCCTCTGGGGTACTTTATGGACCAGTTCTCTCATCTCAAGTGTCTGATCCCAAGACATAAATTAATTTTAGATGCAATTTTTATTCTTTGTGGCTGCTGAAGCAATATTCACTGTTTGTTTTGGTTACCATGGAGATAATTGACTTCCTGTGGTGGCAAGAGTCTTTTTTGGGGTATTAAAGAGGCTTGGATCTAGGGTTTCTCTAATTTTCATGCAGTGAAGAAAGTAATTTCATCAAGAAAACCTTCGTAAGGTTTCTCTCCCTCATAATTTGAGTCATTCTTGTTATAATCTTGTGAGCATTTGGGTGTTTCTTTCTTTCCCACATTCCTCTTGTAGCTCAGCCTGCACGCTCCACGATACTGGCTCAAACCACAGGAAAGGGTAGATAGTCTATTTATTAATATCGTACTTTGGTCAGGCACAAGCTCCCAACAGCATGTTATCTGATAGAACATCAACAGACACAAATATAATAAAACATTTGATTATAACTTAGCCTTTGAAATGGATTGGTTAGGACTCAGAGACAGACATTTCTGACAAAAAGATCCTATACTGAGGTTGTCAATAGAGAACAAAAACCAAAAGCCGTTCCGTTTATATTAGCTATGTCTCTTATATAGCACTAAAATTTGGACAGCTCATACCAAACGTTCACTTTGACAAAACAGTCTCACTAATTTGAGTATACAACATCTGTATGCTTAACAAGAAAAAAGGCATGTTCCAAAAGTATGGATGACCAAAAAAATGCTCAAAAGTACCTTCTAAGTAATTCCAAAAGTAAAGATGGTGTGAATCTTGAAACAAATCTTGAATGAAATCTTGTGAGCCCTTGAACCAAATACTTCCAGCCATAAAGTACAGCATGGGACTTTGTGCAACATTCAACTGAGTTTCTGAGTGAGTTTTTTTAGTATTTGAAAAAGGATACTTCAGCAAATCAGCTCTGGTCAAGAAGGTACAAAACTTTGGTGAAATTATTGCACTCGCTCTCCATCCCTTCCCACATGCCATTCGCAACAGCCATTCACAACATTCCTCTCTTCTGAGTTCAGGCATTATCATGTTAACTATGAACAAAAACCTTAAACTAGCCAAAAGATACTGGGACTAATGCTCAGTGTCCTGTGTAAATAGCCCTGAGCCTACATATGTCTACTCAGGATTTATACACTCTTTGGAGCAAGCTGGTGCTGCTCAGCAAAACTCTGTAACAGTGGTCAGGATCCAGGAGGGAAGGGCAGGATGGAGCTGGTGGCAAGCACCGCCCTCCACATGCCCGTACGCAGCAGTGGTCCCTCTGTATCAGAACGGAATGCAACACGATGTGACACACCAACAGATGTGCTCCCACAACGCCTCTCTTGAACTTGAGATGTACTGCAAGGCCCTGAGGAATAATACCTCTAAGTCCTCCAGCTGCAGTGGTAAGATTGTGCGTTTCCCAAGCATGAGGCTTTCAGTGAAGACACAATAAAGCTTTTGGACAAATCTTCATTAATAACAAGAATTAAAAGGGGATTTGTCTTGTTTCCACACTAACAGTGGATAAAAGCATTTAAACACAGGAGGGATTATAAATAAAATCTACATTAATCCCACGATTAGCTCTCTGTCCTCTAGTCTCCACCTCCTATATCGAGGGTCATGCCCTTTAAAGCACAACATCAGTTACAGCTAACAAAAAAACATACACAATAGTAACTGTAGTTCTTTTCTAATGCATTGGAGTTTCTAGTCTCATTTGTTTTGAATTTGGTGTACAACACCAAAATATTTGCAGGTATTCCATTCAGGAGTATACACTTTGCTCCACGAAAATAATGTCTTTTGTTCCTAAAGCATTTCACAGCAAAGAAAAAAAAATTAGAATCAATAATAAAAATGGAAATGTTTGAGAACAAGTAATAGTAAAGCAAAACTTTAGAAATCTCCTTTAAGTGTACAACACAAAATCAATTTTCCATGACCCTGAGAGTCAGCTGTTCTTGCCCTTGTGACAGAAAAGGAAGAAAAAGGAAAAGAAACAAATTAAAGCAGTACATAAAAGCCTTTTTCTTCTCAAAATTTTGGAGTGTTTTTGAGGTAGAAGGATGCTTAAAGCAAGCTTTCAAATTTTTAGCCATACCATCTCATAATTTCTTTTTTAGTGTCTGACATAGCTTTAGCCTTCTGGTGTATCAGTCATTTATCTCTTCTTTTTTGTACATGAAGATTGTTCTTTAGGTAGTCTGTAACCTGAGAACCACTACTGCTTTGCAGTTTCCCCACCTCCTGTGTTTAGGGTCTATCCATCTAATCCATTATTGTTTACTAAGATTTTTTTTTTTACCTTCATCAAAATCTGAATGCAAATAACAACCCAAGATTTAAACTGGGAGATATCCAGGCAATATTGAAATACTTAGACTGTACAAGAGGATTGATCATACTAGAGCAACATACTGGATTTTTTTCAAAAAGTAGCAATGCAGTCTTCAGCAATCATGAAAAAGCAACTTTTAAGCAACTGTCTCAAGTTTTCTGAGCTGCCTTTGTGTTCAGCTGAGATTTCTATTAATCTTTCCTTAAATTAACTACACGGAAGCACTCAGGAATTCTTTCACAATATGTTCATTCCTCTGCAATATTTCTAAAGGAACAGTCCAATACAATGTAGCTATGAGAGATATGAAGAGGAGACAGAAACAGGCATACTTAATTTGGATTTCTTAAAAGAAATACTTAAATACAATTTTTCTAGCACTGTGAATGCAGTTACTGTAAGAGGCATTTAAAACATAAGATGGGTTTTTTCCCCACATCTGCCCTGATACTGCATTTAGAAATCTTGAATAGAAAAATCCTATTTTCCTATTATAAGGTCAAGTTACATCAAATTCTTGCTAGTAAAACGAGATCTTTAGCATTCTATTGGAATGTTAATATATCTAAAACCTCTGAGACTCAATATTGTGATCCTTCATGATTTACTGCAGATAAAACTCCTGTGCAGCTCCAGTAGCACTTTAAAACACAAGATTTTACTAAGTAGAAAAAGATTTTCAAGCTAAAGTAAGCACTTGAAAAGATTCAATCTAATGTCACTGAGTTTAGAAACCTGTGGTCTAAGAATCTAATGTTCAGAGAGTGTTCAAACATAGTATCAGCTCTTTCCCACACAAATGTGGTAAACACGGACATGGATCATAGTATGGTTCAAGAGCACAGGACAAATTTTATGGTTGCAAATAAAGTACCAAAAAAAAGAAATTGTTAGTCTCTAACCATTTTTTGAGTCCCACCCACATGGTATTTATTCATCATCTTCTCTGAACTGTGAACATAAACATCAGGTTTTCAAATTGCAAGCAGAATTCCAATAAAGTTGGGGAATTTTTTTTTTTTTTAAATCAAATAAAATATGTGCAGAATTTTTGCACTGAAAGATTAAATTCCTCTTCCAACAGTGTAAAGTTGGAGACTGGTAAAGGACTAAACTGGAAGTAGTAACAGGTGTTTGTTCTCCAGAATTTGTTAACACTGAGGGTTAATAACCAAGGGTGGCAAATCCTTTAAAAAAAAATTCTCATTCAAAATTGAAGATTTCCGGTTCTGTCACTGAAATATTTTGAAGAAATGCATCTTTCAAATATCCAAAATAACTAATTTTAGGCTTACAATAAAAACACAGTGATCTGGACACTTTTCTGATGAACATTGATACTATACCTTTGTGGATTTTGGGAAACTAGTGACTTTTTTTCTAAAGTAAACCTAATTTTTTAACAACCTTGAGCACACATCACTTTGCATAATTACCCGGTTAAGGCCTGCTACTTCTCTCAGTCTATTTCGTTAAAATCCTTATTAAGTCATTATAGATGTTGGAATAAATTCTTTAAGATTGTTTGAAAATTACTTCTATTCTAACGAGTGCTGTATTTCCACACGGAGACATGGTGAAGTATCCACATGATGGAATAAAATCTTAGTAGTCAATGATATGTTGGGGCTTTTAGCACCAGGATTTTATATTTAGTTTTAAATCTATTTCTGAATTATAAATCGTCAGACACAAATACCAAAATCATGTTTCCCCTATTTTCCTTTCTATGCATTCAAATAATACTGAGCCTCAGAACAGGCAATTCTCTCTTAGCCATAAGTAACATGTTTAAGGGCCAATATCTTAGAACCACACAAGGCTGTAAATGTGAGCTTCACACCATTGAAAAGGGGCCACAGCTTCTCATAATGGAAGGTCAGGCAACATCAGGCCATAAAATAGTGGCATTATAATATATAGAAAAGCTATTTTACAGAAGGTAATTTTTAGAGGTTTCAAAAATTTATTAGCTATCATTTTCCTCTCCTTGCGTATCCCATGATCTGGAGGGCATGGTAAAGAAGCCAAGCTGACTCAAAGTAGAAGGGCATAAAAAATAGTAATAATAAAAAAAAGAAATGAGCTAAAATATTTCTAAAACTTTCTTCCTTTTTTTTTATTCTTTCAAATACACAGCATAAGCAACATGTATAATTGTATAGTTTGGTCTGTAGGATTTATGGTATATGATAATAGAGTAATAAGAGCAAATAAATCCTCAGCTGATAAAAATAGTTGTAACCATTAGAGCCAAGCTATACATAACAACTTAGGAAGTTTCTGTCTTTTTTTCTTACCCCAGATATTGGAGCTATCCAAATCATATTCCTGTATACTAAGCCTCTGATAAACATAGATTAACATTAGTTATTTACATGCTTGTACATACAGATTTTTGTTTTAATATTATTAAACTCCTACATCCTTCAATTAACCAGAAGGACAGAAGGAACTGGCTGACTAAATACTTAAAAAGATCCACAACATGACTTCTTCTGGACATGGGAGTTAGCTCTAAACTCATAACAGTTGAATGCCATTTTTATTTGAGTCCTTTTGCATGTATCCCTAAATCAAATTTATCATGCATGAGTCCCTTTAATCTTCTTTTGGACGTTGTTCTTGTGTTTCAGAAATTTGAAACAACATTTCTCCAAAATAAAAATTTTGCTATTGTCCAACTTCACCACTAAGTGCAAATGAGATTTTCAACTTGCCAGCACATATTCTACACTGCACTATTGGGAATATCACCTTGTATACAGACTCTTGAGCTGATGTCAGTCCAAGCCAATGAGTGCTCATGTTAATGAAGAGTGTATGGAGGCTTGAAATTGGAAAGACTTCTCTTTTTGCCTGCCAGTATCCAGAACTAAGCTGATACATTCACACAGCACAACACAACTCGATGTTAGTATTTGTGCTACATATGAAACATCTGGAACCTGATTTTCTTTGATCAAAAGGCAGCTTCTTTCAATTTCATTTAAAATCTTTAGCTATTAGAATTTCTCCAGCAAATTTCAAGATGGAGGCAACAGAGGTCAAGGTGATGGCCATCTAGTAACATCTATTCATTTCCATTGTCAGTAAAGGAAGATGATTTCAGTCATTCAAAGCAAATTATGAGTATTCCATTCTTCTAATGGAATAGGCAGTGAATTATAAACATTTATTGTATCATTTTTCAGTTAAGGGCATTTGTGGCAGACATATGTCCAGGGTGATATTTTACTGCATTAACCACAAGAAAAAATTGCTTATCTCCTCGATTCCCTGACAAATTCACTACAAACACACAAACAAGCTAGAGGTTCTTACAAGCAAAACCCCAAGAATTTTGCCAATCTGAGAAACTACCCAGAGAAGTGGATGCCCCATCCCTGGAACTGTTCAAAGCCAGATCAGACTCTCCCTGAGCAACCTGGTCTAGTGAATGGCATCCCTGCCTGTGGCAGGGGTGTTGAAACTAGATGATCTTTAAAGTCCCTTCCAATTCAAGCCATTCTACAGTTCTATGATTCTTTTAGGTAGTCTCAACAATATCTAGCTTTGTAACAAATGTAGCAGGGGAACAACCTGAAAAATACAACATGATCTCACAGCAAAAGGATATACGGAAAGAGAGGCAGATTTAAGATTGCTTTGGGACCTTAAATAATGCATTTGATAATTTAAGTGTTTGACTTTGCAGAGCTAATATTCTGGTAGTTTAATAACATAAAAAATGTAAAAACAGCACTGTATGATCTGAATTTCAAATCCGTTATCTTCATTTTTTAGCAGAATCAAATTGAAAAGTAAGGTCTATTTTCCACTACAGAGAAATGCACAGACCACTCAGAGCAGCCATCAGGAGGGGGAATCTGCAGCTCCACAGCCTAGTTCTTTGTCCCTTGAGCTAATGGACTAACCACAGATGCTGCCCCACACAGCCGTTCTTTGTTTGGGACACATATCTGAAGGGAAGGAACACATTTGCTGTGCTTTCACACAGCTTCAGCGGG
The DNA here is from genome assembly GCA_013398955.1 of Callaeas wilsoni. Taxonomy (NCBI): domain Eukaryota; kingdom Metazoa; phylum Chordata; class Aves; order Passeriformes; family Callaeidae; genus Callaeas; species Callaeas wilsoni. The sequence goes on from VWPU01017543.1 coordinate 475,749, forward strand.
GTTTCACAGAAACTGGCTGACAGTACAGCATTGTAAATAATTTAGAGAGGAAAGTCCAGTTTAAAACTTATTTACTGTTCACACAAGTAAAAACCATGTATACACTCTTCAGTCAGACAAACCTGAAGTCAATAGGATTCAACCTGACAGAGAAACTCATGATGAGGCATTAATGGCAGACCATAGAGAAATAAGTGAAGAGACCTGCTCATGGGATGCTCAGGATTGATGCATATGATGGGATTTTTCACTGGTCTTACTCAATAACCCTTTGTTACCAGCTTGTCCTTCATCATGATGAAAAAAAATTTGCATTTATAGAGGTTATTTACCCTAAAAACAACTTAAGACTAATGTACTCTGTCCAGATACAGCTTTTCATGAGATTAAAGCTTTTAAATATGTCTGCATATTTCGTTACTGAAAAAATGTGGGTTTATTCTTGAAAAAAAAACAAACATAATCTTTCAAATACTATTAGCATGTTTTTATTAGACCGTTTTTTCACATACAGTTTAAACTAATGTTAGTTATACATAATGTCCACAATATTTAGAAGCATGTTTGTGTTTGAGTTTCTTTCTTTTTTTAGGTGAAAAATTCTTACTAAACAAACTGACAAGAACATAATTAAAATTTCTTCACTTTTTAAGACATTGCATGATTTTGAAACATGTTAGTTAGTTAGCTGCAATTCATTCAAAGAAAAAAAATTCACAAATGTCTTCAGTATAATTCCATGAAGAGTGACCATCTGTTTGCTGTCATTATTTTTAATAAAGTCTATATAATGCTTGTTGCCAAAATAAAATGCATCACCAAGCCTCAAACCAGCTGGTTTAACACGTTATTCAGAAATTTTCCTGCATGCATTGTTTCTCTTCTCAGGCCTTTTGAAGCAACATGGCCAGAGCACTTTTGGACTGACTGCACCCCACCACTATAATGGTTCCTCAGGGCTTTCTGAAGCTGCTCTGCAGGACTGGCCTGAGGCCTCAAAGCATTTACAAACGTGCACACACAGAAATTTGAGATAGGATTAATTTCTTGGTATATTTCTCAGTATGGAACTTTTGGCATGAAAAATTGATACTGCAAAAGTGATCAGATAAGAAAAATATGGGAAACTCTATATGAACATGGCTGATTTAGATTGTTGGAAAGTATAAAACTGTTAACTTAGACATGTATGCAGGCTAGCCAAAGGACTAGCAGAGGTTGATCAATATTTGTTGTATTAAAAACCACAAAATTTTAAATTAATAATAAATTATTTCTTTAGCTAGGAACACAGGAGGGCCATTTGAACCTCTGAATTTATTCTCAGACAAGTGATGGTTACTCCAGAAGACTTTTCTAAAGATCTCTTTTACATATTCTTTTATATATACTATAAAATTCTTTCACACACCTAGAAAAAAAACAAAACCCGAAATATACTAAACTCTATTATATAAGCTTTATTATATAGTTTCAACCCATCTGCCTAGCATTGGCAGTGAGCTATACACAGACTCTGGGGTATTCCGTTGGGTTTCTAGATGCTGGACCAGAAGAGCATAGATCTTCTGTTTCTTTTGATCTAAAATCTCCCAGCCTCAGTTATCTACCAGATATTCTAGAAAATTTTGAAAGGCACTCAACGGTTATGATTAGGTGACTGAACAGTCCCTAATGAGACAGAGTAATGGAATTTAGCTTACAGGTTGAGAAGACCAGAGTTAGCTGTCTATCACCAGAGATACGAACACATGAATGAGCTACACTATACTCAGTGGAAATCTATGGCTTCATTCAACCATACACAGATAAGGCTCAGTGTCGTTTAAGATTCTCTATGATTTTTTCCTGGCCTTTTGGAAGGACACATGTCAACCATAGGTCTTACATCATATCAGTCACCCTAGGCAACCTCAAACATGGAGATATTTATCCTGTTCTCATCGGTACAGTCAGAGGAGTCTGGAGAAACATCCAGATGACAAAATGCACACAAACTGGTGTATGTTAAACTTGTGTGTCAAAAGATAGATGCAGACTGAAGTCTTTCACCAGAAATACCCATTAGAGTCAAGCACAGCTAGACATACATTAGTGGAAACCATGGTCCTAAGAACAGCAGAAGATTTAGTCCTCTTTGTGAGGACTAAACATGCCTTCACTTGCAGAGATTATGTATAAAGGGTTTTGGTTCCACTCTGTGAGGAGTCCTCTTTCCTCCCTGTGCAGAAGATCTCAGCACACTGACATCTACTCCTTTCACGCTTTGACACTAGGAAGAGAGACAGGCTTGGTCAGTGTAAGCATAAATGCTCCTTTTCACAACGGAGGATCTTTCTTTGCTATCTTTTAAAGTCAGGAAATACGGTTTGCAGAAGGCCTAGTGAAGTGTAAAATCCATTTCTATAGGTTCTATAGAATGAAATACAGTTATAAAAAAATTCCTCTACGAAGTTAAGAAATTTAACAAGAAATTAGACTCTTTCTGTTCAAGGTTTAATCCAGTCTATAGAATTTAATGGAGAATTACATCCTTGCTATAGAGAGGCTTACAGTTCCTGGAGAAAGGTGATTATTCTCTATTTAATTCTACAGATCTTTTTCTATAAGGGTAATTTCAGATTCATTCAACTGTTATGCTTCTTCTGCCACCTTGGAAATTACCACACTTTCATGAATTTGGCATGGTTCCAGCAATAGAACTAGAAACATGAAATTTCCATTCTTAGTATGAATGTGAAATACTATACTGTTTCATAACTTTCCACTTGATAATTCATATGTAGCATCTTCTGTTGGATTCAGACTGTAATTTTTAAGTTATATTCAGAGAAAGGGCTAAAATGATTTGGAAAAAAGTCATGCTAGAGCTCCTTTATTTCAGTTTGCAGTACTGCTATGCCAGTATCTTACTTTATTCAGCCGAGGAACAGTGCATTTTAGTCACAACTTAACCTTCCAGAATACATGAGGCATATAATCTCTTACACAGCAAGTGAAATATTTGAATTATTTTTGTCTTGCAGGTTGTGATGGTTTAGCTCCAGCTGGCAACTAAACACCACACTCACTTATTCACTCCCCTACCAGCAGAAGAGTATCAGAAAAGTAAGAAAACTCATGGGTTCAGAGAAGGACAGTTTAACAGGTAAAGCAAATCTGCATGCACAGACAAAACAAGGAATTCATTCACCATTTCCCATGTGCAGCCAGGTGTTCAGCCATTTCCAGGAAAGCAGGGCTCCATCAGACGTAATGGTGACTTGGAAAGACAAACATCCCCCCATGCCCCCCATTTCCTTCCCCCAGCTTTATATGCTGAGCATGATGTGATATGGTCTGGAACATCCCTTTGGTCTGTTGGGATCAGCTGTCCCAGCTGTGTCCCATCCCCACACCTTGTTCACCTCCAGCCTTCTCGATCGTGGGATGGGGTAAGAGGCAGAGATCTTGGCTCTGTGTAAGCGCTGCTCAGCTACAGCTAAAACATCTCTATCTTACCAACTCTGTTTTCAGAACAAATCCAAAGCATATCTGCATGCTAACTACTACAGAGAAAATTAACTCTATCCCATTCAAAACCAGCACAGAGGTAAAATCCTATTTAATCTATAAATGAATATGGATTACAAGATCATTACTACAGAAACCTTCTCTCCTTATGTTGCGGTAAAATGCTGTGTTGGATTTACATGGCGAGTTTTTGTTAGCAGGGTCTACCAAGGTGGCTTGTGTGAGAGGCTGCTGAAATTTGCCCCTACATCTGAGAGAGTCAATGCCAGCTGACTCCAAGATGAACCCCCTTGGCCAAGACTGAGCCTATCAGTAATGGTGGTATCACCTGAGATAACGGAGTTGAGAAGAGTGGGAAACTGCAGAAAAACAGCTGCCAGAGAATGTGTGAGAGAAACAGCCCTGCAGACACCCAAGTCAGTGGAGAAAGACAGAAAGAAGGTGATTCAGGCGCTAGAGAAGCACTTCCCCCACAGCCTGTGGTGAAGACCATGGTGAAACAGGCTGTACCCCTAAAGCCCATAGAAGTCTGGGGTAGAGCAGATATCCACCTGTAGCCTGTGGAGGACCCCACACTGGAGCACGTGGGTGCCAGAAGCAGGCTATGACCCTGTGGGAAGTCCACCCTGAAGCAGGATTCTGGTAGAACCTGTGACTCTGTGAGAGACCTATGCTGGAGTAGGCTGTTCCTGAAGGACTGCACCCTATGGAAAGGTTTGTGAAACCTATGGAGCAGTTCGTGAGCTACAGCCTGTAGGAATGACTTGTTGGAGAGGTTCTTGGAGGACTGTCTGCCACGAAAGGGATCCCGCTCTGGAACAGGGGATGAGTGTGAGGAGTCCTCCCCCTGAGGATGAAGGAGCGGCAGAGACAACGTGCAATGAACTGACTGCAGCCCATTCCCCATCCCCCTGAGACTCTGAAGGTGAGGAGGTAGAGAATTAAGGAGTGAATTTGAGACAGGGAAGAAGGGAGGGGTTGGGGGGAAAGGATTTGTTTTCATTAACCTACTCCAATTTTGAATTATCTAATTGATTTGAATTAAACTAATTTCCCCAAGTCTAGTCTGTTTTGCCCGTGATGGTGATTGGTCAGTGATCTCTTCCTGTCCTTACCTCAACCCATGAGCCTTTCATTATATTTTGTCTCCCCTGTCCAGCTGAGGAGAGTGGCACTGTGGGCACCCAGTGTCCAGCCAAGGTCAACCCACAAGAAATGCCATGGACGTAGAAACACATAAACAATAAGCAACAATTTCCTCTGTGTTTTTTTCCATACACAGTGACTTTTTGGAAGACCTATACATTTTGATAAGTGAAATGCACTACAAAGGGGCAGGGAAATTGCATTTAGACAACTGTTAATATTTCTCACTAGCATTATGTAATTCTTGCTTATATAAAAAGTATTCAGATGTATCTTCTGTATATTTCAAAATCAGGTTATCCCACTATAAGTCACTAAATATATTCTGCTTTCTGTAACTGGAGAAGTACAAAAGCATTCCAAATAAAGAAGCCAGCTGCCCCTGGATTTCTACACGATTTTAGACTGATTAGACTGTAATTGTAAAACAGGGGTGCAAATGTCTGTCAAACAAGACAAAAGATATGCAAACAAATGAAAATAAACAGTAAAATGCGATTGCATCATTTAATATTAAGTGTTTCTGCTTAGGAAATCCACTCCTGATCTAATGATCTTAGGTTTTCTTATTGAGGAGAAACAAATGTACATGCTAAGGTTTACATTAAGCATTTGTCCTAATTAGGATGGAAGTGCATGTCCTATCTGCATCTATGTCTCTTTACTGTTTACAAAGGTCTTTAGCAACTGGATCACCAATAATGTAGAGATCAGCCTCCAGGCAGATTACTAACACTCTCTGTGGTTTTTCGTGTCGTAGTAGTGTTGATTGTAGTAAAAAGAAACAAAACAAGTATCACCAAATATCCATTTTTTTACATTTATATCCCTAGAAATATTTTATGAGGAATTCAGAAGATCTGATGACCTGCATCATGAAGCATTGCTTTGTTTTAATGTAAAGGAGATGCTGCAAAGCTGGCGCTGAGTAGCTCCAGTGAGCTGTATGCTGTTAACCACGATTTTTCTGCCAGTGTTCTGCCAGTGTTTGGGAAATTGCACTCCTAATGAATTAATAGACGGACATGCTCCATAGTTTCTTGAGCTAATATTTCAGACTCTGCCATATCAAATTCAATTTGGATAGCAATTAATAATAGCTTTCTGTAAAGTTAGCTCTGATTTTAATAATACTCACTTCTCCTAGAGATGGTTGATTTCTTCACAAATTGGTGTCCAATAATTTCAGTAGATTTGTTGTTATAATGATATGTAAAAGTTTCTATGAAACTACAGTACATTTAGTTCTAGATTCCACTCCTTTCTCAGGTCATATGTGATTCACACATCCTTGCAGTGCTGTGTTCCTTTTTTTTTTCTTTAGGTTTCAAATTTTTCATGTAAGGTGAATCCAAAGTAACTATACAATTGTCCTTGAGGATACGCCTTGTGTAGATACTTGTAAGGAAAAATTTCAGTTAAAGTTTTAAGATCATAATGGAGTCACTGAGTGTTAAAACTTCACCAAACTTGTGCCAAGTTAAATTTTAAGGTGCTACTTGAAATTTAAAGTTTGAGTACAGATTTTGATATTTCCAAGACACTCCATGGTTTAAGAAAACAGTCTTCAAAGTTTTTAAATTACATCATTTCAGTCTGTAGCTTTAAAATTTCTTACACTTAAAAATTTATATACTGCAAGGGATACACAGTAACTGAGCAAAAAAGAGTACTGCTAACACCGTAACCTCCGAAAAACTGTTTGCTGTAGATGCTAAGCAGTGAAAATAAATTTTAAGAGAGAAATCAGAGGAATTATTAAAAAGACTACTAAAGTTAAAATTTAAAATACAGCAGTACAGAATTCTCCAGTACTATACAATCAAAACAAAGCAAAACTAGATAATGAAAATTTAGAAAAAAAAAAAAGGAAAAGAAATATTTCTGAATTCATCTTTGCCTTAACATAAATGGTAGAGAAATGCTGGAAAATTTCCATGCTTTCAACATATATATAAAATTCAATATTGTCAGAAGAAAGAAATTAAAGAAATATAGTGGAGAAAAAAGTAACCTTGCCAGCTGCAGTCAAAATTTTTGTAAGAAAAATTAGGTATAAGAGACTAATAAGTTTGACTGTTCACTATCCTGTCTATATGTGACACTTTTCTTCAAGCAATGATTGTCTATAACAATATGTGTGTGCATGTGCATGCATACACTTCTACAAATAAAAAAAGAAAGAATAGTTCCTGTATGAAGGAAAGCAATATTTTTTATTTCTGAAAGATGAAACATGTCAGGAAAATCAGAAGCTAGTTCTGCTGATAAGTGCTAGAGTTTCACTTTGCTGAGACAGAGATGAAGAGAAGAATGCTAGTGCTCATGGAGAGATGATACATTTTCTACTTAAAATATTTACTTCAGAGAAATTCACATTGGTTTAAATTTTAAATAAGTCTGGGAAGCCAGAGCCTTCATAAAGTTGGGATTTTGTCTTTAGGTTCACATTTGGGTGAAACAAAATTTCATATAAATGAAAAATATTTAATTTTGCTTCCATTCAATAAACCTAAGGATTTATTTTAAGAACAGCCTTAAAGAATGCAGTTTGCATCAGCATTTTAATAGAGTATTTTTTTTTTCCCCAGACATTGCATTTTGAATGTGTCCTGCACCACTCATAATCAAGATGGCAAAATCTCAGTGTGAACGTTTATCATGAACAGATTTCCTTATTTCAATACAGAGCTTTTTTTTTTTTTCTGCTGCAGCAATATTCTCTATTATCAGTCAGAACTTACAAACCAATCAAGTCCATCATAAAATTATGGGGATTTTGCTTCCACAGTTTTTTCACTTGCAGTCTCTGGATGAAATTTTGTTTGATAGACCCTGCTTCTTTACATTAATACTGTACTCTGTGGGGTTCAAAATCGTATCCTCCTCTATTATTAAAACACTCCGGCTTCTGGTATGGTTCTTTGTGCCCACAAGTAGTATCACTGAAATTCCCAAAAGGAGGGATTCCAGGCCTGCAAATAAATTTTTAGGAAAAAACAAATTCACAGTGTGCATGTTAGGTTATCAATTCAAGGAAAAAGGAAGAAGTTCTTTGAGGGGAAAAAAGTGTACCAAGTATTGCCTGCCGCAGAAATAAAGGAGAATAAACAGTCCTGCTGAGTCACTAGATAGTTGCTCTGTATCCTCTGATTTTGACACAATTTCTCTCTGGGTGGAAAAAATAAGGATAAAATCTCCAAATAATAGAACCCAAATAACAAGCACTAATTAATTTTCTGAAACCTGAGATAAATTGGAATATTTTTAACTGTTTCCTAGAGAAAAAAAAAAAATCAGTTTAGCAATTTCAGTTATGTTTGCTTTTCATTGTAATGTGCTGTTATTGTGTTAATTTTTTGGTGTCTTGGTTTATGCTTTTTAACACAAATAAGAATCATATGTGGACATATGTGATATTTAATGAATAAATTAAATCTGAGTTGATTTATCTGCTTTACCTTTGTTTTCAAATTATTATTCAGCCCACTAAGAGGATAGGGTGTGTGCTTCTTATTTGCAGTAAGTATTTGAGAAGTGAGCCTTAATTTAGAATAGCTTCATTTGCATTGAAATCTTATTATTGCTATTAAAAAAATTTAAATAAATGAAGAGTGAGGCTTTGGCAACTGAAAATTATGAATATCCATAAATAATTTACATAGGTTTTGTTTATACTAATTAAACCTCCCCTTTTTTTCTATTTTGTCCAATCATTACACAATTGCAAAGATTCAGAGACAGTGAAGACTAAAGGAGAAGATATGGAACAGACTTGTTGAATACTGTTTGGCAGGTATGCAGAAGTTTGAGGTTATCTTTTTAGCAAATGTTACCATTCAGCTGTGAATTAGTTTTGGGTACCCATCACAGATGGAAAGAGTGCATTAGAACTGTAAGAAACAGTATCAGAGAGAACTGGGCAGAACATCATCTTTATGTGATCTGGAATTCATAAGGTGGGAGGACAGAGAGGAAATAGGGCAGAGAGTTACATCTGTATCTACAATTTTCTTTTAAATCGGACCAACACACTTTAGGCTGTTCTTTAGCATATATATTACACCTTTACTTAGATTTCTTTGTTTTAAAAGCAAAACAGTGAAGCAAATTAAAATTAATACCTAATTTCTTTTCAGATTAAATTTCAGAATATATATCATTGGCAAAAAGAGCAGTAAGATATAGCTACTTCTCCTATTTTTGCTAAAATGCTGTGAGGAGAATGGAGAGCATGTGAAACCAAAAGCTAATTTCTAGGTACACACTTTTGCTGCAAAGACCTGATCTTCTCAAGTCGCATGTGCAGGCTATGTAAGTTTCCAATATATATAATAGTAGTTTTATACAATAATAGTAGTTTCCAATATAATAATAATTTTCCAATGGAAAAAAATAAATGTTGCCATTCTTTGCAGCTGCAGAACCTCCCTAAAAATAAAAATGAATTATCATGATGACTCAAAACTCAGTGCATCATATGATTAAAGTCTAATTATATGCTGGGGTTTTTATGTACTTTTAAAATTCACATTTAATTAACATTTTTAAGGTATTAAAATATATTTTTTGAACACTTGTATGGTGGGTAAGTCTGGACACTCGGATTTGTTTCTCAGTAGAAAAAAAACCTAAAAAATATCTTTTGAATGTGGGTTAAAAGTTTATACGGAAAAAATTGGGTCTAGCTGCTCCTGAATGTCCAAAGCAAATTTCTGGGGCATTTCCATTCCTCCTTTTATCTTCTGTCACAGATATCAGAGTACAAAAAAACCGAAAAATACCAAGAGGACCCAGTGCCTTATAAGTCTAAACACAAATGAGAGAAGTGAAGTCTAAAACAATTCTTCCAATTTCAGCTTTCCCTCTGGCTTTATTCTTGCTACTCCAGGAATATTAAAAAGAAATTGAATGTTTTTAATGGACTGTCAGCAGTATTGTTTTCATTAACAAAAGGAAACTCAATCAACTGCTCTGCCAAACCTCTCTGTCTCTTCTTTGATGGGCATGATAAATGGTGCCAAGCATTGTTAGATTCTGCTAAACTAAATTAAAATGATAGGTGTTCAAAATCTTTTAGGACTAAGCCTGATATAATTTTGATCATATTTCTTCCTGAAAGAAAAATAATAGTAAAAAGTAAGCAAGAAAGACAATAAAAGTTTAGAGATAAAATAGATTAACGGAAACATTCTATCATTAAATTTGCTTTCCAAGGCTGTGACACAGATTGACTGAATCCAAAACATGTCTATTTATACATGACTGCCAGCACTAGTAAGAAAAAGATTAAAAATGGTAACTCACAATAACACTACAGAAAAACTTTCTAAAACTGACATGAAACCAAAATGAGTATAGTGAGTGTTTTAAAATACCCCAAAGTTTATCAGCATTTTAATCAGTCATGTTTAAACAGTAATATTCTGTCTGAGATTGCTGTCAATCCTAGCAAGTAAGGAGAAAATACAAAGCCTTTTTTAGAGGCCAAGAGTTTAGTATTTACAGATACAGGGCTATTTACAGAAACAGCAGTAATAGTTCTATTTGTACTAGAAATAGTTGAACTAGTTGAAATATTCAACTTGTTTTATAATGTAAAGTGCAAAAAGGCAAATTCCATTGAATCTTTCAAATCAATGAATTTGTTCTTCACGCAGCCACAAATTAAACCCCCTGGGTTCAATGTATTCGCTCCTGGGCATCTTTAAATTTTGAAGTCTGTCCTGCTGCCCCACTTTACTTTTAAAAAAGTAAACATCCTTACAGGTTTCAGTGGGAGTATTATATTACCTGAATTTGCAGGCAGTATAATCCAGATTGTAAAAACCCAAACCACTGTTACTGCAGTAGTGGTATTTTCACATAAAAGTTCCAATGACAGAAATGCAAGTTTCAAAAACTGATTTTGCATGGTTGCTGTTCTTGGCAATGAGGCAAAAGTGCTGGCCAAGTGGCACATCCTGAAAGTGGCTCATAGACCAAACAAAGCACTGACACAATGTGCAGGATTATATTTTGCTTAGAACCGAAGGTTGGAAGCAGTTTTATAATAAGTCTTCCGGAAGTATGATTTACCACTATTATATTTATTGTTGGTGGTCGTGTGGGCCAGCACTGGATAATACTGAAGACATTTCTGAAATATTCTTTACCTTTCTAGCTCTATTTTATGTCAGTAGTTCAGACAATTTACAACTGCTGTTCTGCTTAGAACTGCACTGTGAAATGGAGCTTATTGCTAGAGCTCCAGGTCTCATGTCTCCTCCTACATAGAATGTGTCTTTTTAATTTGCAGTGCTGCTGACACAGTACGCTTGATTAGGGGCTAGTGTTGAAGATAACTCTGTAGGATAAAATGCTGGCTCTCTTAGTCATGTTGTTATATAAATTCTGCCACGTGTACATGCCAAGAGAGAAATTGAGAGATGTAAAATGTAGCTTGGTGCAAGTAGAAATACCTCTATTTTAGTGCAGTTGCACAAGAAAATACCCTTTGGAGACTTTGACCCATGGCAGTCATGAAAGTAATATAGCAGGTTGATAAGGGGGTGTTATATATCCTCTGTTACTGATTATGGAACAAATCATTGTTTTGTTTTATGCTAGGACTAAGGGCCTTGTAGTAAAGGGAGCAGTCCCAGAGCTGGACTGAAATGCAAGTTTTTCAACGTCTGCTCTAGTGAAGTAAACAAAGACATTTTGAGAACTAGGGAGGAGGGCTTAGGACTAAAAGAGGTGTGTATTTTAACACAGATGTAATATAGATTATTCTACAGCATGCTCTTTAGAGACAGAAGAGATCAATTATAGCTAAATTGAGATGTGATAGAAGGAGATTTAGTGATATGAGGAAGCTTAAATTAATCCCTCCTAAGGTAATATCGACAACTGTTACTCGCTAGTGTCATCAGTCTAGTGCTTTCAGCAGTCTGTGACATGGGCAAGAGTACCGCCTCGTGTGAAAGGAAGCAAACACTTCATCAGCAACCAAAACCAGTTCACTGGATTGTCAAAACCCTGAAGAAAACCTCCCTGATAATAAAACCCTAAATGCAGCCTTAGGGATTGATTTTTTTCTGTCTCATCAGATTGCCCTTGGACTCAGCACCTTGCTTTCACTCCAGGCCAAACTAATGGCCAGCCAAGGCTCAACACCTCTCAGTGAGACTCTCCTCGGAGACAGGGCACAGGGTAGAGAAGCTGAAGGTTGAGCCCACCTAGACCCACAACCATGCCTGGGGAATTGCCTGGGTAGCCCAAACAGTGACAAAATCAGCCCTCTTGGCTTCTACCAGCACTCTCTGCAAGCCTCTTGCACAGGGCTTGGTTGTCCTTCTCCTAGCACTACACCTCAGCAGCCCCTGGCCTGTAGAGTTCCATTCCCTCATCCCCCAGTCCCTTTCCTCAGACCCGGAGGTAGCCAGTGAGAAGCAGACAGACAGGAGCAGTCTTTTATATCCCTGTCCCCTCTTTCTCTTCTGGCCCAGGTCAGCTGAGGAGGAGAGGAAAAAGATGGTTGCAGATCCCAAATGGGCTGGTCCCCAGACACTGTGGGACACGTGGCAGCTGCTGGCACACCCAGCTCTCCTCCAAGAGCTCCTTCATCATCTATGCCTCTGCCTAGGTATTTCTGTCTGAGGGCTAAAACTTAGAAAATTAAAGCAAAACTTTTATTTTTCCAGAGGGCAGGAAACTATGGAAGCTGTGTATACTACCCTACGTGAGGGACCATTCTGTTTTTCACATGATTAAACCCTTGTTCTTATACTGCTGTGGTTCAGTTCCTTATGTGATCTTCAAACGTGAAACCTTAACTCCCCCCCAGCCCTCTAAATTCAATGCAATTCTGCATCCTTTGATGGTACTCCACATAAAGCACTTTGAATATGTGGGACTTTAATTTGATCTGATCCTAAAAGCCATCATACTAGAGCAGACCAAAGGTCTGTGTAGTCCCCTGCAGCGGCCAAAGCCTTCATGGCTCTCGGTGGATTTCTCTTCTACTTGAAGTCTTCCCTTGAACCCACTCACAATCTAGATAACCTGGCAGGATGGCACTGAAATCTCTGTCTCAGAAATAACAGCACCTTAATGAGACTGTATACTTTTTGAGAGAGAAGACAGAGAGAGAATGCAAAAGCAGTAAGTGGTGGAACATCAGATATTGCCCTGAAAACAACTGAGACTGCATAAATGGAAGTTGTTAATACAGCTTTGGGTTGGATTGAGGGAAGGGAGCAGCGAAAGGACCTGCCAGTCACAGACTTGAGAGAGATCTAAAATTAGAAAGATCCTGTTTAAACAGCAACCTTGAAAATTATAAACTGAGCTACCTTTTGACGGCAGTTAAATACTAAACTCAGGGGTCTGTGGGCAGAACCTGACAGACTTCAAAAGGCTAAAACAGCATTTTCTCAAAGGAAACAATAAATCTTATATGCTGCTAGCTACCAACCTCAGACAGGGAAAGAAATAATAAAAAAAATAAGCTCTATTTTAGAAATTAAGAATGATTGGAGCTATGAAATATGAACCACAAGAAATTTGTGAGTTCCTTGAAGGTTTCTTTTAACACCTTTATACTTGCAAGAAACAGATCTCTGGAGATAAAAGGTCAGATTGTGAAGGCTAATATGTCTGGTTACTCAGCAGAATAAAAGGCCAGATTGGACTGTCCTTTTGAAGCTAAGGAAATTCAAAAGTGATTTTAAAAAAGCAGGAAAAACTTCAGGACTTTTCCAATTCCCTTATGACTTTTCTTTTTTTATATTTTCATTAAATACTCAGTAATACAGATACCTTGGAGGACAAATTTGCCTTTCCATTATGATGGAGGCAAATTTTACACATTCCTATAATTCATAAGCATATTATAAAATGTAGATATGGATCCACTTTTCCGTTTGTATAGCAGAGTATTTTCCATTACTACAGACACAAGGAATATAAATCAAATTTCTGCACAGATGTTTGTTGAGACGGGCTTCAAATCTGGTAAATGCAGTGAATTAGATAAAAGAGGTGAATTAGAAGAATGAGAGTAGAAAGGAAACTGGATATTGCATGGCTAAGCTCAGCTTGAAGGTGGGTTTAATTTTTTTTTGTTTGGAGAGACTGAAATTACTGACTGAAATAAATAAAGAACTGAATTTATTGCTTTTGAATGTCACAGTACCTTGGTTCATAATGAAATACATTACATTGATCTTGAACTCAAAGAAGCACTGAAACTGTTCCAACAAAGCTACCACAGAGAAAGGCTTTGCCTTAGCAGTCAAGTTCAAGCAGACTACAGACTGAAGAGGTGTGAGCTTGAATGGTGGGCATTCACCTATCAGCAGTTTGATGTCTGACAGAGCCATTTGATGGACGCTGTGCTTACTCATCTTGCTCTTTCTTCCTGCCTCCGGAATTCTACCTTAAGACCTTGCTGCTTAACTTCAACAGACTTTTGACTACATTGGGGTCTTGCCAGGGGATTTGGATTTTCTAATCCAAATTATTTTGGATCAGCTTTCCCTGATCATGGTACATGGATCTAGATCCAGCCCCTGACTTTCACTGAGCCATAGCAGTTAGAAATGACTGCTCACATCCAGACGTACATACACACTCAGATCTTACATATGCCATGACTAACCCTGCATTTGAGATACGCGGGAGAACTATTTTATTGTGATTGGAAAGTGATTAGCATAAGGTTTAAATACTTCAACAACATGCTAATAGTAAGATCAGTTCTAACTTTGCTTATAGGGCAGCAATATTATAATGGAATTACAGAATAACACAGAATAGCCTAGGGTGGAAGGGACCTCTGGAGACCATCTGGTCCAGCAAGGACCACTTAGAGCAGACTCCTTAGGACTATGTTGAGGTGGCTTTTGACCATCTCCAAGGAGACTCCACAACCTGCCTGGACAACCTGTGCTAGTGATCAATCACCATCACATTAAAAAAAGTGTTTCCTGGTGTTCTGACAGAGCTTCCAGTGTTTTAGTTTTGTGCCTCTTGCCTCTGGTCCAGTTATCGGAAAAAAGCCAGGTTCTGTCCTCCTTACAGACTGCCCTCAGGTATTTGTATACATTGGTAAGATTCCCCTGAGCCTTCTTTAAGCTAAGCAGTCCCAGCTTCCTCAACCTTTCATCATAAGAGTGATACTCCAGTCCTTTAATCATCCTTGTGACCCTCTGCTGGATTATCTCCAGTATGTCCATGTCTTTCTTGTACTGGGAAGCCCAGAATGAGACACAGTATCAGAGAATCAAAGAATCACAGAATATCCTGATTTGGAAGGGACCCACAAGTATCAAGTCCAGGTCCTGGTCTGGCACAGGACAACTCCAAAAATCATGCCATATGCCTGAGAGCATTGCTCAAAAGCTGCTTGAATTCTGTCCATCTTGGTGCTGTGACCACTTTCCTGGAGAACCTTTTCAGACCCCAACTGCCCTCTGGGTGTAGAACCTTTTTCTAATATCCAACCTACACTTCCCCTGACAAAACTTCAGACCATTCCCTCGGGTTCTGTCACTGGTCACCACAGAGCAGAGATCAATGCCTGCCCCTCCTCTTTTCCTCACAAGGAAGTTGTAGAGGTCTCCCCTCAGTCCTCAGTTTCCTCTTCTCCAGGCTGAACAGACCAAGTGAGATAAGCCACAGTTTATCTTTATAACCTTCATTCAGACTGCCAACTATGTCCTGACCAGGGCTGAACAGGGGAAAAGGATTACCTCCCTTCTCCTGCTGGCGGTGTTCCTCTTATGCAACCCAGAATACTGGCACCCTTCATTACTGCAAGATCACACTGCTGAGTCATGCTCAACGTGGTGTCCCCCAGGACCCCTAGGTCCTGGTCTGCAAAGAAGCTTTCCAGATGAGCAGCCACCAGCATATATTAGTGCCTAGGGTTGTTCCTCCCCAGGTGCACAACATTGCTCTTTCCTCTGTTGAGCATCTTATGGGAGACAATATGGATAACTGGAGAGTGGAATTCCTTCACCAGCATCCTTTCTGCAGGCCTATAATGTGATATTTGACCACAGCTGGCCCAATGACACATCATATACTGCTATATAATCTTTATATACTTGTGTTGGCCACTTCAAAATTATCTTAGAAAATTAATCATATTTCATTGTTGTGTGAGTTTAAAATACCATATTAAGTTGGCAAAGATTGAAAGATTTACTATGTTTGCTCTAAAGAGAGCGTCTCTTTCATACCTTTAAAAAATCATTTGCTACTGTTTAGAGTTCTGCACTGATTGCTCTTAAAATACTTCTATCCTTAATAAAAATATCTCTGGCATAATCCTAATAAATGTTTTATCAACTTGTGAACTTCACAGAACAGATGACTTAGAGACTGACATGCATAAAATTCAACTAGTGAAAAATTATCCGTAACACAGAAAGAAACAAAGAACTTAGGAGGGGTATTGTTAAAAACTTGTTTGCTTTACAAGAGATAGCAGCTTTTATCCAAATAAAAACTACTTAAAATAAGGGAATTTTAATACAGAAATTTACGTATGTTTTGTTTTGTATACCCTCCACCTTCATTTTCTGCAAGTTCTGTCTAAGAATATTGAGGTTTATGTAATTTCCAGTAATATCATAGTAGAGCAATCTTCATGAGAAGTAAAATCAAATGTTTTCTGCTCCGGAGAACTGGTCTCATTACAAGGCTGCAAACACAAGTTTCTTCCTTATTGTCTCCCTAAAGCACAAGTTGGCATTCTTTTCTATGCAGTAGTGATGGAAAATTATTTGGAAATCACAGAATTATAAAACAATTCAGATTTGAAAATCTTTCAAAGACAGTTTCCAACAGCTTTTCCAGGCACCTTTTGCAGTGCTCAAGAGACCTCACACTGAAGAATATTATCCAGCTTACTCAGCCAGAATTCCCTTTGCTGCAGACTGTGAGTATTGCCTCTTGTCCTTTACTGTGCTCTTCTGCTTCTCTGTAACTGCCCTTTTAGAAACGAAAAGCACCAATTGGATTCATACTTAACATTCACTTCTCCAGGCTAAGCAAACAAATTTTCCTGTGGCTCTATCTGCATATGAAGTGTTCTGCACCCCTAGTCACTAGGTGACCTAGACAGGCATCTTGGTAATTCTGGAATGGATCCTTTCCAGTTTGCCAGTGCTCGTTTTATACCAAGGAGCTCAAAGGGGGACAAAATGCTCCAAACCTCAGAAGGCTGGAGCACAAGGAAGTAATCCCTTCCCTTGATCTGCTGGCTATCCTCTTGCTAATGCATCCTGGTATGTGGCTATCCTTCATCTCCAGGAGGCCTTGCTGCTGATTTGTGTTCTATCTGTTCACAAAGACTGCACCTCCTCCACCAGTGCTATTCTGCAGAGCTGCTGCCTGTCCACTCAGGCCCAGCATACATGGGCTTATTCCATCTCAGGAGAAGGACTTTTAATTCACCTTTGCCAGGTGTACCAAGGTTCCTGCTTGCTCATTCCTCCAGGCTATGGAGGTATAGCGGTCCTGCCCTCCAGCGTCTCAACTGCTTTACTTTGCCTAGTGTCATCTGAGAAGCTGACAAAGATGCTTTCTGCCCCATTGCCCAAGCCATTGATGAAGACATTAAACACTGCTGAGGAGTTCTCTAGTGGCTCAGCTGCATAGAAAGCTCGCAGAGGTAAAGTGGAGGATGGTTTACTGCTCCTTTCCGAAGTATTCAGATACAATAATAATAGATGCCATGGGGAATACCCATGCAGAAAGTAATAATTCAGTCTTCAGAATGACATTTGAATAGTGTGCAGCAAATAGGGCCTGAGGCCACACATCAAATTCTACAGATAAAAGAAAAAAACTAGCATCTGCTCACTCTTTGAGCATTATCTATCTTTTGTGTTGAAAGGAGCAGGGATTCAGTGAAAAATCTCCAGTGATCATGTGATTAGGAAAAAATAATCACTGGTCATTTACTGATGTGAGCAAGGGGACTGAATCCAATATTTCTTAATTTATAAATGCTTTTCATTGCAATCTGCAATGCATGCATGTAATCTGAATGGATGAAAAGGCTGTACCTTGAAGAATAGTCTTACTACTATGATTCTATGAAACTACTGCTCTGAACTGAGCAGTCTTCATCTTAGTTGATCACTTCTACAACAACATAAGAGGAGGAGATTCAGTTACTCTGAGGAATAAGAGGAAGAGGAACATGGCAGAAGAGAACTAGTTATGCTGATTTTCACATTTTGCGAAGAAATCGAGTCATCTATAATTTATTAAGCTACAGGAAATATTAATATATAGTCATCTCTTTCAAGGTTTGTATACTGCTGCTACCATAAATGTGTTCTTCATTTTGCATATTAGCTGTCTAGGGATGTGGACCAAATTTCAAATCTGCATCTGTCTTTAATCACGGCTTTTACTGAAACCAGTATTAAATGTACTTTGGTTATTGTATAAATATCTGGATATTGAAATGGGCTGCTGATATTGCACATTGACAATTCAAATATTTTTTTTGTACTGTCTACCAAGAGAAACTGTGAAAAGAAAGCCATGTTTAAGACACATTAACTTTAAAACAGTCAGTGTGTTATTGTCCTGCACACACAAATGTGTGCATGCAAGCACTAGGCTGAAACTGGAAGCCAAATAAACTATTGCAACTTGTATTTTATTACACCTAATTATTATTTTATTTCCTAACTATTTTCAAATCCTAGCTGAAAAGGAACACCAAATTAGATTGCATAGGTGTAAAGGTACAGCCTCGTAATGATACATCTCTAATGCATGTGGCACAGCTTACAGTTTTCCTACAGAAGTCAGATACCAAACAGATATTAAAGAACTGCACTTGATAAAGCAAATGCATGAACCTGGAATGTGTTCAGATGATGAAAAAAACATGACTGCTCTTAGCTGAGTAAAAATATTACTTATACTCCTTATGATTTCTTCTGAAAGAGAAAATCCACTACCTTACTTGAAAAAATAGGACCTGCAAACTTCCTACTTGTTTTTTTTTCAAGCAGATCAGGGCTTTTCTCTTTTACAAGAGAATATAAAGGGCACAATAAAGAATGTCAAAAGAAAATTTGTTCAATTTGAAAGGTGCTGAAACAATTAATTGGAATGTCACTATTATAATGAGGCAATCATGTATGAACAACTATTGCTTTTATTAACCATCTGCAGAAGGCTTGTATTTGCAGCTACCTTGGGTGGATGTTTTACTCCTGAAACTTTGCATATCTCCCTGTCTCTTTTTAAATAGTGCTGTAACTTGCTCAGAAATTTAATTTTCACTTGAGCAGGAGAAAAATCATTATGCCAGTGACAAATATATTAATAAAAACTTTGACGAATCGTGATGTTACTTGAACAGCTGCAATGATTTCTTTTACTATGCAGTCCCCAATCTAGAGGACTTTAATTCTTTTCTCTTTCATATGAAAAGATGTGCATTTCTTTTCACTGGACATCATAATTGCCAAAAAAGGTGGCTATGGCTTCATAAAAGCGTCAAATTTATAAATAGTTTTTCCAGTTATCATACATATCTAGATATACGGGGGTTTTTTTTACTACTACGGTGCAATTCCAGGAGAGTGTTAGGGTCAAATAATGCATTTTAAACAACTGGAAACCAGAAATTCTAATAGCAAGTTTTTAAGCTCTTTCAAAAGACAATTTTTTAGTGCTGACTAAAAGATAATAGTGGGAAGATGCTCAGTGTTGCTAGCAAAGGGCACTTTTAGCCATGTAAATGTCCTATTTTGATTTCATATCCTGAATGAGTGGGAAATACTCTTTTTTTCATTAAAGAAATTAAATTCCCGTAGACTGTTTTTCTTTGTTGACATGTAATCAGGCTCAGTGCTTCACAGCCCAACTCTTTATTAACCAACCTGTGTGCCTCTGCTGTGTTAAAAGTTAATGGGATGTGCCTCTAACTGACCTGCTGACCAAAGTCACTGGCTGGGACAGGCGCTTGACGATGGCCAACGAAATGGCAAAGAGGCTGCTCAAACCACGGAAATGAATTCTAAAGTTTCAGCCGTACAATTGGTTTCAAAATCTTCTGCATAAAGCATCTCACAAAGGTTTACTTTTTCTCCTGTTACACTGCTGCACAGCATCAAGGTGGGGTGGGACTGTTGAAACTTGACTTAAAAGATGCAGAAATCCTTGGCTAGCTTCTCTGAATCCAGCGATGTACAATGCCAAAGTTCAAGTGAATTGCAGATGAACAGATTCCTACATGATGAACAAGTATAGGATATAATATGTGAAACCATTTTCCAAAATTACTCTGGAAGGGGTTTATATTTTTCTTTTCAATCTTTGACTAAGTATATTATTTATCACACAAGTGGTTTTATGTCAAGTAGGCAGAGGAATTATGTGAGCTCTAGTGATTAAACACAGAGATGTTAAACCTTGTCATAGCCTTGTGTTTGTCTCTGGGGCTGTCACTGTAGGAGGTACCAGCTACTGAGGCCTGTCAAAATCCATTAAATGTGATCTGCTGCTTAATGCCTTGATCTGACGACAGGACAGGGAATCTGACAATGCAAGAGGAGCAGGTAAATAAAAGAGTGCTCATAAAGACTCCCAATGAAGTGCAGAGAAGTAAGTTTTCATAACCAATTTCTGAAAATCATTTTTAAATAAAAAACAGTGAGAAATTTTGGAGAAGGAGCTGTTCATAACTGGAGAAGGGACACTGACGATATTCTTTTTTTTCTCCAAGAAAAAAATAGGAAATACCTGTTTCATTCAAGCTAAGCAAACACTGCTCTTCTGTTGATCAGAAGAATATAAAGATTTTATGTAGTTAGGAAGGTCCTAGCAGTCCAGACCATGAAAGTTGTGGAAAAAAATATCTCTAAGGGCACAGAGGTGGAACAATAAGCTAGGAGACCACGGAGGACAAACACAACATCAGACTGCCATTCTCTGCTGCTGTGTGCAAAAAAAAGAGGAAAACAAAGCTTTCCCAGTAATTCCTCAGTGTTGATTACTCACACCAGTGCACAAAAAGAATTTGAGGCATAGCTTTCTGTTTTCCTGTTCATTCACTCACATTCAGATGTTCACGGACAGAAAAAGTATAAGAAATTACACAGTGCCAGAGCTCTGGGGACCTGCCCGTCCTTGTCCAGCCCGGTTGGCCCCCCAACTCTGCCCATGACTCAGGACCCTATTTCAGTCCCCAAGCTCAAACAGTGCCATGGCAGAGCATTGTATGGGGAGATTTTCCACTGTCTTAATGAGCCTTCATTAGTAAGATCACTGAAAGGAACTTTTCCTGGTTTGCAGAGGTTTGTCATTTGACTGAGAAAAGCCTTACACTAAACTTTATTTGGTCAAAAGCAAATAACGCATTAAAAATTCATTGCATATACCCAAGCACAATAAGATGGACAATACTTAGATTTGAACTGGACTGATACTTGTATTGTAATGAATGTTTACTCAGTGGCTAAAGCATGAAGGATTTTCAGTACCCACAAAACAATTGTGCATCCAGCATTTTTTTCTCAGGCTTAATTTTTTTATTTTCTTGTCATAAAAAATACTCATTTCAGAACTGCTATACCTATTTTGATACTTACAGGACTATTAAATCTGTGTTAGTTCCTGAATTAATAAACATACACACAAATGCACTAGAATATCAAAACCCTGGAAAATTTGTCGATCAGGAACATATTTTTATAGCCGTGAGATACTAGTGTTTTACATAGGTCTGAAATTAATCTCCTATGTCATAAATCAAGGCATCTACTTTTTCAAGCAACCACACACATGACTATAAATTTATTGAGTTCCATATTAGAAACTGGGATTTTAATCTCATTGCTACTACTGGATAGCTGTTCAAAATGTCATTTCTATAAAGGTTAGAAACCCTTCCCTAATTCGCAGCTTAATTGTGTTTACACAGTTAGTTTCTGTGCCAGACTCATCCTTCAATTTAACTAGTCTTGCTTTCCCATTTTTGCAAGGCACTTTCAGAAACAGGTGACATCGCCTCACAGCTTTCACCTTGCTGGGCTAAAGAAAACCAGACTTTTTTGCATGGGTTTGCCTTTTCAGTCTTTATCCTAACACCTTATGTCTGAACCAGTTGCAGTTTTTCTTGATTGCAAATGACCAGAATAATTTACTGTGTTCTAGATAATAACTTACACATCATAAAAATATATAAATCACTGATGAATTATATTCTGTTTTGGTAATACAGCACTTTGCCCTTTTAAAAGATGCATAGCTCCCCTCTCATTAGGTAGAAACGTGTTTCTCTTTATGGTAGTTTGAGTGCTGACTTCAGTGAGGCCAATATTTTAGCTCTACTTTTTAGCAGATTTAGGAGTCATGGATGCATCTCGACATTTTGTGAGCAAAATAAATCCCTTTAATTATAACAAAATGTTAAAGCTCCACAAATGTTCTATGGATATTACACTACTGGGAAATGAGGCAATACTTGAAAAAAAAATTCAACCAAATATTTAAACTGAAGAAGAGATGAACGGGGGAATAATGTTGCTCTCTTGATAAATGTGGAGTTATATTTCCAGTCCTTCCTTCCCACTATCTCCAGAAACTGGAAGAGCTATCTGGTTTTAATGACAGTTCTTTCTTTGATCTGTATCCGTACCTTCTAAGGATGCAGTTTGAACAAAGAAAGACAGTGTATAACTACACATGTGGCTCAGGTAATAATTAGTGGTTTATAGCATTGATCTAGACTGAATCAAAAGCGACTTTTATTTGCTGTATAACAAGTTCAAGTTCATCTTGCATGCAACCCAGTATTTCCAACTGTTGCATTTTAAGTACCCGTCAGTAGCATCTCAGCAGAGCTGTTGCACCTCCAGTACAGCAGGAACCTTTCTCCTGTGTTACTAACAGGCTGCTGGCATGAGTAATAAAGAATTTTTCTGAGACACAGACTCCAGGATCTGATAACAATTGGCAATATATCCTGATGGCATCCTGTTGCATGTCTTTTCTTCAGTAACCTCAATATCAAATTTAATTATGTAGGTTGAGCTTTTTAGACTTGTCTCAGGATATAAAATTAATTCCCATAAATCTCATGGTCTCTGCATTCTGGTCTGTGCAGAGGTTAGTGAACAACTGTTCCCCTGCCTTGCTGTTCAAGAGGGCTTTCAAAAGGGCTGTAGTCTTAGGCATAAATATTATTGAAAGACTGACAGACTTCTGCAAAACTAATTTTCCCATCCTCTTATCAAGGATTTGTAGACAAGCAGGCACCTAGAAACTGCTGTTTAAAAGCTGAACTGTGCAGGCTAATGCTTCTAAATGGAATTGGCTGCCTTAGGTATATTTATTTGTTATTTTGCCTATTTCTATCCAGGTTCATTCTCCTGCCTCTCTTCCCCTGGAGTCTTAATGAATAGTTATTCACCTTCAATTGGTTGAAAAAGAAACCAGCAGAGAAGATGAAAGTTCACCTGAGAGGCATTAGGAGGAATTGTATCACTCAAGTTTTCCTCAGACTACCAAGTCAGTTCCTCACTGTTGAAGACATGGCACTCAAAAACTCACCAAGGGATGGAGAGTGTCTTGCCAGTGTTAATCTGAGAGTTAACTGTCACAAACACAGATTGGGAGTGTGAGTTTCAGGCAATTGTTGTCACAATTCTATACATTTTATGCCATTTTGGGGTCCTTCATGCACTCAAACTTTTGAGACTAGTGTAATTGTCCAATTATCCACAAGGATATACTCATTGGCAGTTTCACAAAGAAATACGGAAGGCATTTGTGGAATAACATGAGTACAGAATGCATATCCAATAGCCTCAGCAGTGCATTCTAGTAGCATCTTGTGAACATTGGACTTAAATCTGCACTTATGTGTAACGTATGATTTGTCAGCACAGTGGTAGTATGTTTAAAATATAAAGCAGAGAGGTTATAGTTGCATAAATTGAACTGACCGGCATTTTTCCAATGGGAAATTTTATTTGATAGAAAAAATTTTTTGTGGGTAATAATTCTTAA
The DNA here is from genome assembly GCA_013398955.1 of Callaeas wilsoni. Lineage (NCBI taxonomy): Eukaryota > Metazoa > Chordata > Aves > Passeriformes > Callaeidae > Callaeas > Callaeas wilsoni. The sequence goes on from VWPU01017543.1 coordinate 499,443, forward strand.
ATTGCAGGTATTCACAGTTTAGTTTCCAAAGTGTTGGCATTTATGATCAAAACAGGAAAGCTCTTTAGCCACAAGAACAGCTGGTAGCCTGAAGTTTTAAGAATGAGGTGGGAGATCAGTATGAAGATGCTTTTCTGTGGGATTCAGAAGAAGAATTTAATCTGCAGATTTTTCATTATTATATGAGTGACCTGATCATCACACATTTCAACTATTCTAGATGTATCTTTCCTTTAAGAGGGTTCCATTTTGTATAAATAATGCATTGAGAGAGAATAAAAGAGACTAGTTTCAGCACTGCTTTTGGGTACAGGAGATGAAAGATCAGATACTTGTTCTGATGGATATTTATTTACACATATAGCAAGTAGCAGCTCCAATAAGATATACTAGAAAACCCTTTAATTTCCTCAAATGCTTAGTAGCCTGGTGGGCTAGACATTCATCTGGGATTTCAGGCTGAAGTTTCAATTGCTGGGCTTAATCATATGGAATAAGAACTTTCCTATCTTAGGAGAACACACAAATATGAATGTGTGAGAATCCCCATATTTCATGGTCTTAGCATCAACCTCATGTGTACTGGGAAATATCACAAAGCATAAGGAATCCACAGCACTCTGCATTTTGCAAGTCCTCACTGGCATTTGACCCCACGGTACATACCCATAGCAGGGTAGAAGGTATCACCTTCTCAGTGGTACCATCCTTCGGTTGTATCAAGTGATGTTCAAGCAATTTCCTTTCTCCAATTGTACACCAAATGTAACCAACAGCACTGAGGGCATATTCCGTAGTGATAAAAAAGATAACTGTATTAGTCTTGCAAGAATTCTCTCATTCAATTCTTCAAATATGTGCTGTCTAATACACATAAAGTATCCAATATTGTCAAATAAATTACCTATTTACAGCACAAACTCATGAACTTCTAGATAGAAGTTCTACAAACAGATTTAGGATAACTGGGGACTAAAAGGTGTGACGCAAAAACTATTTTCATTCTTTTCCATATTAGGAGGGAACTGTGCTGTAAGTAACAAGAAAAGCACAGTTTTGTCAGCTAGGTTTTTTGAAGCTTGGTGTTTTTATTTTACTTTATGATAATCTCAAAGTGCCAAAAAATATTTACACTTCTAGCAGAAATAAAAAATTTGCACACGCCTAAAGCCATTTAATCTGAGTCATGTCTATTTTTTTCTCCTTTCTGCTTTCATCCTACTACATTTATTGTTGTTTTTCTTGCCAATGGATAGACATAAACGCTGCTGCAGGAACAATTGGAAAACAGGAACATATATTTATGTAAACCGGTATTGATCCAACTTTAAAAAAGAAAAAAGAAGCAGAAAAAGAAAAAGAAACCAAGACTTTCAATGCTGTGCTGAAAATCATTATGACCAGGGCTGCCTATGTGCAAAGAATACCTGACTGAGTTCTTCTGATATTGCTTAGGTCTGCTATGAATTTACAGAGTTAAAATTGTTATATGTAGTTAAAAGTCTCTGCCCAATCTTCATCATTAGATGTAGATCCTTGTGTTGTTTTCTTTTGGTCTCTTAACAATGATGGCTGTTTTATTTGTTTATGCAGCTCTGTGCTCTATGGCTGACAGCTCCACATTTGGGAGCATCTGAAAAAGAGGTCACATGACCTTTCCAAACACGGGAAAACTCTGTTCTTCTCAAGATGACCTGAAATGTTCTAATTATTGGTTATTCCCTCTAGTTGGTGATGCAGCCAACAAGCACGTAAAGTTCAGTGAACCCACAAGTGTACAGCTGTTATCTTTGACTTGTGGCCAAAATAAAAATCGGAACAAAATTTACCCAGACAAGTATAAAGCCTCCTGTTTAAAGCAGTTATTTTCTAAGCCAAATAATCGAATTGAAACTAAGGAAGAGTGAATCTTTTTTCTAGAAACATTGATTCAAACCAGGGTCAACATTTCAGAGATGAGAGGTTAACACAGATTACTGACTTGACTGCACAAGTCTCCCAAAGACCATTCAAGTCTCAAATCTATTGATATGTGTGCAGTTTTACCTTGTAATCCAATTGTTCCAATTTCGTCATATATGTCATCTTTTCTTGCAGACTGGGAGTTGATTTTATTTGTCTCCTGCATAATCAAGGTGCAGGTTGAAAGATGGCAGTGGTAGGTCAGCTGGAGTAACCTTTGACACACACCAGTGATATCTGCTCTGATGTACCAGTTTGGAGCAGCCAGCAATGAGAAAGTAATAGATCCCTACTCTTTTCAACATTAATGTTTCTTAGGAAATGTCTGTAATTAACTAATCTGGATCTTCTTATATGGGGTCAAAAATGTATTATAGAGATCAGAAACATAGCAGAAATTGCATGCACCTCCTCCTCCTACTGCCTGCCCAGGCACCTCTGTCTGATCTGCTCTTCAGATCAATTTTGTACTACCTAAGACTATAGGGAAGGGAGACGGTGTAATCAGAAATAAAGTTTCACGGTGCTTTTCATAGCTGTGCTTGCCCGTGTTGTACAGCAAACAGATATAAAAAGCTGATTCCAGAACAAACTAAGTCACACCCATAGTAAGCCAGAGAAGAGAGGTCTTTCCACTACAGTGAATGTGTGTATCCACTCATCCGAATGGGTATTAGATTTCTGTTGAACTGTATCATGAGTTGCAAATCAGCTTCTACTTTCCAGGTAGGATAGCCTGCCTGCCTGATAACAAGGCTTAATTAATGTTCATTTAAAAAGCTCCTTCCTCTCTCTTTATTTTGAGACAAGGCACATTTGTACAGGGAACAGTGCAGGTCTTACTAGCAGATGTAATTCCATCCAGAATTCCCCCTGCACTATCTGTGACAATAACAGAAATGCAGCAGTGCACCAAGATAATACTTTTTCAGAAAAGAAAGCGCCTTGTTACATTGGATGCAAAACCAATTGTAGCTACAACTTCTTACGGCAAACTTAATAACAGTTCACATTTTAGGTCGTGAGCTTGTTAATGGCATCGGCAACAGTTTTCAGAAGTCTGTTGAACAAATGAATGGATGTTCTCATCGCACACCTCAAAAACCAGTGGCTGCCATTCTTTCAAAGGATGGGTTTAGATGTAAAGTGTTTTTAAAGGAACACTTTTTTATATTGGTGGGAAATTGGATTTTTCATCAAACAAAAAAGAACGTTTTTCAAGGTAATGGTTTATAGACCAACAAATAACTGGCAGCTAGTCAGTGGTTGGACAATTCTGTCTATAAAGGCAATGTTGCAGTCAAAAGTTTCTACAAACATAGCAGGCCATCAAAATATTTCATTGCAAGTTTTGTGCATGTTAGGGAGAAAAATGCTAGCAAAACACATCCCCTCCTAAACTGTTTCTTGTCTCTAACTAGCCAACAATATCTTAGGCAAAAAATGGATTTTATTCTGTCTTTTTCCTTTCAATAAACATTTATTTGAATATGTTGAGGACTTTTTCTACTTCATTAAGTTCTTACTAAGATATCTCCCCACTCTGTGACCAGACATTTCACAAATAAATTGCTGGATAGAGTAATATATAAGTAGTCATCTTCAAACTGCAGGTAGTGAAGTGGACCTATTTCTTCTCAGTATTCCAGGTATTAAATGCTATCTTTCCTGTGGGACAGCTCAATTGCTTGTCTCAGGTTTTGGGGTGGTTTTTTTCCCTCCTTCCAATGGGTTGTCTTGGTTGCCTTATCTATTTCATGTTTTACTTGTGTTATTTGAAGTACATTTTTTCTAGAGACAAAGGGATATGAAAGCCGTTACCAGGAGGTAAATAAAATAGATTAATCTCTATGTGACAGAGTACTCAGATTTCAAGATAAAAACAGAAGAATTACCATGGGATGTTATGAGAGATGCACACACACTACACGGAGGGAGGAAAGAGTATCACACCAAATTATATATATTTAAATAATATGCTACACAAGAAATCTGTCCCTTATAAAGTACACATTATAAGTAAAAAGCATACCAATAGATTATTTTCAGATCAATTAAAAGCAAAAGTCTTGTATCATTGACTGACCTTTGACCATCCAAGCAGACTTGTGTTTATTTCTCCTCAGATCCTTCTGTGCGTTTCTGGTGCAATTTCTTCTGCAGGAGGAGTGGGGCAAAGTCAAGTGCTTGGATTAGGGAATGAAAGAGTCTCTTGCTATTTCATCAGCAGTCAGTTACTTGTGGGAAGGATATCCAGATGGGGAAGCTTGGTCTATTGCCCAGAAACCCCATTTGTGCATGACATGAGTGAGAGCTTGACAGCCACAGAGAACATCAGGTTGCAGCTCAGGTGGGTATGTGTTCCATGGTCCCACCTGATGAGCCATTCAAATCTTCCTAGTTTCTGCAGAGATGATAAGATTTTTTATGTTTTGAGAGAGACAGAAAGAGATGTCCATCAGGCAGAGTAACAGGGAGCTGGAAGAAATGCTGGAGAGGAAATACTAGTGAAAGGAGACAAAAACAGCATGGTCTTAAGAATTTGATGTGACATGATGGGAGCCATAGAGGAAAAGTAATGTGTGGATAGCTGTCACTGAGGAGATGGCAGATGAGAATGCTTTGAGTTTGTAAGGAAGGCTAATATGGTAAAGAGAGGGTTGGGTGAGGGCAATACGAAATATTTGTGTGGAAGAGAAGGAGTGAGTGTGTGTGGGGGGGTGTGTGTGTGTGTGAATAATCAAAGAAGTAGTTCATTGAGTGGTCAGGAAGAAGCCAGGCTGTTAGAATGGCTGTAGGAAAAAAGGTGCTGTGATGTTGGGTAAGAGGAGGAAAAGGGGGAGAGGCAGGAAGCCGACGTTGTTCGTGAAGGATGATGGAGTGATGCTTTGCAGGGTCCGAAAAGGCATGGAGGCAGTTACAAATCAGAAAAGGGGGCTGAGGTGGTATCTGGCATGGAAATGAGCAGAGGATTTATGGAGGTTTACTTGCATTCAGGTATCTGGTGACTTGCAGGGCCAAATGGTGGAACTGAGCAGTGTCCATGGAGTGTGTGAGCTCAGGTGAGGTACGCGTGATACTGCTGTGTCTTGTGGCCACTGAGAGGCTCACTGCCAGCACACTTAGCCCTCTGAATGTTAGAGAAGGATATTTACTAATAAGAGCCAAACAGGCCATACCATCATTAGCTAAACAAGTTTAAAGAGTGTTTGCTACAGTCTGAGAGGGAAAGCGATTTTAAACATTTAGTGTCCTAGATTTGCAGTTTTCCTCTGCACTGGTGCACACAGAGCATCATTAAGGTTCCTGACTTCACACTGTAAAATACAGAACAGTAGAACTGCAGGGTACAGAGGTTGAAAAGTTTGTGACAAAAAAAAAAGTACTATTAACAGATTGAGGTGTTTGTCTGCTATAAACTATGGCAACATCAGGATTGCTGCTTATATGCCATAGTTGTTCTGTTAATCAGTTAAACTGTTGTCTTATTTAAACTACCTCCAGGTAAATTATTCTCTGTTTAGGAGGAAAAAAATATATAAATGCATTAAGAAGGATATCTATCATCATTTATCATCTGAACAGAGGGACAAAGTCTACTGTACTTGGGATATGAGCACGAAAAGATCACATTAGATTTATGAGTCTGCTTCAGAAAGTATCTCTTCTATTTCCTGTCCTGCAGAGCCCCCTATCTATGGGCTTGTTCTGTGCAACTTGACTAATTTTGGAGATGTCTTGTAAATTCATTTCCCCATATACGATGAGATTTTCCTTGCACAAAACAACGCTCTGTCTTTCTTATACAATGGCTTGTTATCTTTGTTTTGATCTTAAATAAAAGGTTTTCTTTGAACCTCATAGAACTCCAGTTTGTAAGTTGATGCTGTTGTCATGCCAGGTGAAGGAGCTTAAAATATGTAGAAACGTAGTGCAACAGGTCCTTCTGACTATTTAGGCATTCACATGAATTAATGCCAGTTAGTGCTCACTGCTACAGTTCTGTAAGATTAGAATGATTTTTAATGAAGCCAGGAATGAATGTCTGCTGGTCATGACATGGAGTGAGCCCATTCCTTCTACTTGTGACAGCTTCTAGTTCTTAGCAAATCAATTGCCAGCAAATGTGGCAAAAATTTGTGCCAAGAAAAACACCATCAAAGAACTTCAGGGAAAAGTTTCTCTCCTGGCTGAAATGAAAAAGTGATATTTTCCCTTTCCTAGTTACATTTTTAAGTGTGTGCATGGAAAAGGGGACTTGTACAAAATAAATTACTGGCATAGTGAGTGACTGTAGTGGGTTTTATCTCCTTTTCTGCTTCAAATGTGCCTACGCTGAAGCCAAAAATGCAGTGCAGCTCCTGTAGGCTGCCAGCTCTGCTACAACAAAATGTAGTAAAAACAACACAAAGCTTAAATCTTGCAGAAGAAGTCTGTGCAAACCTAAGGCATGTAACCAGGAGACATAACCCTGCTGGGCTCCCATCTGCCCTCATGACACTGCTAGCAGGATCCAGCTTCACTAATGTTAAAGCAGCCTGTGCTACATCAGGATGAACAACACTGTTAAGTTTGTAGTTAAGAGTACAGTGACCAGGGGAAAGTCATTCTTGGCTCTGGCCTCATTTCAGTGTGCATGGTGGAACAATCCAGCACCACTGAACACAAGTGTGTTGCTACACAAAAGTGGGCCGAGGAGCTTGAGTACTGGACCTTGACTCTCATTGTAGGATTACTAGAATTTTACTTTTCTGTGCATTGGTCGCATTAGTTTTCTCCAGGATGGACTTTACATGATCATTTGTAGAGAGACACAACACAGTTTAATTTGCAGTCAGAGTTAGACAAGCGTGGGGCGGTGTCAGTATAAAAGCCATTCTGTGCTGTAAGTCACTTCCGTGCTGGTATAACCAGCATTTGCTGTATTTGTTTTTAATTAATTCTGTCAGCATCTCTTAAATATTTTTCAGCTTGGGCAGCTATGAGTCTGTGTGAAATCTAACCATCTCTGCCTGGGGCTTTGGGACTTTGGCAGCGGCTGGGTATCTGTCTCCGAAGGCATGGTACTGCTGAGCTGTATCTAACTTCTAGGTGCCAAGAAAATGCTAAGACCAGTATTCTGTTTCTGATAGTGGCAAAAGAGAATGTTTTCTAGAGAAAGTACATGGGCTTGACTTTCTTTCTATGATCTTTCTCCTTATACTGCCACGGTATCTAGAAGTGCTGTATTAGAGTAGTTAAAGTTGTTGCATTCCTGTCTAGTCCTTTTAGTACCTCTTAACAGATGTGCCGTCTATGAATTTATCTAACCTCTTTTAAATCCTGCTGATACTGTCTGCTTCCACAGTCTCTGTGCTCAGAACACTATCAGCTGCACAACAAAAATACATTATTTTATTCAGTTTAAACTTAACTCCAACAGTTCAATCCAGTTTAGTAGGCAACATTTAGCAAATAACAGTTCTGCATTCAGCTAATCTATCGCCTTCATTATTTTGCAAACCTTTTTCATATCCTCTCTCCTGCTTAGCCTCTCCAACATAAAGATTCTCAGCCTCTACTCCTTATAAAGCAGCTGCTCCTAATCATAGGCTATTTCAACTGTCCTTTTCTGCACCATTTCCAACTCCACTACACCCTTCTTTGAGATGCAGAGAACAGAATGACACACAGGACTCAGTGTGTGCACAGCAGACCTTTTGTACAGAAGCAAAGTGACATCCTTTCTTGTCCACAGAATCCATCCTGGTGGTGACCAAGATTTTGCAGGCATTTTTGGCTCCTCCTGCACACTGACTCAATGATTCAGAGAACTGTCAACTCTGCTGCTTTAAAGTCTCTTTCACTAGATTTAATATCAGTTCTGATGTCAGACAGGGTTCAGATTCTTTTTTTCCTAGGTGCATTACTTCATGTCTGTCTACACTGACGTTCACCTGCCAACCCTTTTGCCTTAGGTGGCCTTGTGTCCGCAGACTAGGAAATGTTACTGTTTATTTCCTTCTCCAAGACACTGATGATCTCTGGGAGACCATTGAAGATTCTTTTTAATTTAGAAAAGAGACCAATAACCTCTCTGTGTAGCACCTATTCTTTAACCAGCTTCCAGTCTACAAAAGAGCATTTTCAGCACAGCCAGTGGCAGCTTAATTACTTTCATAATCTTTGATGTAGAATCTTATCAAAGACTTTTTTAAAAAGCCAAATATATTATTTAGGTGGGTATTATCTTTGTCCAGGTACCTCCTGTTCAAGCAAAAGCAGATTAGTGTTGCAAGATTTCACTTTACAGAAGCTGTGCTTACTCTTTTTGCAGCAATCCCTGTCCATTTGGGCTCTCAGTGATGTTACTCTCTGTTATAAACACTACCATCTTATCAGCAGTGGAAGCCAGAATTCCCAGTCTAGTCTGTAGCTCTCAGGATCTCCTCTAGTAGCATTTCTATGGGTGGCGTTCACCCATCCGTATGTTGGCACAATTACTGCTTGTAAAAAGAGGGTTCATGACTTGGCCAACACCTCCACAATTTCACATTCAAAGAAATAAAATATGTGGTGGCAGAGGTGGTCAATTAAGTATTTTGGTACCTGGTTAGACATCTAGCTTTGCATATACAGTGGTTTCTCCCGTAGCACGCATTGTGCACATCCTGTGTGCCTTAGAGCCTCTGCGTAAAGTCGGTATTGCCTTTGGCAACTACAGAATGTCTCGCACTCCCAGCTTCCAGGAAAATGGAAGATGCTAATACTCTCATGCTGTTCTTCACCTTGTACTTGCTGTTTCGCTCAGTATGACAGTACTTGAAAAGTGCCAGGCATATGTTGGTTGCTGCATGTCACTCTTGCTGTCTCAGAGTCTTGAGACACATACATTAGATATGTGACATATGCTAAGAGTGAATTGTTGATGTTTGAAAAGGATTTCCATTGCTTAACACCAGCTTTATGAGTGATAGCCCTCCAGCTTCTCCTATCTAATTCTCAGTGTGTCCCCTGACTAGTTAACTCTGTGCTCTTACGAGCCTGGAACTTGCAACATAACTATTCAGTGAGTTTAATCAGTTATTATCAACCCTTTTTCGACCTCTGCTTTGGGAGGATGAACTGGGAAATCCAAAATGTTTCCATTCCCTGACCTACTATGCATTCTTTCATTTGTTTTTTTACTCTTGCCATTTAAGTATTAAATTTTAAAAAAATTTTTAGCTCTTATTTCCCCTCTTCTCTGTCTTTATAACATATTTTAATATATTTATTGACACTTTCCTGTTTGTTTCTTTAATCTATTTTTCTGTTTTTCCTTTTTCCAACTCATTTATTCAGTCCCTCATTCTACAGAGTTTGGGAAGCTGATATTTCCAGAACCAAATTAATTACTTGGGTCAGAAGGAGTGTCATTATATAATCAGGATGTGATGAGTTAGAACAATCTGGCACAAAAGGCTACAGTCCATTTTATTCTTGACAGGTCAAAATCCTGGATATCATCTCTTCAGTAGTTCTAAACTAAGCTTTATTTGGACTGGATGATTCAATGGCACTTATACCAGCAAACAATTCAGTCCTCGATAACTTTTTAGTGAATGAGAGTTGTGCTGTGTGTTGGGATTTTTCTGTGCCGAAGATACAAAGAAATCTAAATGACTAGGTAATGGCTGTATCACAATGAAAATAATTACCTAAAAACATTGTACATACCAATCTTGATCCAAGCATAATCTTAATCAACCCTCTATTAATATCGTAGAACACTTTGCTTGCATGAACAATGACAACACAGTCATTGAACCTAAAGTGTTGTAACTGGGCTTTTTACTTCATCAAATAGAATTTCTAAACAAATTAGAGATAGGGTAGGAAGGACATAGGTGCTGTCTGCTACACTTTATCCAGGAGGAGCAAAAATGCCTCACTTACATGTAGAAATAATATTGTAGATGTGATGATTCAAGGACTATAAATGAGGTACATTTGATAAAACAGATTGGGGGGGAAAATACAAGTTTCACGAGTATTTTAGGCTGATTTAGAACAATTTGCATAGAGACTGGGCATGACACAGGTTTGCCTTCCTTCAATCACTTCAAGAATATGTTCCTTTCTGATCTAAGTATATTTTGGGTGAAGATGAATAGATGAACCAAAGAAGGTAATTTTTTACAGATTTGCTTTTGCATATAATGTCACTGTAATGGTCTGATAACCAGGGTTATGCATGATCTAATTTTGGAGGATGATGTCATATTTCATAAGCATCCAGCAGAGATGATACAATCATTTCACAGAGGGAGCTATATGATGTAATTGCCAGCAACACCACATGGATCAGTGGCCCAGCAGGTTACATTCAATTCATATTTTATATGGTGCTAATATGTCTTTTTTAGCTATTTTTTCATCTGAAGATGCCACAGTGAAGAACTGTTATTTTATGTTCAGATTTTCTACTTAAAATCTGACTTTCTTGTTTGTTTTTAAAATAGAGTCATTCAAAATGTCATTAGATTTTTTTAACTTTAGAAGTTTCTACTTGCTTTGCTCATTTTATAACCTGATACTAATTGAATTTGCATGGCGAGGGTTTGGTAGCATGGGGCTGCAGGGGTGTTGCATGGGTGGTTTCTCTGAGGATCTGCCAGAAGCTTCCCCCGTGTCTGCCAGAGTCAATGCCTGGTCATTCTGTTCCATAGCCTTCATTCTGCCAGCTAGATACTACCAGCTCGTAACTAATCATACGATGTAAACAAACAGAAGATCACATCATTATCCCCTTGCTCAGATATTTGTTGAGGCTAAGTACTCTTTGAGGTCTTTAACAGTCCTGCCTAAATAAAGATTGGGTTAAGCAAGATTCAGTCCTCTGAAACTAAGAATAATGGAACTAAAATTACTTCCACACGCAAACAAAGCAGAGACAGAATTCAGAATTCAGAATTCAGACAAAATTGTGAGGCAACTTCTGCTTTCCGGGCCTTCCCTCCAGTCTTGCCTCATAAAGGATTGTTGAGCAAATTAATTTCTGTCCTTTCAACTCCTCTCTTTTTTCCAGCACTCTTCTTTGCATGTAAGTATTCAGTTGCACTGATCTCTTCTTTATGCCCTCTTTTTTTCTTTGGATATTTTCCCCCCCTCGCCCCCATCTCATTTATTTTCATGCTTCCAAGCTCTGTTTCTGAGATTATGCAAACAAAAATGTAAATCATTCAGGTTCTTTCTCTGAGATCATTGCTACTATGGTCCTTTGCATATTCTTCTTCAGATTCCAAAGAACAGAAGCCTAAAAACCAAAATTTTATTTCACATTTAGCATGTGATCATAAAAGAGAGTATTTGTGCTGTGCAGAGTTTAGAAGTAAATGGATGCCAGTTTTGACTTCTAATTACATTTAAAAAAAAGATCAACAGCACGTCCCAGTGGCAAATTTCAGTGTTGTGCACTCTTTTTAGGTGTCCAGTCCCAGAATAAGATGCTTTGCAGGTGTGGGGTCTTTCCAAATTGCTTAGTCACAGACATCCACCAAGGTTCTCTTCCCATTGTTACCAAAAAAAAAGTGGAGTTCTCCCCTAACAGACATCTCCCAGTTCAACTGTACATGCATTACAGTATTGCTCTCAGCTTCTATAGCTCTCACTAACTCTTCAACAGCAAAGGCTAGTAGCAACAACACCCCTTTGCTTATCAAATGAGTTTACCAGAAATAGGAGTAACACTGCTCTTGTTGCACCCTTGCTCTCCACCCATACACAGCCTGAGTGGTTCCAGTGGGGAACTGCTCTGTGCAGCTTCCTACAAAGTTGCCTTAGGTAACACGTGCACTTTCTGAGCCCTGAGATTACTGTCCAGCACACATTGCTCATGCATTTTGAGTAGGAGAATTGAGTGTTTGTTTGGCAGGAATTCATACTAGGAAGAATAAAAGTCAGCACAAGTTTTGATGAAGTGGGCATTGCTTTGTCAGACAAGTCCAAATGCAAAATGTCATAGGAAGAGCTGTGAACACAACAGACATAAAAATACAGATGTAATTTTTTTCTTCTTCTCACTTACAGAAAGAGAAAGATTGCTTTTCTGTCTCTATTTGGATACATTGGAAAGATACAAGCATTACTCTGGTCTGACTGCATAAGTATTTAAACGATACAGACCTCATTTTTCAATGTTGAATCAGTATTAAGGAAATTCCAAAGATGCAGCAATTAAAAAGTAAATTTAAAAGTAAACATATAGAAAAAAGCAGAAGAGTAGTCAGATTTTGTTACAGGACTGTCATCAGAAGTGCAAGGTGTGAAGAAACTCAATTTACAAGATGTTATCAGTCCAAATGATTTTGAAAACATAGGTATTAATCCAGCTTTCTTGGTGTCCACAGTATCATCCTGGTATTCAAACTGAATTTGCTGTTTGGTAACTCTGCTCAGTTATAGTCAGATATCAACTAGATTTTATATTCATGTTTTAAAATTGCCTCTCCAATCTCATATATTTTTTTAGTTTTTTAAAATTGCATTGGGACCAGTTTGACTCTTTTCATTACTCCTTTCTCTTGTAAGCATATTTACTCTGAAGTTGTTTCATTTTCTTATTTTTCATTCATCTCTGATTGTTCACATTTAGGTGGTCACAGCCCTTATGAAGCAGCTGGTTTTCCTGGATAATATATGTAAAAAAAAGAAAAAAAGGTGACATTCAGTTCTGTTTCATAAATATTTCTTTATGATATTTCTGGATAAAAATGTATTTCTTCCTTATTTTTACCCATGGATCCTTCAGACAGTCATTGTCCATTATCTTGGACAGAGATGGACATTAATCATTGTTGCTTTAGAGACTAGCTGTTAATCAAATGCTTTGAAATGCAATTTGTTTGGCTCCACATTGAATAAAGAACTATCCCGTCCATTTATTTCCCATTCTGACCTTGTGCAGACTTTTGTGTACATTTAGATAGCCCTCCTTCCTTGACCATGATCTGTCCACTAGTGAATTTCTTTAATGATAAGAAATAAAAATGGCTTGCTCCAGAGCAAGGGGCAAGAACAGAAATTAGAGGAATGTAAGGATGTTGTAGTCCATTTGATTTTTACAATGGATTCCCTGATTCTTTGGGGGTGATTGTCCAATTTACACTTTTACAAGAATTGAAATCAAGCGATTACTTTGAAAATATGTCTTGACAAATATGGCTCTGCAAAATGCAGTCTCCACCATTTCCTCACACCTGCTATTTTCTTCAGGAGAAAAGGAGGTGGTCTTCTGTTTAGACAATGTTATTTTTTTACCTCTAATCTTTGTTCAAGTACAGACCTTCAAGACGAGAAAATGGATCTACCTATAACTGCAGGCGTCCAACTTACGAAGCTCAGTGATACAGAGCAATACATACAGTATGACATTTTCTAGTCAGGCCTCAACATAACAACTAATATAATCCATTGAACAACCTCAGACGTTTTTGAAATATCTTAAAATAGTTTTATTATTTGGTTAAAATTAGCAATTTTAATAGTACTGCCTTCTCCTGTTATCACAACATACTTTCTTTTAAAGCCTTGCTATTGCCATTTGTTGATGTTTTCTGGCCATGGGACTAATTAAAAGATTGAAGTATTCTTCTTTCATTCAATATCTTGCAAGAAAAAGTGATTTAAAGAGGGACACTTAGCATAGAAAACTCATAAACTTCCACCTAAATAAGCAGTTAGAGAACAGCAGATGTTTTAGATTGCATTGGTAAATGGTACAGTGTTATAGACCCACCAACACAGTTAATGCTAATTGCAATGCACTTTTGTAAAAAATGGTGTTTTTTTCTTAAATTTAATTCTGATTTATTTCACTTTCCATAGAGTAATTCTGCACACATGGTATCTTTTGCATTTCATGCCTGCTAATGGAAAGCTGGATTCATCTGTGTAAGATTCTTCTGGCTTAAGTATATCAAAACAGACACGCTTAATGGAAAAGTATCTCAGATATTTAGAGAAGATTTGGTTTTTACTTTTTCATGGTATTGTGTTAAGTTACTTGTCTTGGTATAAACCACACAATGTTCAAGATCTTTCAAAGTCTGAATTTCTTGAAATTCTAATCTCATGCATTTGTTCAGTCACATAATGCTGTTCGCTTTGGAAGCTTAACTGTGGAATTAGAAGCAAATAGGATTTTTTTTTTTTTTTTTGCTATAGAAAACAGCATGAAGTTTTTGCCATTTAATTTCTGAAACGTGTAGTTTAAGCTTTCACATGAGCTCTTTGGGCAGAAGCAGTGCTGTGTTCATTGTGTACAGTACCTGGGAGTAGAGCATTTTTCAGTATGAGAGTGCTGCCACAATATCAATTGTAGCTGCTCTGTGAAGTAAAATGGTTGCTTTTTAAATAGGTCACTTTATCCTACTCTGCTTTTCTGGTGACTCAAATAACATTTTATAGGCCATTTTTTGTTCATAATGCAATACAATATAGAATGTGATTGCGTAATAGAGGGGCTCATATGAAAGACAAAAAGAAGGAAGAAAAAATGGCTGAGACAACTCTTAAAATGAAAGCAAAATATCATTAGGTAATTGAAAATATTAAAGCGCTATTATGTTTCCGAAGTATCAATATTTTCCTCCGTCCATAAAACAGAATATATACCAATGCTACATATACAGAAGGTGAGTTTCTTGTCTCAGTTGCTTAAATTTAAAAGAAACACAAATGAAGTTAGTCTGGACCTTCATGAGTCTGCTGCTTGGCCAGATGATTTAGCACGCTTGTATTTTATACGCACACTGTTATTTACATCTGCTCAGACAGCTCTCCCACTATTACAGTCTAATATTTCACAACCTGTATAACAGCATTTTTTTTTTTTTCTGATAAATACTAGTTCAGAACACTTCTTTTTCTGCCCTATTTTCTTGGAAGGAAATAGTATTATGCAAGTGCCTGCATCCATACAGCTGTGACAGAAATAGAGAATATTGGTCTGACTTCAACATACTCCCTGAAAAATGAACTGAAAATATTCTCTTTGTGAGAATGCCAGTCTGACTTTTTACTGTTGCTTGTAAAAACACTGGCTCTGACCAAGGAAGGCTCTATCTCATACCCCCATCATCAATCGGAAATCATCTCATTAGCCTAATGAGGGCAAAAATGGGCAAGATTTAACAGAGCTGATATGATCAGCAGACATTAGAGTTGTTCTTTTCTGGATGGCGGCAGACAGATGCAGACTGTGTAATGACAGACAGGTCATCTCTGAATTTCAACATGAAGGAAAAGAAAGGTTCAGTTCAGATTTTCACCTGACTTTTTAACACTGTGGCTCTCTGTGTTCCCTTCTGAAATCTTTCTTAACGCATTCTGATATTATTTAGATTAAAAATGTCATTCACATTTGGATATGGCTAAACCTCTAGTGTTCCCTTCTGTCAGTGTTCTGTTTTCATATGGCTTATATTGACGCGCCGGCACGCTGGCCGGGCTGAGATGGCCGCAGCTTGGTCCAGGCGTGTCCCACACAAAGGTAGAACGCCCCGGGGCACCTCGGTGCCTCGCTAGCCAGCCTCCCAGCCCGTGCGGTGGAGGGCACGGAGCCTAGCGTGCCTGGGGCTTGTGGATAGCCCAGGCGCGGCCAGAAATAAATGATCAGAGGTGGCCCTCAGCCAGTGTTCCAAGGGTTTATTGCAGAAGCACCCTTGAATGGGACCGGATTCCAAGAGAGCAAGGCAAGACAATCAGGCACTTTATAAAGGATGCAGGGAAGGGGGCGAGGTGACACCACAGGGACCCATAGGAAGAGGAGAAATGTAGGACAGGCCAGGACACCTTCCCTTAGGGGACACAAGGGGTGTCTGTCAACTGTAGACAGAACCACCCCTCAGGAATCCTAGGAATTCAAAGGCAGAAGCCATCTCCACAGAATGGGGTTTCACTCCTTGGTACCAGCCCACCAAACCTCTGTTTCTGGGCTCTGTGGCCTCCTGGTTGGTTCATTCACCACAACAATGGCTCTATTGACTAGGTGGAAATAGGGCTTTCTTATATTATTAGGATTATTGGCAAAATGACCCTCTACAGTTACTGGAAATGTCTTCCTCTGAAGTACTGAGAGATACAGTATGAAAGTTTCTGAATAGTTGAAGTCTACAATGTATAGATAGTAATTTTTCTCTCCTTTGGACTATAGGAGATATTTTAATAGTAATTTTTCTCTCTCTTGGACTATACCAGATATTTTAATCCAAGAAAGAGCTATTTTGTCCCACACAGGACTTCTGGGCAGGAAAAGATGTAGGGAATGACAGAAGTCAAGTGAGGTGCAATAATCCTGAGTCAGTGTTTGCTTGGAAACCTTCCAGATCTGGTCTCACTTTTTTGCAGCCTGAGATCATCAGACTTGAAGCCAGAGCTAAACAGAGCTCCCATCTCACAGCCAGTGAGTACGAGTTGTTCTTCTTTTCTGCCACGACAGTTACTGAGAGCCAGACTGCCCTTTAGACTCTTGCAGCTGGGGAACGTGGCACGAAACTGTGATGCCTCCCTGACACAGCCCCTGATGCAGGAGAGGAGTGACTACCCCGACCTTCTCCATGTCCCTGCAAGGAAACACATGGTGAGGGAAAGGGAGGTGGGGAAGGAACTGGACAGGAAAACTTGCTTCAGGTGTTCTATATTTGAAAGATTTTGCTGGAAATCTGAGTGGGTATATGAGGAAGGAGATTAAGGTCAGGCTTGAAAAGCCTGGTCACAGAGCATGTTATCTGTTTTATAGCTGTACATTCACTCACATTCTGCCAGTGTCGTATTTTCTCTCTTACCCATCCCTGTACATGTTAAAACTAGTGAGTCAAAGACACAGATCAAAATTCTTTAGTTGGTGATTCCAGTCTCAGTTTTCACATAAAGAAACATATTCACAGACCTCTTCACAGTATATTTCTATCCGAGGTATTTGCCATGATCTTTCCTGGAATGGGGACAGATCCCGAGCACACCTCCTTGAGGCCAGAGAGACAAGAATTTATCATTTCCTAATAACAAAGTTGATTTCTCTGCTTTTCTTCAAGAAGATACTTTCTGAAATATTTCAGGATCCAGCACAGATTAAATTAATCTAAAAATGATAGAATGTAATAAAAGATTATGCTATCTCAGTGATGCAACTTCACAGCCATCACTTCTTTTCAGACTCTCTAGGATTTTTCAGAAACCACAAAATGTCTGCATTTTAAAATCATTTTCTGAAAGGAGTAAAGAAAACGTCAGTGACCTTAAAGCTTCATATAAATCTTTTTTTACTGTCTGATCATGGCAGAATGATGACAAGCAACTTCATTTTTGCCCAAGTAATTAAACATTATTCCAGCCTTTCTGACCTCAACCTAATGACAAAGGATTGCACCCAGGAAGAGACATTTTGTGGGAGCCAATCAGAGACACTTTGCTTGATTCACAGATACAGAAGTGCTCCGTTCACAGAAACGTGCTAATTAGTTGAGGTTTTTCCCAGCAGCATTTTGTTGCAGAGAAGTTTTGCACATATTGTAGAACTCATGTGGCAGTTAAACCTGCTATCATGCCTATTCTGGCCAGACTGGACCACAGCTGCAAGATCCTCATGATGATATTTTCTATGAATGTTCTCTGAGGAAAGTGGGTAGGGAAAATTTTCATAGAAACATAGAAAGGTTTGGGTTGGAAGAAATATTAAGGATCATCTAGTTTCAACTCCTGTGCCACATGCAGGGACACCTTCCACTAGATCAGATTGCTCAAAGCCCCATCCAGCTTGACCTTGAACACTTCTAGGGATGGGACATCTACATCTTCTCTGGGCAACAGGTTCCAGTGTTTCACCACCCTCACAGTAAAGAATTTTTTCCTAATTTCTAATCTAAATCTACCATCTTTCAGTTTGAAGCCTCTCCTCTCATTCTATCACTACATGCTTTTGTCAAAAGTCACTCTCCAGTTCTCTTGTAGCCCGCTTCAGGTACTGGAAGGTGCTCCAAGGTGTCTTCAAAGCATTTCTTCTTCAGGATGAAAAACCCAAACTCTTTCAAGAAGAAGTCTTCTTAGGAGAAGTGCTCCAATCATCTGATCATCTTTGTGACTTTCCTCTGGACTCTTCCAACAGGTCCATGTTCATCCATACAGGCCTACTGATAGTTTTGTATGAACTCCTCAGTATGTGTTGCTCCTGAGCTTGAAGGAAGTGTTCTTTGATATTAACCAGCTTTCTTGGACCCCCACTTGAATGCTACCCTGCCTCTGCTTTCTATGGCTCCTCATCCATCCCCAGGTGGAACTCCATGCACTACAGCAGGCCACTGACATAGAGTGTGACACTCCCTCCTGGTTTCCCCTGCCTGTCCTTCCTAAAGAGCCTGTATCCTTCCATCCCAACACTTGACATCCCACCACATCTCCATGATGCTGATAGGATCACAGCCCTGCAGGCATGTGCACATCTCTGACTCATTTTGTTTATTCTCCCTGCTATATGTGTTTGCATAGGGGCATTTAACTGGCTGACAATGAAGCTGATTTGCTGGCTGAAGTGGCTGGAATTCCTTTATGCTGCACTTCAGGTGCTCTCCTGGCTTGCAATCCCTCTCCAGCCTCTGGGCATTTCCCACTGGCCCTGGCATCAAAATGGTAGGAGTGGGGTGGATTGAAGTTCCCTTCCCCCAGCAACTTTAAAGCTCTGTAGTTTGACAGCATCAGCCTCCTCTATTGTTCATTCACGGATATATATTTCTCTCACAGTTGGAATTTTGGAGTTCAAAAATAAAGTAATAGTAGGAGAAACTGATGTTAATCTCCATAGGCCCCATTAGCTCAACAACTTGCTTATTCTCTAATGTGTGATAGCAGGGTGCAAGAGAGGTTGTTATAGTGTTAGTCTGGCTTCCTGTGTGTCTTTTCGTTTTAGCAGCTCTGCAGAAATGCCAGCATAACACAAAAGTAATTGTTGTGCTGTGATAATCAGGATTGCTGCCTTTCGTCAGCTCATTAGGAAGGCAAATATATCTCATTTACAAAGGAACTTTTTGACTGATGATTAAAGTACAGGATTGAAAGTCAGCTGCCTAAAATCATGTTTCTATCTCTGTAGTGTCTGGGGTTTTTTATATGCCTTTTTTTTTTATTATTATTTTTTTGAAAACTTTTATTAATTACACTGTGCCTCAGTTTCCTTTCAGGTACAAGGAAGTTAATACATTGCAAACTTTTGATTGACAAATTTAAAGTTTGTCAGGTACTTTGACATGTTTAGATATCAGGGTCTCTTGAAGTGCAAATTACAGAGGTAAACATGGCTGAGGTGCAAGTGCCCTATTCCTACTTTGGTGTCAGCCTCTGCCAGTATTTTAACTGACTTTATGTGAAAGCCTGTCTGGCAGCACTGCCTAAAGTTCTGTTTCATTTCATTTATGGGGAGAGAGCTTTGTTTTTCTAGGAAGCTATTGGTTTCTTTTCTTTTCTCTCCAGAAAAAGTATTTTTATGGAGTGTTTAAGGATCTCCATAAGTGGGATATATAACACATATTGTATATAAGACGTCTGGAAAAAGATATTTATTGATATTTATTATGCTAAATTTTCTGCATGGAGGTAAAATGTCAGATTATTAGGGTCAGTTATTAGTGTTTAGGCCTGGTACTTAAAGCTTGAAGAATGCTAAGTCCATACCTAGCCATACTTCAGACAAAATTCAGTGTTTGGAAACATGACCTCGAGATGTACAGTTGAGGTGTCTTTCTCCCTCTTGAGCCATCTCCTGTCTCAAGTCATCAGATATCACCTTTGTTGGGTGGGATCTTCTTTCTCCATTCATGAGTGAGGTTTAAGTAGGAAGTTGTTCAGTGATTCCCTATCTCCAACGTTGGCATCATGAGTTTAGCCTGAAGGAACAACAGAAGTGAGTCTGCTAGAGACTCCACACTGTCCTCTGCCTTCCTACTGGCTTCTGTTTCTGACTACGTTCCCTTGGCGTTACCTCAACACAAATGAAAACTAATATACCTACAGGAATTCTTGGAAAAATCAAAAAGGCAGATATTTTAAGGGGAAGGTCTTCATTAGGCTCTGTGAATGAACTCTTCATTTTTTAGAGTTTGCACAGCATTAGATGGAAAATTAGACCTTATCAACCAAAAGGGATTTCACGTCAGGGCAGACGATATGTAAATTAGCCTTAGCCTGTTTTATCAGAGGCTTTTTCATCATATCTGCATGATGTTGAGAGAGGCTGGCAGCTGGGGGAAGCTATTAATCTTGCATTGTTTTCACTGTACCATGTCTATTTTTGAAAAATTACCTTTGATTTAAGTGCAGTACTTTGAAGAAATAATTATAATTTATTAACCAAAACCTTTTCCAACCATCCACAGTGATATAAGTGTGCATGTTTGCGTGCACCCATATGGTCTTCTAGCTATAACTCCTGCAGGAATGAGTTTGACTTTGTGGACTTGGTGTGTCTTCTAGCTAACGAGGTCAGCACCTTGTAGGAATAAGTTAGGAGGTCATCCACCAAGTTCACGGGTCATATTGACTTATCACTGTCATATTTGAAAGGTCATAAGTAATATTTACAGTATTAACTTTCAACTATTCATTGAATATAACTGTCTATAGTAATAACTCTCAGCAATGTCTCATGGAATGCTACTAGCAATTTCCTATTAATTATCATAAAACCTTGCACTCTCCTACATTTGTAAATCTAGAATTTATCAGAGAAGTGTACAATTCCCAGGAATATGCCCTAATCTCCAAAAACGAGGCATGCTAGCAGTCAAGAACACTCCAAGATCAGTGTATTTCAAAGCAAACGAGGAAAAAAGGTAGCTCTATCAGAAGCAGAGATAAGGAAGCTTGGTATCCGAAGGGATTTGGTCATCTCATTGAATTCTTTGACCTAATTCAACTGAAGTGCTTTCTAGCTGAAAAGTTCCTAACACGCTTTTTGACAGAATAAATTTGTTGTTGAGTAACATCTGCAGCTTTTCCCTTGGAGAAGAGAGGGTAGTAATGGAGAACCTTCTTTACTTAGTTGCCCATTTAGGTAAGCAAGATTTTCCTGAAATACATCTCCATATTCAAAAATTTTAAGGGACAGGACAAAAAGATGTGCATGCATACTAGCACTTGCATGTATTTTGATCCTAAACAGGCTGAGACTTAAGGAATTGAGGCTGAAAATTAAACAAAAAGCATTAAAATTAAACAACCAAAAAACCATAAAACCCCAAACCCTTGCAGCACTAGCAAAAAGTGTTCTAAAGCAACAATAAGGTCATTTTGATGGCATTATGTCTTAAATGTTTTTTGCAATCTCTACTGGAAACCTTTAAGTTGGTGTGAAGATAGGAAGTGCTTCCACCTTTCTTTGTGCTTCCTTGCCTTGAGAGAAAAAGCAAGACCAGAGAAAAGAAAATTTCCTAGAAGTCTAGAATCATTGAATCCTAAAATATCCTAAATTGGAAGGGACCCACAAGGATCATCAAAATCCATGTTCCAGCCCTCCACAGTGCTACACCAACAATCGCACATGCCTGAGAGCATTGCCCAGGTGCTTCTTGACCTCTGGCAGGTTGGTGCTGTGACTACTTCCCTGAAGAACCTTTTCCTAATATCCAACCTAAGCCACCCCCAACTCAGCTTCAGGCTATTTCCTTGAGTCCTGTCACTGGTCACAAGAGTGAAGAGATTGGTGCCTGCTGCTCCTCACAAGGAAGTTGTAACCACAATGAGGTCTTCCCTCAGTCTCCGCTTCTCCAGGCTGAACAGACCAAGTGACCTCAGCTGCTTCTTGTACGGCTTCCCCTCATCCCGTCACTTTGGGTGGCCCAGATCAGAAAGGAATGGAGGCAGTAATCTTACTGCTTTGCTGTGATCCACTTGGAATGATTTTTCCAGCCCCAGTTTCCCTGAAGCTGTAAGTTTTCTTGCTCTTTAAACCCTATCCCTAACCTAACTTACCAGGTATTGTTCAGAAGTAATAACTGTAAGAGTCTGTTATTACTCTACTTTGCTTTTTCAAATTCTGACAGGAAAAGTCAGCATCATTATGAAATATATTATAATCACAAGTGCTAGTAGGTCGCAGTAGCTGAGGGAATTGTTGAATCCTCTAGGGAGTGTTTATTTGAGTTGTTTCATTTGTTCTAGCTATTTATATTGTCCCTTGTCTGGATTCTTTCTCTATTTTCTGCACATTGAAAGCAGATGCATACCTCAGAGTCCCAAGAGTTGACAGCTCTCTTGAGCTTAACAGAGGAACAATATTTTTCTCCCCCACCCCACACTCTGAATAACTCAAATGTAATGATATGCTCTCTTGGGCTTTCATGTTTCCTAACTATATGTAAATAAAACAGATGCAACTTTTTTTAGAGCAGGGTTCCTGTCATTTTCCATTTGTCTGTAAATCACATCAGTATTTATCTTTGGTGTTATTAAAAAAAACCAAACCTGTCTTATATCTGATAAAGTACAGCAGAAAAAAATATTTATTAAAAAAATTAGTCTAGCTTTAAAAGTATCTTCAGTTGTCTCAGGATCACAAAAACGTGCTTCTTCTTTCCATGTGCTGTGGTTTAACCCCAGCCAGGAACCAAGCCTCATGGTGCTACTCACTCACTGCCACAGCAGCAGGAGAGAAATAGAAGGGTAAAAGAAAACTCATGGGTTGAGATAAAGACAGTTGAATAGGGAAAGCAAAAGCAGCACACACAAGCAGAGCAAATCAAGGAATTAATTCAATGCTTCCCATGGCTCAGGAGGTTCCTGTTATGCTAATCCCTGTAACACACAACTCAAATCACGGTTCACAACAACTGAAAGGCACACCCGTTACAATCTTCATCCCTGGCCCTTTTGGGCCTGGTTATCCGATTTAACATTGCAATGAACTCTTCCCCTTGTTCCCAGACTGGCTAACAAGGGATTCCTGCTGAAGACCACCATTAGTACAGTCCACATTACAGTCTTCCATGGGCTGCAGGGGCACAGCCTGTTTCACCATGGTCTGCACCACAGGCTGCAAGGGAAACTTTACTTCCTCTTCTCCATTGTGGGGTTCTACACACAGGAGACACTCCTCCATAAACTCCTCCAACATGAATCCTTCCCAGGGGCTGCAGTTCTTCACAAACTGCTCCAGCATGGCTCTCCTGTGAGGTCAAAAGTCCTGCTAGCAAACCTGCTCCATCACAGGCATCTCACAGGTCATATGGCACATTCTCCTTCAGGCATCCACCTGCTCCGGCATGGGATCCTCCACAGGCTGCAGGTGGATTTCTGCCCCCTCATTCACATGTCCCAGTCCCTTCAACTCAAGTTCACACTGGAGTTTCAGTCTGTCCAGTAGAGCAGCACAGAATTACACACCATGTAAATTACTCGATTACAGATACTAAGTTTAACTCACTAATGATTTTCATACAATTTTTGTAGCATTTTTAATATCCTACTTTAAAATCATCCCAACAATTCTTGCAACCCTAGTGAGTAGATATTTTTTATTTTGAGTCAGATATTTATTTCAGCAGTGTATTTCAGTATCTTCCTGGGATTCATAGGATTTTATGTTTAGTTATACTATTAAGTTATAAGGATTTCCTTGAGGACTTCTATCTTCAGGCAACAAACACAGTCCTCCAGTGGTTCCTTACTAGCCTCTGAAAGTGTTAAGAAAGAATACTACCTGATTTTTAATGTTATCAAGCTCTTACACGATCATATTTCCCTCCAGTATATCAGCGAAAGGTTACAAGGATTTCAGGATGCTGGAATTCAAGTGAAATTTAACTCAGTTTGCAAAGAACAGTTTGATTTTGCTCTCATACTCACTAGCAAAAGTACCATGTGCTTCTGAACAGGGAAGTCATGTCATGAGAGAGTATTTGCATTTATAAAGTTTTAGCTGAGTACCATTTCCACCTTTTGCCTGGTAACTTCATATCACAGGAGCTACGTATACCTTACAGGATACTGAAATTAATAAAGCTATTCACAGTCCAGTATGTCCCTGTGATAAGTAGAGAACAAGACTACTTCTACCAGTCCAAAACACGAGGGCAGAACAAAATGTCTCAGTGACAGGTACCGAACAACACTATATATTCTCAAAGTCATATCAAGCATCCTGGCAGAAAAAGGTAATTTAAAATTTAATTTCTAGCTAATAGACACAAAATCAGCCTCATAATGTGTATTATTCTCTAATAGTGTCTTTTTTGTTAGACATTTCTTCCACACAGATCCCAGTACTTTTCTAAGATACACAGTCCACAAAATTTCAGTCTTTCTGCAAGTAAAATCAGGAAAGATTTCTCTCTCGGTTAAACTTCCAAGTCCAGTCCTTAGGGAGAATGGTGGGGGTAGTCATAACTTCTCATATATTGACAAATGCTGAGCAGCGTAGCTCATAACATATTCTCATCAATATGAGAATCCATCAAGATATGTATTTTGAATTTTTTTCTTAGCCAACTCCATTTTTAAACAGCAGATTTGATTTACTGTAATACCCAGATCATTTGGTAATTTTTATTTGTTCTGTATTGAACACTATTTCATTCCGGTACTGCCTTGACAAGTAAAAATGCCTGCTATAGAATCATAGAATCATTAAGCTGGAAAAGAGCTCTAAGATCATTGAGTCCAACTGTTAACCCAGCACCAACATATCATGTCCCTAAGTGCCACATCCCACTGTTGAGCACTTCCAGGGATGGGATTCCACTACTTCCCTGGGCAACAGTCAGTATACCTGCTTTAGGGAGAAGAGTGAGAAAATATTTTCAAGCTTGCCTGTAACCTTTCATTTTTCAAGTATTAATATCCGCTGATTTATCCTAAGATAAAAAAAATTATCTAGAAATAAAAATGGAGATTGATATCCAAGGACTTGTGTTTGTTCTTATGAGGTGAAGTTTGACAGATTCTGTCATGCTTAGAGTGTTGCTTGACTCTAGAGCATTGCTTGACTGAAGGCTGCAACTTTGGATGAATCTGGACATACTAATTAAAGGAAAATGCTTCTTTTTTAGCTGTCGGTTTCTGGCAAAGCTGGCTGCATTCCAGTACGTGAGAAGATATCAATGTGCATTTTCAAACATAGGTGTTTAGATATGTTTCAGGTAGCAACATTTAATTTTCTGCTTGAGGACTGAGCTTCTGTTTTCAAGTACTGTCCACTGGTTTAGCGCGACAGGTAGAGTGTTCAGGCTCCACCCAAATTTATGATCTCTGCACTTGCTGAGTTATCGGAGTTATTAGGCCAGATATTTTGGCTTAAACAGTGGTTCTCCAGGGATTGCATGGACTACTCTAATGGACCTGAGAGTCACCACATCCCTCTCCCATCAGCATGCCTTCCCCATGGCTAGGCCACTTGAGCTTTCTTGTACGAAGTCCAGCCCTGTGTCCACCTGCCCCACTGCAGCCTGCCAGCCCCAAGGTGTGAGGTGCAACTGAGGCAGCGTGACCAAACGAGATGTGCACAGACTGGCTCCAACTCTCCTGCTCTCTCTCTCAGTGCAGAACCCAGCGCTGACTCGGAGGTTAATTATACTTGTGGGGTCCTTAGTCCTTTCCATCACAGGGTTGCCTTGGTGAGACCTAGATGAAGAAGTGCAAGGTAGAAGTATGGCATGAATCAAGAGTAGAATGACGAGGAGCCCACTGACGTGCTTTGCTCCTTGGACCTTTTTTTTCTATTCCTCTATTTTTATTTCATTCCATTAGCGGGAACTTTTGTGTGTGCTGCTGAGAAGAAGAAAAGTACAGACCTTATCATCTTAGTGACCATTCAAAGAAACACTTTTTAAAGTATTTTTTTGAGAACACGAAGGTGGCAAAATTCAGCTTTGCCTACAAAGGTGAGGAGTCTTGCACCAGACGTGCTGATCCATAGATTCTTGCAAGCAACCAGAATAGGTTAGTTAGTATTTATATTTCTTTTCAAGATTTTCAGATTCCTCCTGCAGGCCACAGGAAAAAATTCCTTATAAAAATCTCATTGATTTGCACTTCTAAATCCTGTTCCCAGAAGTAATTTAGGAGCAAAATTACTTTAACTGTCAAGGAGACTTATGATTCAAAATGTCTCCCCCTTTCAAAAATGAGGTTTCATTTCAAAATCTGCTACTTTTTGGAAGTCTAAACTGGGCAGAGTACAAGATATTTTTTGAGAAAGAACAGATTATAAAGACTACAAGATGTATGTTTTGATAAATATGTATGGTAAACATCAAAAGGCATTTTAGTTTTTCTTACAGCTGTCTGTGGCAATGCTTTCATTTTTGAAAAAGAACATAAAGTGTTCATCAATTAAGTAATAACCAATGCTTAGGACCCTTAAATGCTGTAAGGGAAAGTCATCTGATACTGAAAATATTTATCAGCAATTAGGTCTGCCCTTTTTTTGCTGTATGTATGTTTTTACTTAGCTTTAAAAATCATGCTCACCCAAGGCCTATGGAAATAACAATTATTCACGTGTTACAAAGAAGACTTTTTTAAGGGAGGCAAAAAAGGTTATTTTGATTCATTTCTCTTAACTCAAAGGCTCTCTATAAATACTGGGAAGAGATATGTCTCTTCATCTTCTCTGTATACTTGCCAACAGTTTACAAAATTTTTTCAGACTTTCTACTGAAAAAATGGTATTAGCAACCAAAATCTCTGTTCTTCATAACATATTCAGCAACAAAGACTCGCAAAGCAAAATCCTTCTTTGTCCTGCATAACCTGTAGTGCGTGCACTGGCACGTCTGTTATCAGTGCAGTGCACTGTGCGACTGCAAACAGTAATACAATCAGGTTTTCATTTATATTAATGTGGCTAAGCTCTGTGTTTGATCATGTTAAAAGATATGCACTTGCTAAATGTAATTCCCATATATTAATGTATTACCTACAAAAGGCCATTGTTTACGTAATGCGATTCACGTGAGGATTCCGAATGAAAATTTATCAGTGAGATTGGTAAATATTCTCATTTAGTTTTAGGTTAGAAGAATTAAAAAAAAGAAAAAAAATAATTCACATTAAATCAGTAAATGTCCATCAGCAGCAGATTTACTATCAGCATCTCAAGACAAATCTCATCATCATGTATAAACCAAATCCCACAGTCCTGTTCAGGAATACATCCATTATTATTGAGTGAAAACTGAACTTTGTATTTCTCTTATGCAGAAATTGCCTTCTTCATGCATGAGGAACTTTGGCAAAATAAAATCCAGATTTCAGCACTGTGGCCCAACACGATCCCTGTATTATAATTAGGACTGTACCAGTAATAGATTTTCCAGAAGCTGATATTCATAAGGTTGAAAGTAACCAGCAGCCTTTCCCACAGTAAAGCAGGAGTTAAAGAACATTCTCAAAAGGCAGAAAACCTGGCTCACTGTCTTCCTTGGCTTGGATAGACTCAAACTCTCATTTCCCAAACAAGTTTATTTCACTTTTTTTTTTAATCGAGCATGAACAAGAACAAAGACTTAGATGCAAGGATTCATGTGCTGAGATGTCCTACTCTCTGTTATCAGAATCTTTTGCTTTTCCTCACTGGAAAATTTTTTGTTTAGATACCAGCACTGTGTTCAAATCCTTTCAAGAAACAGAAGGAATTTAACCAGAGACTAACCATGACCTCAGTAAGTGCACTCCCCACTGAGGTATGAGCAGAAAGGGATATATGCACATACTTACTGTAGTTTAGCTCTCCTGAGAACATAGGAAATTGCATTCTACTGGATACCTCTTTATGATTTCTTTTCATATATCACAGATGCTTAATTTGTAATAACTGGAGTCCTGTTAGTAAATTGCAGCTCTGTTCCCATTTACTTCAAAAATGTGTCTGAACAGCATTTTATATCAATATTACTTGGCAGAGGATGAAACAATACCGATGTGATTGGTAATCAGTTCCCTGTGTACCCCCATTTACAGGTAGATATCATCCTGCCTGCCCAGACAGAGTTAAAGATTTTAAGAGATAGAACCAGGAGAGCAGGGAAAGCTATGGGAGAGAGAAAAAATAATCAGCATTATACGGTAGGGTTTTTTTCTGGACAAGTTAGTTTTTAAGAGTAGTTTAACTAGGCTGAGAAATTTTAGTCTGCCTTACTAGACCTAAATTTGGAGGAGATAATGAAGCCTTAATGATGGCAGGGTTTAATGGGAATGAAAGTGAATGAAGTAGTCACCAATAGGTGAGTAAGAATCTCTGACAAAGAAAGGAGTGCATAAACTGAAGGAAGTGTACTGAGCTGACTGGAATGTGTCAAAGCTTCAGCAAAAATTTTCTTTGAGGGAGGAAGGAAATAACCAGAAAAGGTTATTTTATTTTTAGCTCTCTGCTCTGCATGCATGTACCTTTGAAAAAGAGAGTGCTTTGTTCTGAAAAAAACATTCTGAAAAAACTGCAGTCAGCTCAGCAGTCACAAATCCCTGAAGGAAGAAGGGCTCACAGATGCCAGATGTACTTGTCATGCTACCAGAGCTGGAGAAATGGGAATGTCTGGCCAGTGATCCATTTCAGATTTCATCTTTTGAGAGAGTGGCCTGGTCACTGAGTACATGGAAGAAAGATGGAAACAGTCCAAAGGGAACATCTCCCAAAGACAATAATGCTTGGTGTTGCCCAGTGACAAGTTTTAGCTGGTAACAAAGACAGCTGAAGGGACCTCTGTCCCCAGGCACTTGTTCTACATCTCACTAGCCCATCAGTTTTGCAAACACTACTTTTACTGCGTCTGCACTATGACCTAAAGCACCAAAGCCATCAGGCTTAAAAGAAACCACTCAACATGGACTGGGAACATCTTTAAGTCTCAGCTGGTCTTTCTCCTGACCTCCATGTCAGCATGGCCACTTAGACACACTCAACATTACAAAAAGGGAGACAAACAGCACCGTTAAGTTCTGAGGGAACAGCTACAGGTGTTGAAGGGGGTTGGCACCCTCTCAGCCCGTCCAGCCAGTGTGGTTTACGCCCCCGTGATGCCCACATTGCCCACAGTGTGCACCAGATCTGGCCATGTATTGCAAACTGCTGCATGTGTTCCTAAGTTTCAGTATGTATTGGTTGATGGTTTGCCATAGATTTGGGAAGATATGGTCAAATGACCTTGGGATCAATGGAGACACAGCTTAGCTTTGTCAAGAGAGTGACAAATTTTCTTTTTCTGGAAGCATATAATACTCCTGATTTTCTGCTTGCATTCCATAAATCAGCATTCATTTACAGAAAAGCTCAAAGTAAGAGATCCAATTATCTTCGAGGTAATTAAAATCTTGTTGTTATCCATGAGCAGGGCAATAACCTGGGAGGTCCCTTTTATATTTTATGGAGTACAACATAAAACCACTGAAGCAATATCAGATGACTCTTTGACAACATATTATGTGGTGCCGCCACACTACTGGAAAACTACTGACATTTTTTGAAGGGAAAGTTGTGGTGCAGTTTCCCATGAGATACTGATTAATATGCTATTGAGTCTATAAATAAGGTGCCGACCAGCAGCAGTTGCGACAGCATTTCTGCACCTTGCTAGGCTGGGGCTGAGATCAGTAAGTCAGTTCACATAGGCCAGTTATCTACGATGTAACAGTAATGAATGGTGAAAGGCAGGATATGAGTTGCTATTTAGAGGGAAGGTGTTCAGAAAAATAAGGACAAAATGAGAATTTCTTCATACAGCTTTAGCCATGTTACAAACATACTCAGACAGAAAAATGAGAGAAGTGTCTAAGTGCAAAACAAGCAATAAATCTGAAGATAATAGAAAGCAGTGAGTGGCAGTCCAAGACCACACATTGCATTTCATCATATGTGCCAAAAAAACCCCCCAAAAACCCACAGAGAAATAAGACCCTAAACAACCCTCTGATTTTTGTTTTAGGCTTAAAGTAGTTAGTCCTGTGGGTCTGTGTCTTTTCTTATTCAGGCCCATTTTGCTACAGACTCAACGAATTTTGAGTGCATAAATGATAGCATAACCTCTCTTTTTCGGTGTTCTGGACAAGATTCTAATTTTGAAATACCTTCAGGTTCCTCTCAGAGGTTTATACTGTGGAAATAGTGAGGCTGCAGTAGAAACATTGGTGGAATGAGAGACAACATTTAATGAATGAGGTCCCTGGGATGCTTTGCTTTGGGAATAACTCAAACACATGGTTTGATCAGGCAGCTGTCTGTGTGCAGTTTGTCATTTCTAAACTCTGTTTTTCCAGGAGATTGATTAAAGTCCATGCAGTGTTTTTGTCTCAATTAGAAGTAATTAAATGGGAGAGCTTCCTTAAAATTACAGCATATAGTAGAAAGTTTAAAATGAATGAACACCATAGGAAAAACTAACCCCTGACAAACTATTAGTATAGACTGTTGAAATAATATTTTCAGTGTCCCAGACAGAGATTTGTAACTACTGGTATGTGTTAGGTTTTCTTATGGCAGTTGTATATCCTAACCAACACTAGTTTATAAAAAGACTTATCCATATTTCAACAGTCTATATCAACAATTTTTGTGACATTTCTTTTACTTAAAGTTTTGCCATGAGTCTTTTCCAAGCAAACTATCCTCAGGTCAGGCCTTATCACATCCATGGCCCTTCACTGGACTCACTCCAGCATGTCTGTGTTAGTATTGTACTGGGGAGCCCAGAACTGCACCCAGCATGCCAGACATGTTTCACTGGGACTGGACAGAGGGGAAGGATCACCTCTCTTCGTCTCCTGCCAATGTTCTTCTTGCCACAAGGGCCTTACTTGATTTCCTTCTAGCTAAAAAACCAAAACAAAAAAAACAACCAAAAAAACCCCACACAAACATAAAAAGACCTCACCTTTTTTCAACAGGTCTTTAAGAAACATTACATTGTGTACAACTATCAGGAACAATAACTCGTAAACCTCAATGGAATGTAGACACAGCACACAAATTTAGGAATTGTCATACTGAGGGTATTGACACTCATTGATTTTGAGTTGTGTGTATATTTAAAGAATAGTCTGCACCACATAGCAGCTACTACCAAATGTTGTAGGATACCAAATGATGGTAGGATATCATCATAGGATATAGTTTAGTTCCTAATATGTTTTCTCCTTACAGGTCAACCCTGAAACTCTAAATTCCATGTCTTTATTTTTGTTTGGCATTGCTGCTTGATATTATAGCTGGACAATTTTATTAATAGGATTATATGTGGACTCCCTTTAATTTTGCTGGTTTATTAATCTCAAGAGTGCTCTGTGACAGTTCGTTTAACAGGATGGTCACACTTTTCTTGTTTGCCTACTCATTCAAACTGGTTTTTATTCAAATTTGGACTTGTTGTCTTTCAGTGTATCTGGATGTCCTTTCAGTATTATAGAGAAAAGAAGAAAGAAGATAGTAATTATTTTCTTCTCCACTATTCATTATTTACGTTCCTTATTATTTCTTGCCTCCCTTGTGATTTAAATGCTTCTGCATTAAAAATACTATTTTCTTTTTGATATTTTTTTCCCTGTATTAATCATTCGTGTTGTCATAAGGGCTTTGTTTTTGCAAATGATGTCTGCAGAGTAATTTTATGGCATTTTAGCTTTATGCTTAATGCTTGTATATCAAAGTATATAATCAGTTATGTCTGATGATTGACTGATTACTGTTTTCTGTGTAAACATGCACAGAGGTATTCTTTGTATTTCACCTTGACAGTGAAATTGTAGGCTATTTTCCTTTGTTAAAGCATTACGAAATCTGCTTGCCTGCTTTTTTGTATTTCTTACCTTTCCTAAGCAAAAATTCCATTCTGTTCTTTGTGATTTCCTTGTTGTTTACCAGAGGGACATCAATTAAAAAGATCAGGCATTATGAAAAGTCATTATTGCTTAAAGAGTTTTAAATCCATGCTTTTGTGACTCCCTTGTTACCTATTTTCATATAAACTATTCCAAATTTGCTACGCTGATACGAATTGAGATAAATTAGATCATTTGTAGCCTAGTCTTTACTGCCAAATTTGGATCGGCAGTCTGTGTGCTTCCCTGTACAGAGCATGGCATTGTGTGCTGGGTCCTCTTGAAGGATGAAATCTCAGATTTGCTCTCAGTCCAGACAGCTATTTTGCTTCCCCGGCACAGCTAGCAGTCATTGCTTCCCTCGTTTTCTCTCTACAATTGCCAACAATTACCTCCCATGTGCTCATTCTCTCCAGTGCTTTCTGTGCCAGCAGTCTGATCGCAGTGTCCCACACTCTTTGAGAAATTTTAAGAATACCTATTTGAGCACACCCCTGCAGATGAGGGTAGCAAGAATTCTCTGCTTCGTAGTGGTGGCAAGGTACTTCATTGAGCTCACATTTCTTGTTTACAAGGAAGGTGGGGATTCATTAATCTTAAATTATAATCTTGTTGAAACCTTGTTGAAATATTACCTTGACTCACTTTGAGCCAAATAGTAATTTTCAATTTGAAGGTCTAATGAGACTCACATAGAGGAAAATATTTGTACTTGTGTAAACTGTGGTTGATTCAGTATTGAAATAAATGGTTGATTCTGCAGTATTTAGACCTTCATTTTGCACTTGATCCACCTTTTTTTTTAAGAAATATGTCTATTATACATTTCGGTTCTGTTTGTGGGACTCTTTGAAAGATTGGCATTTCTGTAATGTAAAGTGGAACTTCCACAATTCTTTTCTGAAGTTTCCAAACTGCAATGGTTTTGAATAAAATCTGTTTTCAGAAAAGTTCCCAAGTTTGGCTTTGTAACAGCTGACAGGAGTTTGAACAGGAGAGAGAAACCGTTGTACATCAAACTGTACCTGTGAAAACTGCCAAATGTAGATTTGGAGAGCAAGGCTGGAATTACACTAGGAGTCCTGCAAGCTGCTGGGTATTTTTTATTATGGAAAATCAGGTATCTTCCTTCTCTTTTAAGAATTCATGATAATGACAACACTACAGTTGCTTACAGAGACCTAGTCCCAGGCTGTGTTTGCCCAAGCCTTCATTGACCTACTTAAATTGGTAGGTTTTGTTTTACTTGCAAGACTCCTACCCACTTCCAAACACCACAGGTGCTCCAGGGAATAGGTATGAATGGATCTTCTGCCGTTTGAAAGGTTGTTAAAGGTAGATTGATAGAAACTCTTCCATGAGATGTGTTGCAGCATGTGTGTGAGTAACTGTTTTCAGGTATTTGGATCATGGTTGAGGCCACGGTTTGGAGGTGGGCGACACTTGTAGGAGTAAAGTGCTGCTGCACTAAGGATTGTTCAGTGTGCACACACACACACACACACACACACACACAAAAAAAAAAAAAAGTATATAAGCTCAGGATTAGGAATCATGAAATAACCAACAAAGGTCATGGAGACCAGATGTTCCACCACCAGCCAGCTGTAGTTCACTAGCCAGATAAGCAGAGGGAGTGAATAAGGTGAAGGAGGCATTCACATTGTGTTGGAGCTAATCTGATTTACAGAAGTGTTAGTACTGAAGCAGTACTATGTGACCGTATTCATACACAAAATAAAACTTTATTTTAAAACTACTTTACAAATAAAATTGTGGTTTGGTGTATTTCTATTTCTTTTCAGCTTTTGGAGTGTTTAGGAGATGACTCAATCTTACCTTCATACACAGCAACTGTGAACCTACTATCTACTCAAGTTAAGGCTCAAGCAATGAAAAATCACCATAAGTGTTTCAGGACAGTGTAGCCCTGTACAGAGCAGAGTAATAAAATATCACCCTATGTGATGTAAATTCTCAGCATTAACTTTTCTGGGAATACAAGTATGCATTTGTCATTTATCATCATGAGTTCAGGGGAGAATGGATAAACACCTCAACCAAGACACCTGAAAAATAAAAATTACTGCAAAATCTAGGCATGGCTGATATTACAGCTAACTTCATCTGAGGAGGTGGTACACAATTTATGCTTTCAGAAATCAAGGACTAGAACATGCATAAGAAATAAGTAAACCCCATTCTAACCTTAATTCAGCCTAAAATAGGTTGAACACCAATCTCTAGTAAACTGTGAGAATGCTCTTAGTTCACTGGAGCATTTGGTGTAAAAAGACTTAAAATCTCTCTGTTAAATATGTAATAAATGCCTCATTGCTAGGCATGCAAGAGAGCTCTTTGCATAGCTGGCAACAACACCACCACCCAACAGAAGAAACAAAATCCAAAAATAACAACAGCAACAGCAACAACATAAAAAACCCCACAAACAAACAAAAACAACAAAAAAACAAAACAAACAAACCAAACAAACAAACCCCAACAACAACCAAAAAAATACTACAAAAAAAAAGCCCAGAAAAAGAAAGGAAGCTCTTCTTTAGCCTTGTGCCTAGGACACCTAGCCAAAGTGATAAAAATCAGCTCAGGAGTTTATGTATTACACTTATGTCATACCATGAAACAAGGAGCAGACCCCAAAATCTCCCATGTTGACTCTGGACTGCCTTTTCATGTCCATGAGCAGATCTAGTGCCTTTTACTACCCTGGCTGCACAGAATGCCAGCTATGAGACGTGCTGAGAACACCCCACTAGTGACTAAATCTCTGAAGGAAGTTACATTTCTTTCTGTAGAGTCTGAGGACCTCTCCGTCTTCTTGAAGTGAGACCTTTGTGTAGTACCTTTGTACTCCTGTCACAGTGCTCTCCTCCCTTTCCTGCAGAAAGAGCTCCTGACACCAAACCCTGACCAAAGAAGGGAGGAGGACTCAGTCTGCACTGGACTGACAGCCAGTTTCTCACTGCCATCGCCTCTTCCCTCTCCCATCCTGATATCTTCCATAGTTGCTGTGGGCTGAGCCGTGGCTGACAGCACTCTGTCTCTCTCTTTTCGTGTCCCTGTCCTTTACCTTCTGTGGCTGACACACCACAGCAGGCAGCAGAGCTGCTGAGCTGGAAGGTGCTGCGAGGACTTCAGCAGTGTAAGGGTAACAATTGGACTCAATGACCTTAGAGTCCTTTTCCGACCCAAATTATCCTATAATTCTATGACTAATGAGAAGGCGAGATGGGACTCTACTACCACTGGCAGCAGGGGAACATCCAGCAAGACTTGGAAAATACAGAAATAGTAATAGCCTAGATTGTGATAGTTTCTATATTATGCTGGCTGCAGCATTCAGAGAATTTCAGTGAGATCTTTTCTTCTGTGAAATGATATGCAGGATCTTCCTACAGCATGTAAGTTCTTCCTGCAAATGCACCAGCTTCACTTGGAGGTCTATTGTGCTGTGCTGAACAGACCTCACCAGTGACATGGTGGTCGACAGGGAAAAGCTGAATGAAAATCGCTGGCATAAAGGAAATACTGTAAAATAGACTCATCTAAGTTATTCAGAAATAAGAGCATTCTTGCACAGTAGCTGCTAGAAGGGAATGTGATCTGAGCAGTTCCGCTTTGGTAGCAACGCTGGAACGGAGACAAGACTGGAAGACTTAAGTTTTACAACGTGTGTTCACAGCATGTCAAACTGATGCAAATAGACAAAATGGGAAGACTGTCTGACAAGAATTCATGCTTCTGAAGAGACCACCAACTGCAGATTTTGAAAACAAAATTAATGGTCAAAATTACTAAAAACTGGACACTTTGGGGCAGGGGAGGGGTATGAAAGGAAAAAAAAAAGGCAAAAAGCCCCTGTCAAACAGTTTTTGGACCAAGGCTGGAAGAGGGATAAATCAGATAGCTCTGAGGAAAACCAAGTGCACATGTTGCATTGCTCAGAGAGGATGGAAGTGAGGCATTACCATGTGCCAGTGGAGCTGAACGACCTCCACAGCAGATGTGAGCTGATATGATCTGTGAAGATGTGCTGTAACAGTGCAGAGCAGGACCGAAAACTCCACTCTTCGTATATGTTAGAAAACCTGGTGATACATGCTTTCCACTGTGTAATAAAAAAGGCAAAATAAAAGCATATTACAAGGCAGATTGGTTGCGAGAATGAGAATTGAACTGGCATCCTGTTTGCACTCGCAGTGTGAAAACAGTCGGTGCCAGATCAATCACTCGTTCAAGCAGAATTATGGATCTCACTGGGTGTAAAATGTAGAGTGTGTATCCAGGAGGAGATCTAACCACAAGACCAATTATTTTTGCCCTCAGAGGAAAAATGACCTAAAGACCAATTTAGACTCACTGGGAAACAGGCTATCACTTCCCTAGCGTGGTTGAGTGGATGGCACTTAGGAATAAAAAGACGTTATTGTTAATTGGCTGCGAGTTCCTTCATTTAACAAGGACCCTCTTAGGCTACAAAATGTAATAAATTGGGCAGGCAGGACCACATAGGAAGCTGGGGGACTATTGGAAGGATTGGGCTGGTACAACCCCCTGGAGGTGTTTTTGTCTGTCCTGTGCACTATAACATGGTAAATTAGTGAGACAAATGTAAGTTAGGAAGTGTGTTCATCCTCCTGCTTTGAGGAAGAGTCCACCCTCCTTAGAGTGTTTGTCTAATCTTTACCTTGAAAGTCATTGATGACGGGTGTCATGCCTGGGGGTGAAGGGGGAGCTGTTGACTATACATTTTCTGATATTTTTCATCTCTAAGAATGACAACTTGCAGCACAATCATCCTGTGCTGGCTCCCTGCAAAGTGTATTCGCCACCCACTGAACCTCTTGAGGACTCAGATCTCTGCACTCTGCCTTAGGATGATCATTTCCACAGAGGTAGTGCTTCCCAGTTTATCATCTCCACCCTGGTTCATCCCATGACATTTGGCTCATCCTGTGAAACTAGGCTGTCTTTGTAGTGAAACAAATTACAAGTGTAATTATCCAGTTGTCATATGTCAAAGGAATAGATACACAGGCTGAAAGAAACAAGATTATAAGTGAAGTAAAATTCATCTTAACAATGGAATACATCCCTTGTTTCACTACTGGCCTGAGATGCAAACCACCTCCTATTTGCCCTCTTTTTAGCAGAAGACCTCTAGGCTTCAGGATTAGCTGCTTCTCTTCACAGAAGATCATACCTGTCTTTAAGATCTCTTAGATTTACAGCACTTCATGCATGGTGCATTGCAAAAGTGTTGGTTGTACATATGTTCAGTTGTGTCAGTGCCCTGCAGCAAATTGTCATTATTTTATTATTAAAAAGGTACCACAGAAACAGATGTTCTTTCATGGCTTGTCTCTAAGGTCAGGCTGTTCCCTCAGCCACTCTCGTGTGGGGGCACAGTGAGACTACAGCACTTCTGTCATACTTGGTAATTTGGTGATATTCAAATCCACTTTTTCAGTGTTGTGACCTGAGTGAATCTGATCCTGTCTTTTCTTTTAGTGAGTTTGGACAATGGCTGGCTTTAGTCCCTTCATGTGTGTCCATGTGTGTAGGCATAAGAAAATCATGAAGTATATACGTACACAATAAGTATGTATCTGAGTGAATATATAAATAAATACTTCCCAAAATGAAAAAGAAAAAAAAAAGGCAAATTAAAATGGTAATTTGTTGTCTCATATTAAGATTTATTAATGGTACACTACTGGATAAATCAAGCTTTCCACATTTTTATTGTTATATTAATCCTTTTAAGTATTACTCTTTATTTCTTATTGAATACCACCATGCTTATTTCATACTATGTACCCTATTTACAGAATAATTGAAGACTTTAATCCTATTATTCCAAATGCTTGCAAGGCCTCATGGCCAGGCACCATCTGTACATTTTCCAAATGTAACCAGTTCTGCAATGCAACCAATTCAAAGAAAACCTGGCACAGAAGTGGATCCATGGTAAATCTTTCATGATCTGGTTCTCCTGAAAAATGTTCTCCTCATTTTATCACTGAATTACTTAGAGCAACTCACTTTTGAGGCCTTTTTTGAGCAGCTATGAAGGTATCACATGGCAATTTCACTTAGATAAAATTACATGGGTTTTGGTTATAAAAAAGTAATCCAGATAAACATCAGAGACCCTAGTAAAGTCAGAGTATCTCAAAAGACATACCCCTACTGATCCACCCCATCCTGTCAGAGAAGTCTGTCACAGTTTATCCTTCCCAGCTCTCTGTTGGTTGTCCATCCCAGCCTTGACCTTTAGGCCAGTGCCTGTCAAACTGCTCATAGTCCAGAACATCGCTTTAAGTGGGATGGAGCTGGTCCATGGCTAGCATCTGGTCCTTAAAAGGCCACATTTTTTGTTGTCCTCTTCCTCAGCATCCAGCCTGCCAGGTCTCACCTCAGACCTACCTGCTCTGCTCTGTGAACATGGCTTAGGAGACAAAAAGTGTTGGGAGTGCTTGTCACTTGCTATGCAGTCATTTGTTCTTGTGTGTCATCATGGATGAAACTTTAACTAATTATTCTTGGTTGCCCAGACTCTTTTTGTTTAATCAGGCAGGAAATATATTTACCTTCCTCCTGATCACTTCAACCAGCCTTGAATCCACAAGTTCTTGAAGACCATGAGGATTACATAGTCTGTTTTCTCTCAGTTCTTCAGTACCTTAGCAGGCATTTCTTTGAGGAATACTGACAAGAATTCGTCTAAACTATTTAAGTGTTATTTCTTTATTCTACTCCTCTCCTAGCTTATGTTCATGTCTCCTCCTAAAACCATTGCTCTAGGCAGCTGATCACACATAATAATTTGAAGACTGGTGCAAGAGATTTTTCATACGACTTTGTGCCATTAATTATTGTTCTCCTCTGATTTGAATAATCAGCCTGTATATTCTGTTGTCTTTTTCGCACTTCTATTTCACTTCTGAATCTTGTTCTAGTTTCCTTTTATGTCCTCTGCTCCTTATAAAATTACTTTTTCTGATTTTATCCCTGCATGCCTTTCTCCTTCCTTAATACTGGTATGATCAAATAAAGTGGTAGGTTCTTGCCTGTAGTTCTAGAAACAGAGTGTTGCTTCTTACTTATGTAGGCAAACATGGAAGTCCAGATCTAAAATCCCATCTCTGCGAGATGTTGAAATGGAAATCTTCAGTGCTGACATTTTCTCTGAACATCACAATGAGTGTGGTCTTTAATGCTTAAAGAAAATTGGTTTGGATCACCTGGAATTTTTTTTATTTCCTACAAGTACAATGTGG
Organism: Callaeas wilsoni; assembly: GCA_013398955.1. Taxonomy (NCBI): domain Eukaryota; kingdom Metazoa; phylum Chordata; class Aves; order Passeriformes; family Callaeidae; genus Callaeas; species Callaeas wilsoni. The sequence goes on from VWPU01017543.1 coordinate 538,520, forward strand.
ACTTATCATACTGTAGTAGAGAGGAAAAAAAACTTTCATGAATAATCTTGAAAATTTGCTTATTTAAATATCAACTGAAATAATCTTTACATTATAATTTTCTTAGAGTTGCTGTGAGTTTGTTACCTTTCCAAAACACACAGGTATAGCACAACTGAGATGTAGCCAACCTGTGGGGAAGGGCAATAGCCAGGCAGGCTGTTGATAAGACAGAGAAAATGTTGGTGAAGGACAATGGGGCAATCCTTCTTTTCATGAGAGAAATGTCACTCATTCTTTAATATCCTTGCAGAGCAGACAAGGCCTCATTTTTTACAGTCTCATATTACCATAATGGCTCTCTGTTACACACTGAGGAGTCACTAACAAGGCTACCCCCTGCCCTTTCTTTATAATTACTTCCAGGTTAATGCACCACGTTTCATTCGGGTTCATTTGCCCAGGCCATGTTTTTCCCTTCTGAATGCCCATTCTGGCCTCTCTATGCCTCAGACCCTGACCATATGAATATCAGTCTCAAAGCAGATTTTTCTGCCTCAGACAACTCTGTAATTTACATTTAGATTTATTTAATTTCCCAGACTCTGCAAGTTACAGAGCTGGGAACATTTTGGCCTGTAAAACCTTTTTCAAATAGCTGAAGCTGCATTCTTATCCTCTTTTCAAACCATCAGACACCAGGTACTGACCCAGCCCCATTAACCAATTACTCACACGTCACACAATTAATCTTTCATTGCGATTTGATCAAGTTCATTCCCATCTCCATTTTATTCTTTACAATCCCACTGTGTAAAACCTGCACGCTTTTGTCACTGTTCATTTTGCCCTGGTCTGCACTGCTTCAGGCTGGGAAGTGAAGTGACTGTAAATGTAATTTATAGAATCATGGGCTGTACAGAAACTCTTTTCACTATGACCTGATGCGACAGGTTGTAATCGTTTCTTTGGAACCACTCTGGTTTGTCAAGTAGACAGGCTTCTTTCTTTAAATATCCAAAATAACAGATTTGTTTGAGCAGGATTAGGTGGTGTTCAGAGCTCTATTGCTGTCTTATCCTTTGTCTCTTTTGTTTCACACAAACCCTTTTTCATGCAGCCTTCTGCTCATACTAAGCTTTGGAAAGAAAAGGATAGGAATTTTAGCAGGCAAAACGTAGGTATGGAAATTGAAATCTCCACCTTCACTTTCACCTATTTGAACTGAATTCAGTAAAAGCTTTTTCCGTATTTGGGGTGCAGCACCACGTGCTGCCTCTTGTGACACAAACACACCTCTGTTCCCATTTCCCTCCCAGTATCCACATGCCAGGGACAGGGCTCTGCACATCTGCTGAGCACAGGGCAGTCAAATATTGTGGTTTGGTTCCAGAGAAAGAATAGTAATGTGGGACACACATCTGGGGGTGATCTGCACGAGCTGATCAGCTTAGATGTCGGAGGATTATTCTGACTACCGTATCATGAAGGAGGAGGAGGATGAAAGTCTTGTTTTCTTAGACGGACAAAAAAACAAGAGGGCAAGGAGAGATTGTTTACTTAATCCATCACCCTGCCATATGTCAAGTTCAACTCTAATTATGGAAATCCTGATAGATGATCGACTAAGCAGTTAAAAGACACTCAATGTAGGGACTGCACATCCTCTGCCAGTGAGGGGTCGGTGTGATGGTAACAAGATGTTTGGTGGAATCACTGCCCTTCTCCATATGGCCAGGAATTCTCCTTTATTGTTTGTCTGAAGCGCTGTCACCTCAGTTTGTCTGTGACTTTTGTCCTAATCATCAAAGGTTTGAAGAACAGAATAGTCCTCTTTGTGATCATTTTCCCTATATTATTTTGCATCCCTTCTCGTTTTTGTTTAGGTAAACAACCTCAAATCTTTCAATCTTTACTTCTAGGTCAGCTTTGCTAGATCTTTGATTATTGTCCTTGCTCTTCTTAAGATTTGTGCCTGGATTTATCATTGAAATGCAGTGCTGGAAAACTGGACACAGCTTTCCCAGGATGTTTCAGGACTGGACAAAATGAGTTGGTTACTTTAAAGGTGTGCCATGCTGTAGAAGGACTTATAAGCCCCAATAAACTGATTACCTTTCTTCTGAGGCAGTGTGATGACTCAAGTTCATTTGTGCTTTCTTTGTTTCTACAAAAACCCTCACCATGTTTTTCAATACAGCTACACTTTTTTTCTGTTTTCTGTGTTTGCATAACAGAGTACTTCTGCCTACAACAAAATACATTTTTCTAACCAGCTTTGTAACCATTTGGGACTGTTTTTGCATAGTCATATTTTCCTGCAAGAAAGCTCCAGAGCACAGTGTGAAATGCCATGTGGAATCCAGGGTATATGACATTCTAAGGTGGGCTGTAACCATCTTTTCTGTTAGGCATCATGATTACTTCTTCCTATCCTGATCTCTGATCCCTCCTGAACCTTTACAAGTTCTCAAGGATGGTCATTGTATGAACTGGAATAAAACTCCTGAAACCCAGTTGACGTGAAATGTTTCAACTTCTTTATGCCTTAAATGCTTCCTAGCCTATATTTCCCTGATAAAAAAATGTGGCATTGTCCCTTACTCACAACTTTGAAATGGAAATCACATGATCAGTTTCTCTTTTCAGCAAAGGCATGCAAGAAATTTAAAGAACTTTCCTGAAGCTGTCTCTTGATAGCTTTTCTTCTCCATTGAGTATCAGACCAACGACTTTTCTTAATCTTGGTGGTAGCATCAGTATTCTTACAAACCAATTTCTTGCTATCTTCCATGTTCCTTATTAATGGAATATCATGTTATGTTGCTGCTTTTTTTTCCATCTGCATCTTTGAATATTTTTCTTCTTTTTTGTCGTTTGAAACCCGAGTTATGTGTGTCCCATTGTGAAACCTCTCTGACTCTCAAATCTAACTTACTCATATTTGTATCTGCTAATATTTTCCTCTACAGATAGGTACCTATTCCCATGTTTTGTTCATTTCATTTTAGTGGGATATTTTCTTAGGAAATTCCATCTTTAACACTTACTTACTTTGGATCAGAATCACAAGTGATTTTACCGTGCAAACCTCTGAATTCATTAAAGTCTCCCTTCCAAAACACTAAAGGTTGTTTTGCTATTCTCCTTCTTCTGGTAAGCATTATCCAACTGAATGTGTTACACTGATTCAGTTATGGACTTGACCACGTATGTACCTTTTCATCATCTCCTGTTCAGTTACCTGCAGTAAAATACATGAACTGAACTGCTCTGACCAGTTTAGCATCCTCCTCTGTGAAACCTCTGGGATATCCTGATTTCCCCTCATTTTTAGGGCAGTCTGTTTATAGAATCATAGAATGGTTTGAGTTGGAAGGGATCTTTAAAGTTCATCCAGTTCCAACCCTCCTGCAATGAGCAGGGACACCTTCCACTACATCAGGTTACTCAGAGCCCCAACCCATCTCACCTTGAATGTTTCCTGGGATGGGTTGTCTACCACATCTCTGGGTAACCCATTCCAGTGTTTCATCACGCTTTTCATGGAAAAAATTCTTCCTTGTATCTAGTCTGAACATACCCTCTTTCAGTTTAAAATTACTACCCTTTGTCCTGTTGCAACAGGCCCTGCTAAAAAGTTTCTCTCCATCTTATAAGCCACCCTTAAGTGCTGAAAGGCTGCAATAAGTCCTCCCCACAGCCTTCTCTTCCCCAGACTGAACAGAACCAGCTCTCAACCTGTCCTCTCGGGAGACGTGTTCCCGCCCTCTGTTCACCTTCATGGCCCTACTCTGGACCCGCTCCAACAGGTCACTGTACTGAGGACCTCAAGGTTGGATGCCATCCTCCAGGATGGGTTTCCCTCTTTTCACTATCCTCTATTAAATACAAGCACACTCATTAAGTTACCTCAATCCTTACCCAGCTGCTCATTAAGCAACAGCCCACAGATGAGAAGCCAGTACTCCAGTGCCAGCCCCAGAAGCCTGTTTCTGCTGTTACCCAAAACACGATTCTTGTTAGAAACAATTGGCACGTGCAAGGGTTTCCACCCACGCTCCAACTCCTTGTAGTCACTTTCGTTCTGCCATGGTCATTCCTGTCAGTATTATTAATACCATACAGATGAACAGCACAGGAGCAGTTGGTGTTAGCTTTCACTGGATGCCATGTCTGGTTGACAGATACATTCCTCTGTTGCCCTTAGAAAAGAGGCAGCAATCACCACCACTGCTCTTTTGCTTCTTCCTGGAAATTATGATGAATTGCCGAGTCTTTGGAGTGTGCGGCTTTTCCTATACTGCCAGTGAGACTGGCGTTATACCTGCAACATGAGGATTAGCGCCAGCACATGGTGTCAGTAGGAGTCAGGTTCAAAATAAACAAAAGGAGATGCCGAGGAGGAGTAAGAGAGTTGAGTTCCTTGCCAAAGGACGCTGTGTACATGAGATGTTTACATGACTGGAAAAACAGCAGAAAGAGAGATCAGCTGGGTACTAGACATGTTTACAGGACTGAATCGTTTCCATAGCACATAGCTTGCAACTGCTAGACGCAGGTAAGTCCCTGCATTCCCCTTCAGGGATCAGAGATGGTTTGTTTTTGTTGCTATGTTCCTTTGCCAGTATTCAATTACCTTTAGAAAATCTCATGGTTTCTTTTGTGAGCTGCTGGCATAAAGGCTTCTCTGCCTTCAGTAACACAGAGATCTTTGCTTAGGAATAAAATCTCATTGCTTTTTGTCTTGACACCACATCTGCAGCAGTCTTGGAAGATTGTGCATTTTACTTTTCCCATCACTTTTAAAAAAAAAAAAAAAGCAAACATAAAAACGCTGGGTATTTTGCCATCTGATAGCAGCTGTGCCTTTCAGAAGCCCTCTGTGCAAAAGTAGCACTCTTCACCCTTCTGGAACATGACATTAGACAATCCCCCTCTGCCTTCCCTGAAACAGTGCAAATCTGCCGTAAAGCCAGAGGCTTTCAGTGTGCTGCTGCACCTATGATCTACAAAACATCTTGGAATACTGTAGCAGGGGATTATCCAGTTCTGCATGTCGATATAATTAGGTGAGATAAAGGTGAAACTGAGAGGTCAGCATTCTGAAATGTCCTTGTTTTTGCAAGCTTAAGTAATTTATCCCATTATGTTCACAGGGCTTTCTGAGATAAAGTCTCTAAAAACACAGATAGTGAGTCCTTTGCTATGTAACACTTAAGTTGTACCTTCTTTTTGCTCTTATAAAAACCCTTGAGTCATATTATAAACCTGCAAGATGAAGTTCAAGGAATTATTCTTGTCATCAAGGGCCTGAGGTAAAAATAAAGCCTTCTATTGTACATTTTATATATATTATTTTTAAGAGAGAATTTTCATGGCTGCAGAACATGAGATGGAAAACAGGTGACTGCATACATGTGCAATGCCAAGACAGTCATGGAAGTTGATTATTCTAAATATACCATAGGCTATGAATAGCTGTTGTACCAGTCAGTACCAGTCAAAGTCTGATGTAAAGCACAAAAACACGCAGAAGGAAGAACAAAACAACATACCTTCTTGTCAGGTGATTGCTACAAGTTTATGCTACTGGGGTTTTTTTGACCAGCAGTGCCCCCTGCTTTGATGGTGGGTTGGTTTTAAGTGAATAATTGTTTTGCCATAGGCTTAGTGAGTGACTGTTGGTGAATGGGTCAAAGGTGGGAATTTAATTTCAAGGTCCAAACTGAGCAGAAAATCCATGGGACAACGGGCAACACCACAGGGCTAAGGTCCAGGCTAGAACATACAGTCTGTGGGATCACGCTTAGGGTAGCCTCCAGCATATCATCGACTGAGAAACAGATGGAAGGCCTCTGGGGAAAATAATTGTCCAGGTATTTATGTTAGGTTCTGAAAGGAAAAAATTTGTGCTAATACCATTCAAGGACAGAATCTTCCACCAAGATGACTCAATTCACCTCCTTCTTTCGTGAGCAGGAGAGACATCTGCTGTTTCATGCCTGGCAAGAAAGAACAAAGCACATGGAGTTCGTGACATGATGCTGAGCAGAGGCTCCATCTTCCCTTTATTCTAGATTTAGGTAGCACATTGGTTTCTCTAATCATTTGCAAATGTTCAGTTTCATCTGCCCACACCCGAGCTGGTCCCCTCAGGCTCTCTTTCTAGTCAATGGAGGGAATAGGCATGGCTGCAGACTGGCTTCTCTCTTCCCCACATATGCAGTTGAAAGAGTTCAAATTGGCCTGTTCTGTGTAGGAGGAAAGCTGTGATGAGCGATAAAGAAAAGCCGAGATGAATGATAATCTCTGTTGGGGATTTTTACATCAGCAACATCTGAAGTAAGGCGATATGAAGCCTGCACAAGAGATTGTGTATTGTTCCAGGCAAAAAAGGGCTTTCCTTTCACTTTTGTTATTAGCAAGAGCAATTTGTATAAAGTGCATTTTGCTCTCCATTATAGTCGGATTGTGCACAGGGACCGCAGGCTTCAGTGGCAGTGCTCCCCTGCAGCCCTCAGCCTGATGATGCTAACAATAAACATCTTCTTCTGTTCATGACATCTCCCAGGGAAGCATGGAGAGGTGTCATATCACAGACTTCTGGGCCCCATTTTTATGTAATTAACTGGTTTGCCACCTGAAATACTATAATTAAGCTTTCATGTGTAAAGCAGGAACATATGCTACTGTCAAAAGAATGTGAATGAGACAAGTCAGGCATTTCATGTTAATTTAACTCTACCATGATTAACTCTCTTCCACTTGTTAGTGGTGACCAAAGGCGGAAACTACTGGTGGTAGCTGTTGCTTGCACACAAACCTGGCAGGGCTCTCAGTGAGGTGCACTGTGCCATGCACTAACAACATGACCTACCTTAAAGGTAAGAGCTGGTTCTGTCCAGTGCAACTGATCTCAGTGATGCAGAGAAATTTTCTGTTACTGGTCAGTAACACATGCCTGAGTTAGTTGTGGATGGACAGGAGGAGTGTGCTAACATACTTTGTTTTTATAAGAATACTAGACTGTGGATTTCAAGTTCACAAAGTCTCTGACAGTACTGTACAAGGAGTCATAGCATGGGCGGAGGAATTAGCCCACTATCCCCCACATTATATAATTGTTAATCTGTCCCTGAAACAAGTTTGACCTATGCCAATATGCCCATGCACAGTTTGTGGGGTGACACAACAGACAACACAGAGACCGTGTGTCCTGGGACATGGCCTTCAAAATTGCTTGCCTGCTGCTTTGTTCCCCAGTTGGTTCAGCCACTGACTGGAATGCTGCCTTGTAGACCATGTGTTTTCTGTTGAGCGGTCAACAAATGATTGTGGCTCATTTAAGGAAAATTAGAACTGTACACAATCCTGAGTCCTGCGTGACATAAGAAATCTGATTACAGGATCATTTTTGCTGGTTAAAATTTCAGGCAGTAATTCAACTCTCCTATCCAGCATGATATTTATTGGCCTGGCAACAGAAAATTATAATTATACTAAAAAACGCGCAGATTGGAGCTAGAAGCAATGAGACAATAAAGCCCCACAGTATCAGCTGTATAGCTGCCTCCAGGCTAGAGCTGCACTTTGAGTCATCCTATTTAGGAGTTGTCTCCAGCACTCACTGAAGTCAACAGGAGCCTTTGATTTCTTCTCAGTAGGTGCTGGATCAGACTGTTATAGTCTCCTTTTAAAGTCTAAGAACAAGGGGGCAAAAGGCAAGCTTAGTGAGCCACATTGTACCGAAGAAATAATATCACTTTAAGAAGAAACATTCTCCTTGGAGGAACATAAAATTTGCAGGGGGATGAGAGTTCAGGGCACTGCAATTACTACATAATAGTAAAATTTCATCAGCATGCAAGGACAAAGCTGAATTTCTGGGGTAATGCTTGGTGTGCAGCATGGGAAAGGTTTGTAAAAAACCAAATCCATGGCTGGAAAACAGCATTTAGAAATAAAAACCACAGCAATTAACAGTGCAGTTTGCATGCAAGGAGTTTGAAGTTAAAAAGGTATTATATACTCATCTAAAACTTTATGGTTCTTTGAGAGGTACCTGCTGTATATATGGTGGAACACGCCAATCATTTGGCAAAAATTGCCCAAAAGTTCAGTGAATGAATTAGTTAGTTAGAGCATTATCCATTTCTTTCTGAAGGCCAGTCACACAGGGGTCAAGTTGTTCTGCCAGGAAAATGTCCTAAGGGGAATATTTTATTTTACCTTTGTCAGCACATTGGAGAGGATTTCACTCAAGTCACCTTTGTATATTTTATTCATTAGGGCATGATCCTGAAAGGCTACAGTCACCCTTTGATCAGAGCCATTTCATGCAGTCTGAGGATGATGAGTACTTGCGGGGACATGCCGGGGACCCCACAGGATTAGGTTTTGGGCATCTGTGTTCATATATTGGACTTCTGAGTTGGAAAATGGGGCAGGTTAATAATTTGAGACAAGGTGATGAAACTGTGCTAATCAAAGCATTGGTGTAAAAGGTATAAGATGAACACGGAATCTTCTTGGTTTTATCTAATTAAAAGCAATTCTAACTTTAATATAGGTTTGTGTATTTAGTATTAAAGATATTGGAGATGGAAATGGAAGAAATGATCCTGCACAGCCTCTTTCATTAAGGACTTGATTTGTTCTTGCCTGCTGATTTTGATGCTCTACCTAGGTGCTATTGAATTTTAACTGTTTATTACATAATGGAAAGATTTACTGTAGCACAGTCCTTCTGAGAAAAAGAAAAACATCTAATCCTTCCTTGGGGATTTGGTAATCAAAGAATAGAAAATTGTATTTTGGAGCCAAACTTAATGAGAACTCATTCTGTTCCTTCTGGACAAGAGTGTCCTATGTACCCTGTTGAGGGGACAGGGAGGAATTTGGTTCTTCCCAACCATCATCCAGAGGCTTGAGCAATTAATTGGTCGTGTGCAGTTGCAGGTTGGAATCCATTACAACCCAAGTGAAAAAAATTCTCATACTGCTATGATTACTGTTCCTTCTGATTCTCCACAATGTCAGTGGATTCCAGGATAGAGATGAAGACAGGGCTCTGGTTATGATGCTGCAGCACAAAAAGGCAAGGTGCCACCAACTACCTGGCAGGATTGTATTTTTTCTGTCCAAGCATTTTTAATGCAGTGCCCAGGCACCTTGGGGATAAATTCGTCATAATCAACTCCCTTTCTAAAGGAGTAGAAATCTCTCACCCCATTTTTCATTTCAAATCACTTTTTGTGGTTCCTCTACCTCACTGGTTGTCTTTCAGGAGCAGTGCTGATGGGTTGGCTCCAAGATTCATTACTGAAGAAATCGTGAGTAAAATTGATGGGTCTTGCATTCTACTATCAAGGTGACTTGTTTGACTGGACTGCTCTGCTTTTCTATCCATTAGCAGAAAGTACCCTTCGTTAGTAAGGAATTCGATCAACAGACTGCATAATTGCCATTTCTGTCTTAGTTAACGGAAAGAGTCTTGTTGCACTCCATGTTTTCAACTATGTGCAACAACCCTCACATTAAAATGAAACAAATTAAACAGAGCTTTTACAAAAGCCTCTTTTTTAACTAAGAGTTATAGACTGCGAAGTTTAAAATGGCTTGCTTTGGACTGAAAATTTCAATTAAGGGCAGAACTATACATAACACAGAAGCCAACATAATTGAGAATTGAAGCTCCTGTGCAGCTTGCATGGAGTCATCAGACTTGGAGAGTGGATGTAATAGCTGTCTTTAGGAGGCATAAGGAATATGTGCACATTCTGTTGCTGTTTTGACACCTGAATAATTTAGAATACTGTCTTTTTTATTATACTTAATGTGTGGCTCTAGAACCATGGGGTCTTTTTATGGTGATCCCATGATTTGAGGCCATGTTTGCTGGCCATGGTTCCTCTGTCTTTCCACAATCTGAAACACTGGGAGGGTAGAGGCATCTGCACTGCCTTCACTGTGCCAGCCAGGGCAGCTGCCAAGAGCAGCATTGTCTGGCGCAGCCATAGGGAAGGTATGGCCACCATGAGGAATCCTCTCTCTCCTCAAGCTCTTCTTTTAGCTACCAAAGTGAAGAGGAGCAGGGCTGGTGCTTGGATTTAAGATGAAAATATTCTCAGGTTTTATGGTAGCTCATATTTATCTCTGCCAGACTTTTCCTTCCTTTTATTCATTTGAAGGCTTCAAGAAATAACAGCCCAACAGCATTGCTGTTCCGAGGATATTCTGATTTATGTCCTTGAAAAGACAAGACACCTGTGGCCATACCAACTCTGGATCACCCACCATCATTTCCTTCATGACCTTTATAGATGTCAGATGAGACTGGGTTTTTTTCCCCCCTAGTTCCTTCATTCTGCACTGGATGTAATTTCAGGTCCCAGAAGTGAAATCAGGCAGCACATTAATCAACTCTGTTTCCCAGTCTCTGCACTTCTGTCTTTCCATAGTTTATTTTTTCTGGCTAATGTAACACAGATTTAAAAATAGGGGTACATTATCCTCCCAAAATGCATACAATTCTGGTATCAGCAGTGGAATAAGCTCATTTAGATGAAAGGAACCATTTTCTTTCTGTGGAATGAAACACCTTATCTGCCTGTCTGGGTTACATTTCAAGTGTTATGCCTCCTACGGCATATAGGGCTGATGTTGCATGCAAGTCATCTGCTTAGTGTCTTTTTGGTATGCTGCTAGAAAATATTTCTCTTAACAATTCTTCAGTGTATGCCATCGCATGGATCACAAAAAGAAAAAGAAAGCTGCATTATGGAAGTAGAAGCACAGAGGGGTTTAAATGTACTCAGCTAACGCGTGAAACTTAATGGCTATCTCTGCAGCTGGGAGGGAGAGAAAAATCGTGTCTGAACACCTCTTGTTTATTCTTCACTGCTGTCAGAGTGACCAGAATGCTTTATCAAACATGTTTTTACAGTGAGATGCAGAGCCCTGTTCTAAATACTATACTTCAGCTAAAACACGCAATAGTGCAATGGAGAAAGTGTATTTGGAAAAGAAGAAAATGTGCTTGCCTCCTGTGTTAAAAAAATGTAAACCAACTTCATTAGTTGGTGCTGTAGTTAATTTAATAGCAGATGGTAATTTTAGAATTTCTTAAATATAGGAATCTTGGCATAAAATTAGATTGAAAAATTGATAAAGTGCAATTTGTCTAATTCTTTTTATTTCATAAACTAGACAAACAATTCCTCAGACTCAAGAGAAGTTATTTTTCTGCTGCAGTTGAGTAAAATCCACATATTACATTAAAAAAATTAGAAAATGGTATAGTATTGCTTAATTTTGTTCTGAAGAAAACAACATTGTTATGTAAATGCTTTTTTGCTGAGCTGTTTCACTTGACCCTGCTTGCTTATTATAATGTTTTAGGTGCCATAGCTTGGGGTTTATTGACCCCTGTTTGTTACTCATTTGTTTTATAGTTACTGAGTATTGTAAGGCTTGGAAAGATTAGTGTAAAAGTTATAATTTGGTCCTGCTCATTAGAAATGGATGTGGAAAAAGTGTTAGCAGTAAATGTCGTCTTTCCCAGTTTTTATTATAAAAGCCTGAAGGGTTGCAGCACCTCCAGCTGGTCAGCATTATCTTGTGCAGTTCTGGAGAGTGTGACTTTGAATGGGCCAGGCTGAGGAATGGTTGCATGAGGGAAAACAAGGAAAACTGTGTGTTGGAGAAAAACTGTTTGTAAGAACTGCATCTGAAACATTTTTTTCCTACATGTGGTCCTTTCAATCTCCTCAGCAGTAGTGTTGCCATAATAATTGGGAACCAAAAGTAAGTATTTTCAGGTTGCCGGTCTGTGCTTCTTTAACAAAGTGCCCGATCCAGAGCAGAATCACATCTCATGGCAGCCACCAGGTGCTGGCACTGTTGGACTTTTTTGTAACAAAGGCACTTCCTCCACTTTTCCTCTTGGGCTTACATGCACTGGGCTATTACCTACAGCCTGTGAGCCAGGTGTCAAGCTTGGCTGTGTGCAGCTTGAAGAGACTGCTCCAAACATTCCTGCCTTGCTAAGCTCAAAACATTAGAATATTTCATACAAATTTAGACCATCACCACCAAAAATACGGTGTCTACAGGAAGTAAAAATTGATGTAGTAATCAATATTTTTTTACTGAGTGAAAATGAAAAGTCATCCAAAATGCATGTGAAGAATCAAAAAGACATGTTAGACCTTTGCAGTTGTACTGGCAAGAAAAGGCATGGATGTTTGTGTGTTCTGTCTGCTGCTCAGGTAGGGAAGGAGCAGTGCAATGTGCCTTGCAAGATTACTTCAAATGCTCTTACTTGAACAGTCATGTTTGAAGAAATCAGGAAGCTCTTTTTATAAGGATTTAATTTTCAGGTGTGAATTATAGAGAGGATGTGGCACAGTATGTGAAACCTTTGTCCACATCTAACAGAAGTGGTTCATGGCTCAATTCCTCAGTTGTAGGAGTAGACTTGATACCTACTAAAAATGACTAGCACATACCATTAAAGGTCTACCCTAAGTATTCTGAGATTGAATTAACTTTAAATTTTAAACTGAATAAATGAATTAATTTTTAAATTTAATTAAAGCAATTTATGCTATATAATTTACAAGCTGAGTTTTATACTTCCATAAAAACATAAAATCATAGAAATAAATACAGCTTAATACTTTCAAAGCTATTTTTTCCCTGAACTTATTAGGCAATAAAAGCATTTTTCATACCAAAAACATCCCGTGTATGTGTTTGTGTCTAATGGAAATTAAAGAAAGATAAAACGTAGAAAGAAAACTTACTGTGTACTTCAACTGGACCATGTACTTTAACTCTGACTAGATTGAGTTATGATGGTACAAAGAAGCACAGAAGGAGGAAAAAAAACTGGATACTGTACATATATGGATTCTAAGAAGTTGCACAGCTTTTTATTTGCCTTGTTACAGAAAAAAACCCTCTGCAAATTAACTTGATGGCTGCTTGAAAGGGTTAATTCAGAAACACAATACCTTAGAAGGACTAAAAGCCCTGCAATACATTTCTAAAAGCCTCCCAAACTGTAAAAAAAAGTAGCTTAAATTCTGTCATTTTAAAGATAAATATTTATTTTAAAATCAGGAGATGCTAGGCTTCCAGTAGCATTTTGTTAATTGCAAAATTCAGTAGATATTTTGTAACTTTTCTTTGCTGGATCAGCCATGCAGCAGTGTCCTGAAAAGTCAGTTTTCTGAGGTGGACTATGACCCACTAATTCAAATGCACAAGTTTACAGAGTTCATGAAAATAATTTTTACTTCCACCTACATCTGGTAGGTCATCCTCCTAATATTTGAGCGATAGCTCTCTACTTTTAGCCCTTTTATTCTAGCACATCCCAAGCAACTGAAGAGATCCAGTGAACTGCTAACTTTTCTTCCCCTTGAACAGGCATTTTCTTTGTGTTTGAAATGTCATTTTATGTAGTCAGTCATATTGGTCTTTTTAGATAGTAATTTTTAGTGCACCCTGTAAATAGGGGTAGTAAGTCTTAATACTGGAGGTGCAGAAGACCTTAGTGAAACAACTGTCAGTCGCTGTATTTCGAGTTATACATTCAAGATACACTTCAAGTTACCAAAGGTGTCTCTGTATGACAGCTGTGCCCATTGTTTGCAAGGGGAGCTGAAGAAATGTCTGTCTGACAGGTCTGCTCTGAATGCTTCCCTGACTTGTGTTTATACCTCTTTTTCTTCAGCTAAGGCGAGAAATGTAATTAATGTATAATGACAGCTACAACAGTCCCAGAAACATGAGACTGATTCCCATGATGGCTGAAAACCCCCCTATGCCGTGTGTATAATCAGTCCCAGTTTTCAAGTTCTAATTAACTTTATTAATGTTTAGTGCAGGAAGTACAAAGGCAACTTAAACAAGGATATAAAAAGCACTGGAGCATTGAAACACTGGGTTCATGTAACTGACTCTTATTGAAAGACATATTTTTCAGCAATTTGTAAAGAAAAATAAAGTAATTTAGAAGAAAGATATTAGATTCTTAATACACTCTTATAATAATGAAGCTTTAAATAATGGAGCAAAGATACTAACAGTAGCTTCCTACTTGGTAACACTGGTAGCAACTCTTTCTGATGTGCAATTAATAAGTACAATAGCGAACACACAACACTGTACAGTGACAGTGGGATAAAAGAGATGCAATCACACACAAGACTCCTGTTGTGCCAGCAACTAAGACGTTATGGGCTACTGGAAAATGAGTTTGTGAAAAACCAGTTGAAACAATCTTCTCCATTACATGTTCCTTTCATAGAAACATATTAATCCAAAATTAATAGAAAAGATAAAATATTACACTGGTAAATAACTGTGAAGACATTTTCCCCCACTACAGACACAATTGCAAAACCTTGCAATCAAAGCAATTGTATATATTATTTTGATATAATAATCATAATAACCTTAAAAGCAGTGATATATTAATTCCACATAAAGTATATTATTTGCATAGATTTTTTGTTTACTGCTCATGGATTACCATTTGGTAAATACATCTATAACTCAGCAAGCTTTGGTGCTCTTTGATGAGCTCAAACTAGAATATGGCTGATACTGTATGTGACTGTAATTGTAAAGGACAATATAATGATACATTTTTGGTGCTTTAGCCTCCTAAATATAGAAATTACAGTAGAAAATATAAGAATACCTTTTCTGTTATTTATAGACCCTATTCCCAGGCATGATGATTTTACAATACTTAAAAGATATTCCTATTTTCAGAAGCACTCAAAACAGATGGTCAGCAACCTGTCCACTAAAAAGATTGTGCTTTGGAACAATTTAGTATTTATTTTCTTCTGATGCTTTTCATATGCTTATTAAGTAAAAACATATAATAAAAAATCATCTTGCAGTTATGCAAACTGCAGTATTGTTTTGTATAGTCTTGCAAACAAAGTTTAGAAGCAGATCATTCATCCACAGAGAAGTGAGAAACTTAAAAGTATGTAACGTTAAAAGTAGAAAATTACTGTTTCTTTAAAGATGTAGTGTAGGCTATTGTTTTTAACCTTTATTTAATCTTTTATATAATTATTCTATAGCGCTCGCAGTCTTGCCAAGAGAGCTTCTACTTCTGGAATGGCTTCTCCCTTAGAAGGGGACCCGATACGATCTATTTTCTTTTCTTTGCCACCTTCTCCATGACAGGTTTCCTTTCTCCCAACAGCCTTGTTCAACACCTTAGAACTTGTTTCCACATCATATGTAACTTCTTTGGTGACTGGGCTTCTTGTCGAGTTTAAACTGATACTGTGGTGTGAACATGGCTTCTCTGGCTGTCCTTTCTG
The DNA here is from genome assembly GCA_013398955.1 of Callaeas wilsoni. NCBI lineage: Eukaryota > Metazoa > Chordata > Aves > Passeriformes > Callaeidae > Callaeas > Callaeas wilsoni. The sequence continues at coordinate 553,858 of VWPU01017543.1, forward strand.
GTTCTCTGCAGAAGACAAATCAAACAAACCTTGTTTCACTATTAAAATACTCAGTTTCAATATTCTGTAATACAAAAAGACCTCTTGATCAGACAAATTTTACATGCAGATGATGTACGACAAGGAGTAATGATTGCGAAGGAGGCAAGACAAAACATATTATCATTTTGAAAGCAGTGGACTCAGTCCCTTGGAAGTGATACAGAGTTTACATGTCTTCATTAGATTAACATCCATATTTCTTATAAAACCATGGATATGGTCTGACAGGATCCTCCTTCCCTACTGGAGTGAAAGAGAAAACAGAGTACCTAGTACCTCTCAGTGTCTTCCAAGGTTTTACCTTGTTAATTACATTTCCTACATATTTTTTAATTGTTCAAATTTTAAAATGTATTATAAAAACGATTTTAATTTAATTATCCATTTTAATACCTTTTCTTTCATTTGTGAACTTTTAGGCAGCTAAGTAATTTCAAGAAATTGCATAATTCACTGTTTTTTGCTAAACATCACTGGCATTGCCTGTCACACAAAGTTGCACTCAGTTAATATCTAGGCAGGAGTTTAGCAGGTTTGGCATGTATTAATAGACAGATTTCTTTTTCTGTCATTCCCCAACCCCCTTCCAGATCAAGTGACTGTTTTCCAAACCAGCATATGAGTGGTTTCTCTCATAGAACTCAAACTTTTTAAAAACAGGCCTACTCAATATTCATGTAACCTTGAGCAAGGCTTGAAAATGCCTTCAACACACTTGACATGACATTTAAAGTTTTTTGGTTATTCGCTGAAAGATGTTCCATCATCCCAATAGTAATGACTTTGGAGCACAGGCAGTCACTCATGACAGTGTGTTTTATGTGAGTGCTGAAAATTCCTACCGAAAACAGCTTGTACATTAAAAGGCAGCTGCTGAAGATATTTACTGCACTGTCATTCCCTGACCAGGGGCTCTCGGTGATGGATGAGGATTTTACACACTTTCTTGGACAATCTCAGCAAATTTTGTAAATACGATCACCTTTTGGGAAGTGGAGGAAAATAAATACATCCTTTCCATCATCTTCTAAATCAGATAAACAATTCTTAGTTAAAATTTCTTAAGACAAATTTGACACTTAGCTGAAAAATGTAATTTTTGTTTTACACTATGGAACATAATTTGACCTTGAATATGCAGCAGCACAGTGTTCCTGAATCACAGGAGGCCAACGACTGGTTATGAACACATCTATATAATTACATGTAATAAACCCGTCATATATAATTAAAATATCTCTTTTATGTGCACTCTTAAATATCCCATTCTACTTAAATGTTTATGCTTATTGATTCTGCACACATATTTGCAAGCTGATAAAAGCATGTTACCTGTGTCAATATACAAACTACCAGCTGCACCACAGACTTTTCTGTTTATATTCAATCTAGGGGCAGCAAGAAAAATTGTTGGTGTTTAAAAATCAACACTTTTAAGTATAAGAAAACACCTTGTCACATCATCAAAGATGAAACATAGCTTCTGGATTTTTAAAAAGTCAAAAAGAAATTAGGCACTGAAAGTAAGCTTCTCAAATGCACCAACAACCAATTTTAACTACTTCGCAGTTCAGCAGTCTTCACCCCAAAATGTGAGGATGAATTAGGTGTGGTGAACTAGACTGTATAAAAGACGTGTGGAACTCTTATGAACTGAGGCCTCAAAGTAAAATCCAGCAGTAAAATCCCCCAGTTTCTCATAGTGTACACGGGGCAGAGTAGTGTACACGGTGCCTGAGAGTGAGACTCACAGCTGCAGTCTAAGCAGGGAATGCTGCAAGCTAGCTATTAATAAGTAGTAGCTCTTGGGACCTATCCAAACTCTTTTACCACTTTGAATCTCAGTAACTAATTGAGGCTTGCACTTCAGTGTGTCCCATAAATTGCTGCCTACAATCTAGAATTGCTGTATAGGGATAGGACAGAGTAAAGCTGAAGACAGCTGTGCCCTTTTTTTCCCCTTAAAACAACAGCAATTGTGAATTTCTAGGCATAGACTAATGAGTGCAATATTTAACTTGAATGACCAGCCTTTCCCTTCACTTTGAAGGGTCCTGAAACAACAAGAAATGACATTAGGAAAGTGGCTTAAACAGTGTTTAGTTTATGTTAGTACTTCTTGTTTCATCTCCTTCACAATGATGATGTCAAGATTCACGAGAAAAATCACAAAGTCTCAGGCTAGTGACTTGCAGCATTCCTTAATAATGAGAACACTTTGGTCTCAGCCATGCTACAAATAATACTGAGCAGCTAGAGCCAATTAAAAAAAAGGAGTACTTGGACACACATATTTTATCTAAATCCAGTATTACCATCTCAAAGTTGTTATTTCAGTTGCTTTCTAAATCAGGTGGCATCTTTACCGCTTATGTTCTTCGTCAAGGAGGAACTTCTCTGCATAGCATTGCTATGCCTAAGAGCAAGTCTAGTATTAGCAGACGTGAGGTAGGTAGTTCTCTGCTTAGCAAATTGGCTGTTGTGCATTTCATTCAGAAACCCTGAACTTTTCCAGGCCTGGCTCATAAAGCATATAAATTTACTTACAGCCCTAGATTTCACTTTAGTAAATGTGCACCTAAAGAATTAACCACTGTAATACTTGAGGTGTATGTGCTGCTCCTGACATTTTTATCAGAGTGAAGAACTGCTTCTCTTTAAATTAAAGTGTAAAATTAGGCACTATCAAGGTAAAAAGTCTCACTAATTCCTCTATTTTTTTATTTTAAGCCAGCAGAAATTAATTTGTGTTAAAAACGAACTCTTACACACTCTATACTGCTTCACACACTGATTCAAAACTTGCATGCATTGGTGATTTGGTACCACATCCACTCCGCTGCCCTGACTTGGGATTGTAACTTCACCTCCCTCAAATCCTGTGCTATAGTGTTGAAACCAAAGAAGTTAATTTTCAACCTATTAACCCATCACTGTTGAGGTGAGTGGTTTAAAAAAGCCAGTGCATCTTGCATGTGAATTCAGAACTACATGGCTGCAAACTGCTGCAGGTTAGCATGCAACTTTGACCACAGCTGTGGGAAAACTGGACTTCCTTAGCTCAGTATGATAAAGGCTATAAAGCATTTAGTTATCTACTTGCGAGAAAAGCCAGAAGTCAAGATTAACTGACAAAGTAAATACAAGAATAAACAGCCATTAATTTACTGCTATTAGACATTAAAACCTTGAACCACCAGAGTAATGAAGTTTTGGAATTTACATGTATATATGTGAGAGCAAGAAACCATAACTGGTCATAAGCAGGAATTTGATCTGTTTCTGAAGACAGTATTTGATATGGATGCCCAAACAGCCAGGACATGGCTTAGTGACACTGGCCACATTCTATGTTTCTAGAACAAGGGAACACACAGAAAATCCACAAACCATATAGGTATTAACAGACGTTTCCTAAAATGCTTTGAACCATTACACCATAGACATACATAAATTTGTTTTGTGCTTTCAACAATAAACTATATTTGAAACAAATTATGTATTTACACACATGCATTGGTTCAAATACACTTCTAAAGAACTGAATATAATTAAACACACAGAAGGTTAAACGAAAACTACTCAAGGAAAGGCACTTCTGCATGAATTCTTGTTAAGAAGAAAGCTTACATTTCCGGAGATGCACTATTTGTCCACCTACTGTAGCAAGGCGCACCTTCCGGCAGTAGCAAGACAAAAAAAAATCAGACATTAAAAATCACTGGATAAAGACAGAACTTATTAATTTCCTGTATATACTGGAAGTAGTTGAGAAGTTTCTACTATTTGGTCACTTCCAACAATCTAAATTTGTCATTCACCCATATCATAACAATCACTATGCAGATGGGGGAAAAAAAAAAAAAAGCAATAACTTTGAATTCATTACTAAGTTTTCTAAACACTCAAGTGATAACTCATAATAGTTTTGACTTTACTGCTAGTGGATGCTTCCAGGCACAGGTTAGGCAGAGATCACATTGTACACTACAAAAGTCTCAGTGTCCAGATTCCATGGTATTTAAATCTTTTCTTTCCCATGTTCAATATTGAACTTTTGTGCATCCTCCAGATCTACTCAAATTCAGTTTTTGCAGATATTAGTTGCTTGAATATTGCTGTTAATCAAAAGCATTCCAAAACCATATTAGCAAAACCTAGAGCCAAATAGTTACTATCATCTAGATACAAGACTTGTAACAGCAATGCTCAGGAAATTCAGTCCTAACACAGAACACCTTATAAAGGTATGCTTATAATCTATTAAAGGCTACATCATAGTCAGAAAAAAGAAATTGTGCACTACCATTTGAACAAAAAAAAAAATCAGTAGTACGAGACCTGCCTGCTGTGAACTTGGGGAAGCAAAATATCATCAGTTGAAGATTTTAAAATCCTACGTAATAGTGTTATATATTACCTTTAATAGAGCACAAAAATGATTGCAAGAGACTCACTAAAGTCGAGATAGATTTTTTAAAAACAACTAATAAATATTTAATATTAAAAAGGATGTTGAAAAGCTTTGTTTTATCACACAGTTTCTCAGTAAAATTCTTGATACTATGCATATATTTTGGTTTTATGTAAATACTTGTAGACAGAAAAATAAAGTTGCAAATACAATAAGGAGAACGGCATTGCATGGCATTATATGCTCGTATTACACTCATACATCTCAATGTAGGGCATGACAAAACTGTAACATAAAAAGAACAATTGCAGTTACAACCTCATTACATCTCTTACCAAGTTAACAGGGAAAAATGCTCAAAAACCCAGTGGAATATTTCTGATTTCGCTGACTTGTGCTCCACATGCTACATCATATTCCTGAAGCTATGTCTATGCCAAGATTTTGTAAAGCCCACCCAAACTGACATTACGGGCAATGCAAATTATTTTTACATTTTAAGTCATGATTTGTCATTTAAGTCATGTCCTAGAGAATACTCTGAAGGAATGTCCCCATGCCAGAGGGCTTTAGCTTGGAAAAAGTAACAGCCCTAGCCATAACTCTTACCACTGGCTCCCCAGTTTGGTGCCATAGCTTGTCTCTGGTTCCCCATCCCCGACGAATGGAACTGAAACTCTCAAAAAGCTATACCATGCTGATGCTGTGCTCATGTATTTTCCCAGCAAAACATCAGGGGAAAAGAACATGTATTTTTGACAGCAGTGCCATGTGCTAATTCTGGATGCAGTTGTATAGCACTCCCACAAACTGAAATGCTTGCCACAACCCAGTCTCTGTGTGGAAGTCCTGTCCATTTCCCACAAATTACACTGACCACATCATCACACATGTCCCAGTGCAACCTTAACAAGTGAAGCTGTACTTAGACAATGGTCACACACCATGGATGTCATGAGGATATTGGGGTATATCCTCATATGTTCCATCTAAATAAACAGATTCCAAACTCTTGGCTTGTTACTATCAGAAATGCCAAGAAGAAAATAATTAATTCATGTTTTCCTCTCAATTTTGAAACAACAGTCTTGTTTCCTGCACTCACGCCTGTTAGAGCCCCAGACACTGGACAGTTGCGAGCCCCAAGATTTTTCAGGCACCCAATTTCCTTTAATTTTTACAGCTAAAGTTGGCCTTCTGAAATCCATCCCCAGACCTTAGCCCTGGTATGAGAACAAAACAAGACTTCATTATCCTTCTCAAAGCCTGCCTCATCCCTCAGAACCAGAATTTAGACATAATATGAAAGACTGCTATAGCTAGAAGGTCCATCAGTATTACTTCAGATCATTCATAAAAAAATGGGATAGCTCCTTTCTGGACAGTTTAATGTAAAGTATTTTAAATACTTTTTATTGATTTCATGTTTTTTCAACAATATCCCTGACTGACAAGGGTAGGCTTGAAGAATGTCCCTGGTAAGAGGAGCACTGCATGTTGTTATGATTTATTTCAGTTCGAACCTGCAGCTCCAGTCCTAACACATAAAGGAGTGTGAGCTGTACTCAAAAGACCTTTGCTTGATAAGTAATTTCTTACACTTTTGTATTTCATACTAAATGCTCACAACTCTACTAATCTAAAGATTTATGAGACATGAAAAGTGCTACTGGTATTTGGAACATTTCTTTTTTAAACTATGCACATTTTAGTTAATAGTTGCTGCTGTTCTTGAGTGTTGCATTAAAAAGGTGTGAAACACAAGGAAGAAACACTATCAGTAAGCTCAATTTAGATGAGACAGTTTTCAGAAATAGTGAATATGGGGGGTTTATGTGCATTTCAAAGGCAAGAAGTGAGTATGTCAGCACAGTGTGACTAATATGGAGAATTTATAGAAACTAAATTTCAAAGAAAGTCAATTACAAAGTGTGAGCAAACTAATTTTTGACAAGAGGAACTGTGCTTGACCAGCTCCCTTTTACTTGGCCCTAAAGTAAAGCCTTTAAAAAATCTTTTAATCCCTTTCCTATCTATAGCTTCTCAAAGACTACTAAGTTCCTGCTGATCACTCCATTTAAACTTTTACCTATCTTTTCCAAAGATACTTTGCAATTGCAATGACTTGGAACCAATTTCTCTGTTTAAACTAATATATTCTTACCTGTGATAAGACAATGACTTTTTTTTACGAGAAATGCAACTTTCACTTACTGGGATTTTAACAAAAGTCTTGAGTGCCTGTCAAGATGATAAGAGAACAAGTGTGTGGATCAAGCTACTGACAGAAATCACCCAAGGTCAGTGAGAGAAGAAACCTCTGCAGGTGTCTTCATAACATGCCTATTTCAGACTTAGGAGTTTGGCATCATTCCTATTTCACCCTGAATTACAGTTGATTTCCTGTATCTTTTCATGCATTTTACCCCAAAAGAAGGCACATTTGGCAGTTTCTAGGAAACTGCAAAATGGAGATTTCCAAAACAGACATCTGCTTTGTGGTCATTAATGATTTTTAGAGCACATGGTTTGAAACATTCTTGAAAAACTAAATTCTAGGTCTCTTAATTTCAAAATGAATAAATCATATGTCATAACTTTAGTATTAATAACTAATAAATTAACCTTCTTATTTATGTCAGGCAAAGGGGGTTAAAAGGTAAATATTGATCTACATGAATACCAGCAGCATGGGGTCTCCAGGCCCCAGTGGGCAGAAACAATCCACAGCCTAGTTGTTTATAGGATTTCTCTCAAAGTACAAATAGGACAAAAATCAACTTTTTCTCTTCTTCAAGTCAAGAAATAAGCAGTAAATGACAATAATAAAACTGGAAGTTAACATATTTTAGAGCACTTTAAATTCCTGTAATGTGGTTTACTACTTGTTTTATTTTGCTCACAAGTATATTGCAGCTTGCATTCCAAATCATCTTTAGAGTTAACAGTCAAAAATGATGACTGTCTAAGTTAGTGATCTGTGACAAGATACACAGAGGTCCATAGTCTAAAGCTACCCTCTTCAGCTGATGATTATTAATGTAGATCACACATACTAAACTGCCTTTGAGCAGTAGACACATTTAGTCTCAAAACCTGTCTGCAAACCAGCCATCTATAGATGAATACTGCTTTCAAGGTGCACTTTGATAAAAAACTTCAGGAATATGCATAAAGACTGCTGCCATCAAAGGAAAACCACCAGCAGTTGCAATGGGGAATGATAAGCAACATGCTGACGAAAATAACTGAAATGGAAAAGAAACACACAGTTTTGTCTTCTTTTACCAACCATTGCAGAAAAACACAGTAGGAAGCCTCCCACTTCTGGAAAATAAAACCCCCAACAAATCCAAACAACAAAGCATATCTTAAAGACTGACCTTATATTTATGAGATTCTACTCACTGCAGTTCTAAATATCATTGTTGCATCTGTTCAGTATTTACTATTTAGCATACACATTGAAAAAAAACCCAGACAAATAAGCAAAAGCCACAATTCCCCACAAAAACTATGCCCTATCCCTGGAGAGGCCAGGCTGGATGGGGTTCTGAGCAACCTGATGTAGTGAGTAGTGTCTGTGCCCATGGTGGGGGTGTTGGAACTTGATGATCTTTAAGGCCAATTCTGACCCAAACCATTCTATGATTCTATGTATCTATGTCTAGCAATTGCCTTAAAAGTTTAACACTATTATTATTTCTTATCCACTACTCTTGATATCAAATGTTTACAAGACATTCCCTAGCTATTCCAGTTGCTGCTAAAAATCCATACAATTTTTATTTCTTATTTTTATGCCAAACTTCCATTCCCAGGTTTATATCAGCAATCAGAGTACTAGTAAGTTGAACTGCTTTAGTTTGAATACAAATACTTTGTAATGTCAGATCAAACCTACGAGAAAAACTATCTTTCTCTCATCATCTGTTGCTCTTCTCTCCTAAGGAATCAAACTACTTCTAAGCAAAAGGGAGATCTACAGAGTCCTGGAAATATGTTTGGGAACGGCATAAAGAGAAGAGGCTAAAGCTGAAAGTAAATTAGGTGGGTGTTAGTTTTAACAGCTGATTAGAAACGCAATCTCTTCCCATTGCTGTAAGATGCACAGGACCAATGTCCTGGGGCAGCTCTTGCCCACACAGGTCACAGTCACAGTGGGCTGTCATTCACTATTATTCAAAAGATTGCAAGAATAGCACATGGCTCTCAGGTTCCTCTAATTTTAAACATTTTTAAAAGAGGTCTCTGGAAGAAGAGCAACAGAGAGCAGTGCATGCTGTTAATGCTATGACAGGGAAGGGTGTAGTGATTTACTAACCTGGACAAGTATTTATGAGAACTCTGAATTCTAATCTGTGTTTCTTTATAGCATGGTGCTTTTTAAGAGGACAGAAGGAGACCTGACTGTGAAGTTTAACTTGTGTAAACTAACATCCAAGATTGCCTTCATGAATACACTGGACAGAAATGGGATGAAGCTGAATCATCTTAGTTCACATAACTTTCATATTATTATTATGGTCCTTACTCTCCTCTGACAAAGCTCTGCAGAAAATAGTTGAAAGTGTGCTAACCAGCAGACTGAAACTGTGGAGCAGGAAATAGTACATATTCAAGAGGATCCTCACGCAAAGGTAAATGTTGGGAAATAAAGACAGAGGAAAAGTGATTCATCTCTCCTTCACTCTACAAGATTGCATAAACATATTACTTTGACAAATCTTCTCCGTCTCTTTATATGATGCTCTAATTAACGCTATGTGCTTTCATTTAATTATTCCCTCTCTTTGGGATGGACTGTATTTTGGCCTTGTTCATATGTGGAGAGAGATGGGATGTAAAAAAATGCTTCTACTCTGCACATGATCTAGCCATATGCGTATTTGACACCAACAACTGTACTCTGCAAGTGTGACAAACTGCTCTGAAAAGGGACGCTGATTTCAACAGTCTCTGAAAGAGGAATTATTATTTTAAAATGGCTTTTACTGACTCCTTCAAATATCACTGAATTATCACAAGACAAATTCAAGCTACATTATAATGGGTAATTAATCCATTCAATTCAAAATACTGTGTTTAACATCACAAATGGTATGCACTTTTCACACAATGAACATATTTACTGCCCTATATTTGACCAGTTAAACTCTTAGCAGCCTCTTTGGTATGTTAAAAAAAACAGAAGCCAAGTGTAGCACTTCCTCCTTCTATTCCTAATCAATTGCACTCATATACTACTCAGCAATCACCAGTTAAAAAAAGTTAATCCTACTGTGTAGGAGGGATTTTTTTAAATTTCCAAAAATCTAAAATGCAACACACCCTTGCACGTAAAGAAAAAAACTTCTCTCTCATGGAGGAACTTAGACTATTACATAGAATATGAAAAACTGAGCAACTGAAAACCTGAACCCTTTATACTCACTGAGAAAACAAGGCAGAAGGCAGTAAGACCTCCCAAGCCACAGAAACAGAGGATTCTTAAACATAGACTTGTTTTTCCTTTGTCTGTCTTGACTTATGAAGCAGTCTTGCAAATGTGTTTAGCTCAAAAGGTGATATTAAAAACAAATGGTTAGAGATCATCATGGTATATTAATTATGCAAAAGAACCCAAACCGAATTTAATCAGAAACAGGAGACTCCAAACAGGAAAAATTGTCTCTCTCTCTCTTTTTTTTTTTTTTGACAGAGACGGTTAAGAAAACATTTATGGTAATGCCAGAGCATCTGCTGATTACAGTCAAAGCTGCAGGACGCCAACATTAAATCACTGAACCATCTTGACAGCTTCTGGGTACTTGAATTTCATTCTAATAATAAATTGCTGTGAAATTTACACAAATCGGAAAATTAGCCAGAAAATGTTTACAAAGACTATAGGTAAGAACATATAAAGCAGATACTAAATTGATTTGCATCTCAAAGAACACAGCTAAAATAAATGTTCAGCACTCAGACATTTCAGAGCTGCATTTAAGTGGTAAATCTCTAAAAGACTAAGTGCTTTAAGAAGAGAATATAATTTTATCATTCATTTCCTAATGATTTTGACCTACCACTTTATTTTGTTTGGAATTGTTAGCATGCTTGTTTGTTTAACATAAACACAGATGAGCCATTTGAACACAGCCTGCAACATTTAAAATCAATTTTTAATCCCTGACACCTGAGGATTCCACACAGAACAATATACTTCATTGTAAAGCTTTAATTGATGCATCTATGTGCTGCAGAGGGTGATTACTTGAATAATAAGTATGAGACTTGTGATCTGGTTGCTAAGCAAATGTGAGTAAGAGGAAAAAGTCCAAGAAACGATGTAACAATGAATCAAGGTGCGATGACAGGATAATTATTCTGTGAACTGTCATGTTGAAGGACTCTCAGAACATTGACCTGAACTTGATCACACATCAGAAGATTGCCTGAGGGGTTATTAAAACAATAACACACAAGTTCAGTCACTCACAAAGAAAAAACATATGCTTAACTTATTTCTCTGTAGCATGCATGGTCAGATGCATTCTTATGTTAAATGTAAATGCTTGAACAGTGCAAGAATTCAGAGAACAATACATTACAGCAAAGACCACTGAAGTTTATCTGAATTAGCATGAATGGTTTTCTTTCTTCAATTACTCTAGGCATTCAACTAAATGTTATTCATACTATGACACATAAAAGCATAAAATCTGTGAAGGGGTTTTCTGAAAGAAGTTGGGAAAAAATGCAGTCCTTTTAAAATATGCTTAAGGTTGTAAGGGAACACGTTCAAAAAGAACTTTTCCTCCTTTTCCTGAGATTTTATTGCTGAGTATGACATCATATGGTAGAGCATCAGTCTGCGTCAGCTGCGCCAGTTATCCCTTCTCAACCTCTTTCCCACCCTGAGCCTCCTGGCTCCGTGTGTTTTGCAGGTGGACAGAGAAAGTCACGACACTGTGCAAGCACAGCTCAGCAACAGCCAAAACTCTGGTCTGGTGGCATCACCATTCACTCAGACACAGCACAGCAGCTTATGGGCTGCCCTGGAGAACATAAAGGCCAACCGTGGCACCCCCAGTAAAACCGGAGATGGTGTAACAACTCTACTCGCTTGCCATTGCATGTATGAATTTGATGGAAGGTGTTCACATGACAGGTTTGAGACTTTAAAGGCAAACTTTTACACAACTCCATTTTTTCCTCTTTAGGCTTTTGCTCAGTTGTTTACTGTATCAGTTTGTATTGGCATGCACCCCACTACAAGCCTAGACTTTAGTTCCAAGCCTAGACTTTAGTTCCAAGCCCGTACTACATGATCACATCAAAGCAGTGAGAATTCCTTCTCACATGTGGATGTGCAGACGCTTCATTACCTTTAAACCAGCCATTGCCAGTCTTGTTTTGGGGTGAGCTTTGTCAAATGTGTGGAATAACTGGTGTTTACTGCTTTGCAACTGTACTGACTATAGATGCCAACTTGATGTAGACAAAAAAAACCCCAACCCATAAAACAACTTATTTCCAAATACAAGTTAGTCTGTGATGGAGATCACTTGACCACTCAGAAATTTCCTCAATTTTCCCCTCCATATGTACATATTCCATATGTAACTGAAGAAACTAGAAGACAGCCAGGAGTAGTTCTGTGGATACTCTTCAAAAATTAAAGACCGAAAATACTTTAAAAGGTTTTTTTAGGACACAAGGTACACACACAGTTTTACGTGCACGTAAGTTCATTCAGGCTAAAATGTCTATAAGTTACTTTCAGTCATACACATGTGCAATCGCCACGCGGTACTCATAAAGAAAATTCTTTTTCTCCCACCATGTTCTAAAAAGACGATAAAAACACATTTTAGGAAATACAATATACACAATAATTATTAAAATGACACTTCTTCCTAGAACAACTACATTCTGTAAACTCATTGTTACCTCATCAATTAAGCTAGTCACTCATACTAAACGCGTTAGAGATATCTTCTCAAATCTTTTCTAGCACCTTCATTAGTGCTCATTTACAGATAAATGCCACACCTGAGCAGCTTTAAATGCTAAGGAAAAAATAAATGCTATGGAAAAATCTCATAGTGTAAAGCAGCTCCCTGTGATCAAAGGAAAATTTATTAAAATGCAAATTTCAAGCATGTTACTATTAATTTCAAATCAACATCCTATAGAAGAAATATAATTTTCAGTTTTGTGTAATAAAATAACACCATATACAAGGAGTATTATTATCTAGATACTCAATGTTAGCCAGCAGTGTTAAGAGTAACAATTCAGCTGACTCCAAAGAGATTTGTAAAAATTTTGCAGCAAAAATAGTAAGCTAGATATTTATCTATTTTTATTTCAGGAACATAATTGAGGAAAACTTTGGGGAAGGGAGTGCGAAAGGAGAATATCCTCTATGTCTAAGAACTCAGTTATGGCATTCGATAATTAATCTTACATCTCTTAAAAATCTTTGCTTCTTCTGAGCTTGCTAGCCAAACAGATTTTTTCCAGAAATTAAGCTTGAAATCAAGACAGTTTCAATAAGCTGAAGCAGATGTATAAATTTATAATTCTTTGGTTATGTAACAGAGTACGGCTCAAAGTAAAAAATTCAATTACAGTTGTGTAGATGCATTTCCTCTTTTTTTGTGGCAATGAATACTTTGAAATATTCTCAGTTTCATTTTAAACAAGAAACTGCAAATTTAACTGGCCTTGTTATAACTACAACTATGAAATAGATATAACTCATTGACTATGGATACATACGTATTGCAGGTACAGACACAAACCTGACTCTTTTCTTCAGTGTTGTACAAAATTGTTTGTAACAAGAGCATGCAAAGTCCTGTGCGTCCTTGAGCCTAACCAAAGGCCCTTGATCCCAGTGTGAGATTAACTGGACCGAATGAATTTGTGCTGCTTGCCTCAGGCTCCCTTCACAGTCAATGAGGAGAAACAAACACTTTGAAACTGTGCTTCATTTCACCCTAATGTAGATACTTTAAACAGGTAAAGAGAGCCCACACCGCAGATATCTAAAAGTAACTTCTGTACCTGGAACCTTTAGACTTCTAACTGCAGCAAAGTCTGCATAAAAGGTGGATTTCCTAGTCTGGACAGAGTCAAGGGACTGTTGAGATGACACTTTCCCTATGAGGGAGGACAGGGTGCAGATTCGGTGATTTTAAGGCCTAATAGACTATTAAGTATACATCTAACCATGTATTTAACAGAAGCTACAACATTTCACAAAGCTTTTTCTGGCTACATGAAGAATATAATGAAAACAAATTATATTCTGGTTGTTACAGTGAACAGTTTGGATATAAGCAGGGGAACTCTCTTTAGTATGCAATATGCTGACAAGAACTGTAGATGTGAAAGACACTATTATTATTAAGTAGGCTGCTCAGCCATTACCTATCACCATTTTTTTCCTTTTTAAATATCCTTCATGGTCACTAACCTTTATCTCCAGTAGACACTGTTCTTATAGTTGTTTAGGCTCTTCTCTCTGACAGATTTGTGATACCCAAACTTTTGTATAGCTTTTAAAGTTTCTGACAAGCTTGAAAAATATTCTGGATGTAAAAATCAGCCTATAAAATAAATGATTTCTACTTCTGCATTGGTATATGGAATCCTACCCTCCAGGTGAAAATCATCACTGTTTTAAACTGAAATTGGCTTAGATTTAGTCCTGGCCATGCAAAACTTGCAAAACTCTAGTTGTGTAGATCTAAATGTAAGAATTTCACATCCACAGGGGACTAAGTGCTTAAGGTTAGTCTTTAGAGATGATACTTTCAGTGGGAAGGCAACTCTGTGATTATTAGATATTAGTTCTGTGTGTATGCATTTTTGTTAAGTAAGATAGATTAGTAGGTGAAAGAACTAAAGTAAAAGTGATTTGAGTTCCATGAAAATGTTTTATGAACTCTCTCTCTGAAAAAACAAGAAAACCCAAAAAAACCAAAATGCCCATAACACCGCTTTTGCAGAGTACGCATCAAGTTAAAAAAAGGGGATAAAAATAGTATGCAGTCACAAAAACTATAACAGCACCTACTTTAATTCATATAGTCTCATTGCCATTCAAAATAAGCAGTAAATAAAACATTTTCATTGGGCCTTATCATCATATTTTATGCATACATTACAGAATATTTGTCTCTTTACTTGTACAACATACTATGTTAAATTTGAATTATTTCATAAAGCACAAAGCTAAAAAAATAGTAAAGAAAAGCGTTAAGGTTTCAACACGGGAAAAAAATAAAAGGCATTTTATTAGAATAATAATAAAGCTATTTTTGGTATGAAACAAAAACATGCCGTTACTTGAGACTCAATCTTTTGAAAAGACTATTTTCATTGATCTTTTCATTGTTTAACAGACTTTAATATATATTCCATCATTCATTCTCGAAACTAATCCATATGACCTATGCCCATCGGAATTAAAATAGAAATGCCATTTTCCTCATCAGATTATGCGCAGCTCCATATTCACTGGTGCATATTGGAAGGACTATGATACACAAAGATCCAGTTGAAAGGTATTTCAATTTTAGGAGACAATTCATTTATAGGAAAATCTATTTGTGGGTGGCTGAGGTTGTTTTGTACTGCACTAATTACACAAAATACAGAATTTCTGAGAGCAATATCAAGTGTGGAATGTTATCTATGGAGCCTATGTACACACTAGTGCTGTATTTCACTATAATGAAATCATTGTAGAGCATGGTAGTCCTGGTGGAGAATCATTATGCCTGACTCTGCAGAACAATAATGGCAAAGAGATTGCACTGTCAAGGGACTAGTCAAGGGAAAAAGGCAATCTTCAGAGCACAATTAAAATCACATACTTTAGGTATCTATTGGCTTCCTTTGATTAGAGAGAGAGTCTAGCTTAAATTAGTTTTAAACAGATAGTGAGGGCAAGCAAAACAAATCCCATGTAATTAAGTGGAATATATCTACATCTGAACATAAAGTTTATTTACCTGCTTTACATGTCTCTATACCTGTCTGAGAAGTGCCAGCTTTGAACAGTAATTTCTCACCAATAGTCTTCAAAAGATGGTTTTTTCAAACAGAAGTGGTGTAACTTGGAAGGAGAAGTGGGCTGAAGTAGCTAAATAGAGTATACGAGAGGCAGACACCAGTAAGAGCAGCACTGTGGGCAGCTGGCTGGCTGCAGAGGGTGCACTGACATGACTTCCCGGCCAGAAAGACTGATTAATCTTGGACTGGGTGTCCTCACCCGCCTTGGGAAGACAATTCTGCTGTTCAGAGAACAACGACTCTTGACTGCTTTAGGAGTGACGTGACCATCAGTAGGAGGAGACTGTACTTGTCTGAGTTCAGTAACAACGGAGTAGTTTCAACTGCAATTCTTGAGGATTTCATTCTAGAGCAGGTCCTAGTGAGATGATAGCTTGCTCTCTAGCCCCGGGACCCTCACCAGTTCTAGTTTCTACCAACTGCTTTCCTTTGTAGTTTCACTTGCTTTTAAATGGCATTTAAGTCTTCTTTAAAAAGACAGAGTAGTAAACTAATGGTAATAAAATTACTGCAAGATTCAGTTAATTTTATCTATTTATATAAAACATTGACTATATGTGAATCTGCATTAGATGAGAAAACATCTTAGAAAGAATTGAGCACTTTATGGTGAATGAGAGAATTTTGGAAACACATTTTCATCTGCACCCCAGAGTGTGCAGGTAAATGAAGGATAGGGAAAGGCAAGATAATCAAATTTATGATTGTGTAAGTCTAGGGCACAGAACAGCACTTGAATTCTGTGCACTTATTTGACTTGGAATAATGAAATTCACTAAATAGGAACATTTAACAACAGGAAGTTACATTAGAATGCTGGGTCAAATTTAAGAAACCACTCATTCACCTGCACTTTCTGAAAAAAAGAGAAAAATGGTTGAAAAAATGATTGATTTTTTCAAAAATATAAATTAAGAAATCATACAACTATAAAATAAACTCTTTGATGTTTTGTATATTTTTACTGATTATTATTTCTCTTTAAGTTTTATTAAATTCCTTTATTATTACCAAAGAATGAGATTTTTTTATTGGACGAAATAGTATAAATTTAGATATGGCATTGGTTAAACATTTTATTCGCAAAAACATTAATTACATTTTCTTGCTATATTTACAAAAATATAAAGAAAATATAAAAAATAGCTATAACAAGGTAAAGCAGAAAATTCACTAACGTGAAATCACCATTTCTGAAACTGTTTTCGCTTAAATGTAAAAATTTTAATGTTAAAAGCTACAATTATACATGGGTTATCAAAGAAATATATGATCTCCATGGGGAAAACCACTCACTTTCTCAGCCAAAATTTAAAGACTTTTTAAATGAAGTCTTTGTGCAAAATGTTTCATTGAGTAATTGCCATAGTATTTCACAAAATAGCAATGAAATACAACAGCTGAGAGAAGATAAATATTGTCACATTTCGTTCTTACAATTTGGAGGAAATTGTATTTTTATCTTTGTAGCTACTTTACTAACAGGTTTTCTCCCATGAATAGGAAACATTACGTTTGCCCTCATTTGAAAATTTCGTCCTCAACGTTTAATACTCTGTGAGTGCTAACTCGGAACTCAAATATACAGTATTGTCCCTTTTATTTCAGAGAAGCACTATTTTGTAGTATAGTGCCTAGCATTATGACTGTGGTACATTTATCACAATTCACTGGTAGCCAGAGTTTTCTAACAAAAGCAATTGAATAGTAGACCTTATTTAAGTCTATAAGGAATAGCTAAATCGACAGCAGCAATTAACAAGACATGCAGTAGAACACCTTTTAGAAACAGGTGTTAGGAAGTATCTAGTGACCAGTGTTAGTTAGAGACATTAGACATCTTCTGGAGAAATGAAAAAAATGCAAAACACACCCCACTCTGCATGATGTTGTGTATGAAGAAACTTGAAGTCTTTCAAGACCAGGTTTCACCACACTGGCCATTAATCAGTTTATTGTAACTACCACTGTGCTACCTGAGGATGAGGGAAAAAATAGTATTCTTATTTTCACTGCATTTATTGCTTTTAAGCAGTTAAAAGAAAGACAATTTTCCAAAATAAAAAAACCCATGCATAGCTACTTTCTTTCTCCGCACCCCAAAAAACACCTCCAGTAATGTTTAAATAAGTGTTCATTTAAAACTACTTGATTTAGGGTTTTTTAATATATAAAACTTTCAGTTGATTTCAGTTAAAAGAAATACCAGACACTTATTAATTGTGCATTGCTAAAATATTAAAATAGGAGCAGTTTAAAAATCTGTCACTTGGTGCAGTTATTGTTTCACAACAGGAGCGCTAATTTCTTGTAGAGTGACATGTTCCCTTATGCCACAGCTACTCTTCCCTTACAAAAGCTGTTACTTTGGGGGGGGGGGGGGGGGGGGGGCGGGGACGAATTCTTGCCATCTCTTACTATGCAGTCCATTACAATGGGTTCATTCATATTTATAATACAATCTGTGATGTTGATGCAATCGCTTTAGACTTCACTGTTATTTCAAACAAATCCATAACTGAGAAAAAGGCAGGCTGTTGACAGGAGTTAATGTGGGTTTTACTCTGTTTACAATTGCTTTCTAATCTACTAAATGGCTGTGAAAATTGATGCACTGTTAGAAGTGCTTTTATACAGTACTACAGATAAAGGGCTGTTATACTGCAGTAATCTCTGTAATGCTAAATTGAATTTTTGACAGTGTTTTTTTCGTTTTTTCCAATTTGAATGTGACAAGGTAGGCTACTGCATTTACAGTAAGCTTAATTCCACCAATGCAAAGCATTTACCCATCTTTATTGAGATGCCTATAATTGCTATGAAAAAAAGAAGCTATAGATAAAACTTTTAACTACCGCAATATGTACTTCAGGGAAAATCTCTTAGTGGTCAAAGCATGAGGCAGAGTCACTAAATTTTGCCATCAAATTCGTGATCTGTTGAAGCTGCGCAAGCGAATCCTCAGGAGGTAAAACACAGTAGTACTGCTTCCAGACCTGCTCAGCTTGCCATGAAGGTGAACAGATTCTCCTTAAACATCACAAAATAAAATTTAAGATTAGGTGATTTTCTAATAAATAACTTTCCAGTGGGATTTTAGGGAGACATGCAAAGATCGTTGACATGACCAATGAAATCACAGTCATAAAGAAGTCCAAAGAATGTGTACTTCAGTTTATCTGCCTGAAAATAAAGCCAGAAAAAAAATAATAAAGCCTTTTAAGCCTCAGATTTCCCTGATAAAGAGGGTGCAAAAATACCAAGGCTGTTGCTGACATGAAGCACAAGAACAGAAGACTTAGGTACTGTAGAATAGGTGCCCTAAAAATTCCTGACACTTATCTGAAATGTCTGGTGCTTCACTAAAACCTGAATCTGAGGCATGCAAGACAAATGCCTTTTTACGTTCATCAAGTAGCTTCTAATTTTTTGCATGGGTGTGAAAATATTACTAAAAATTAATGATCAGAACTTCTACATGGCTCCTGATGGAAAGAAGTCTTTTATATTCAAGACATTTACATATGTAGTAACTTTAAAATTTGCTTATGTGTTTTAATTCACAAAATTTAATAAAGAGATATAGCTCTCTCAGATAATAAAAAAGCTTAGGTTGGCGAAGACCTCTGTTGAGGTCATCTGGTTCAAACCCAGCTTCAAAGTGAGATACAGGCGTTAAGTCAGATCATAACATTTTTCATAGGATAGACTGCTAAAGATTCAAACTTCATAATTTAATCTTGACGACATTTAATCACATCAGCTGAATTAAGTAGTCAAAGATAGCACAAAACATGCCCATCCATTCATGTAGGACAGTATGATTAGTCTATGCAGAGCAGTAAGTAAAGTTCACCTAAACAGCCTATCAACTAATAGACACAAATGTATAGTAACCAAGCTTCATAAACAATAAAGCTCACAGAGCAAAATCTTTCAGGGTTTTTTTCCCTATATGACTTTTTTTTCTTTTTGAATGGGTAGTTTTTCTATTGTTATTTTCAAAAGGAAAAAAGGCTTAGGAATTAAATTCTGGAATTCTTACTGACTCAGTTGAAGAAAACCTATTAAATTTAGGTGCTACTGAATAAATTGAATAGCTTCTGCAACATAAATGAAAGCTTGGGATGTAAAGATGGCAATTTTAGAAGATGACAGAATCATAAAAAGTTACTTCTGGAATTGCTTAAAAATGCACTAGGTATGGTCATCACTTATAAGCAATCTACCACTGATTGTTTAGAAGAATCACGTTCAGTGCAGGTCCAAATGTTATTTATTCCCCTAACAAATTAAGCAAAATATTATACAAAGGGTTTCTACAGAAAATGGATCATTTTGCCTGACTAGGGCTAAGAAAAAGGAAAATCTGCTGCATACTTGTCATTTTCTAAGATTATTTTCTTAATAGCTAATGCAACTTCTTAGGAACAAAAATGTTTCTTCAGATAATTAGTGGTCATCTGCTAAATGCTGCTAAGAATCATTTCATCCCAACTTGTAGTTATTTCTGAAACACAACCAAAGAAGCAACCTAATTTAGCATCCCAGCTTACTTCAAATACTGTCACTCTTCGCAGAAGTCGCTCCCGTTCAAGTCTACAATTTCAGCTCTGGTCTGAAACACTGCTTTGTAAAATGCTGATTTCAAATTTTCAGACAGCTAAAACTTTCCTTTAAAACTATACTCAAATAAAAATTCCACAACTTATTATAAAAGCTAGTTTGATATTTTTGAAAATTTACTGAAAATCAGTAAATGTATCAAACACAAAGAGAGGGCTGGAGCATCTCTCCTATAAAGATAGGCTGAGAGAGCTGCAGTTGTTCAATCTGGAGAAGAGAAAGCTTAGCGGAGACCTTAAAGCAGCATTCCACTACCTAAAGGAGGCTTACAAAAACAAGGAGAGGGACTTTTTATGCAACAGGACATGAGGCAATGGCTTTAAACGAAAGACAGCAGATTTAGATTAGATGTTATGAAGAAATTCTTTATTTAGAGGGTGATGAAGAATGAACAGGTTTTCCAGAGAGACTGTGCATGTACATCCCTGAAGTGTTCAAGGCCAGGTTGGATGGGGCCCTGACTAAGCTCATCTAGTGAGTGGTATCCACGCCCACGGCAGGGGCATTGGAACTTGATGGTCTTTAAGCCCAAATCAAACCCAGACCATTCTATGATTCTATGATTATCTGTTCGTGTAATGCTTCACAACTTTCAGCATGATTCTGGAAGTCTAGATTTCTTATTTAAGTACAAAAGTGACAACAACTTAATAGAAAATGTTGCTTCTGTGAAAGCATTAGCACGTCTGCTCTTAGGAGGCTGATGTGCATGTGACAGACCATAAATCTGTAGAACCAGACTTACAGAAACTCTACCTTACCATACACTAGCATGCTGGGGACTTCTTACTGGTAAATTGTCTTCACTGTAACAAACCTGAGATACTTGCAAGTTGCGGAAATTAAAGTTACTTTGAGTAACTTTATGTTATGCATAAAGTTTGTATCCTTTGTGTTACACATAAAATTCATCTGGAGCAGAACTTGAACATATTTAACAAAAACAGCCTTGACAATTATAGAGAAGTTTGACACCTATTTCATAAATATACCTACTTGTACATCACAGAAATTGAAAAAGATTATAAATAACTGTAGTTGCAAAAGAGTTTTGAATTTTCAGTTAACCTGTGAACATGAAAGGGGCCTTTTCTTGAACTGCATCATGTAAGTGTAAGATCCTGCTTTGTCCGGGGAAGAGATAGATACATGGCAGTCAGCTCATTTGATGCTTTTCTTTATTCCTTCTCCTGTACCAGCAAACGATAGTTTTACTGCCTAAATGTTTCATCTTTTAATAAATTTATTTCCTGAAATGTTATTTAATGAAAACATACAGGAAATGGTGATTTACAGGCAAATGCAATTAAAACAACAATAAGATTTCAGTACGTAATACTGCTAATGTTTAAAGATAAGGAGACATACTTTTGTCAAGAGCATTTGGTAAAATTACTTCGTAAGAAATACTATTTAAAAAAAAATATTGCAAGGTGGTTTTTAAGTACTCGTACCTGTCTAAATTTTGAGTTCACACTACTTCAGAAATAAAATATCGGATGATGCCTGTCTTAAAAAATGTAAAGTTTATAATTTAGCACCTGTGACAATTGCCTTTTCCCCTATATATATTGCTTGAGAGAAATAGAAATTAAATACAGCTTTTATAATTTCTATTTCTTGTAATAGTGTCTTAAAGACCAGAAAATGTAAAGAAAAATCAATCACAAATGTCAGCAGTGTCTTTTGAGATATACATTGTTAATATTACTGCAAGAAGCTGCAGTTTAGAAGCATACAATTTAAGTCCAGATTGCCTGATTTACTTTACTGACTCCCTGATCTAGTTTAGTTGAACACTGAATTTAAATAGAGGTGCTTGAAGTCAGGAGAGACTTATGTATGTGCTTATATGCTGTGCTGAATCAACATCCCATTGCAACAAATCACAAGTACAGTATGTTTAACAAGCATAACATGGCAAGCATAACAAAGCCAAAAATGACACCTTCTCTTTGCATATTTGTGAGTTAGCAAGAATCAGCAGGCAGGAATAACCTTACTTTTCCTTATCTACTTTACCTAAGAAATAATTATTTAGCATAACAAACCAAGAGCAGAGGATGTGTTTTGAAGTTGAAAGGAAAAGGTCCAAACTGGCATGCTTTAGCTGTTTGTTAACTGCTTTTCTCCTAATGAATTGCCCTGTTGCTCTGCATCACTCTGATTGCAGTGTAACAGCTTTCATTAGTCATTATAAATACAGCTTTGTGCCACGTTATTTACATTCTTATAGTAAATAGCTAGAACTTCACACTGTAATAACTCAGACTGCTTCTGCACTTGCTGAAAAATAATCTGGCAATGCCTAATATATGACTTTACCTTAAAAAATCTGAAACCCAAATCAGAAAGTTTTTGGGTTTGTAGGTTTTTTGATACAATTTTACTACCAGCATAATTCCACTATGGCCAAAATTCTTGCCAATAACAAGGCTAAGGGAATCAGAATTTCACTGTAATTAGACTTTGCAAACTGAACTACTCTTCTGGTAGAACTGTCACAAGAGGAAACTGATATTCAAAGCTTAAAACATCATTATTGCTTGAATATGAACTAGCACTGTCAATATGCATAAAAATGAGCTTAAGAAAAATCTGAATCACAAATATGAACAATAATAAATATTAATCAGTAATAGGATTGTTTTCATAATACACAACTACTTTCTAGATATTTTCAGTAACATTTCATTAAAAAGCTTCATTTTCCTCTTTAACACTCCAGGATGTAAAAAAAAAAGAGGACAACTGTTATCTGAAATACTGTTTGATGGTAAAGACTCTTTGTAAAACAGTTTTCTATTAAACACATTATTTTACCAGGTCAATCAAAAGTCAATGAATTTCAGACATAACTGACCTCCTATGAATAGTAGTGAGTGATTTAGGTACAAAAGTCAGTGTGTTTATCAACCAAAAGTGAAAAACTTTACAATATTTTAATGTACTGTTTTTAGAAACCAAACTATTTCCCTTAAGCTGAAAAAATATAAGCAACAGAACCCATATCTACATTGAACAACAACTATTACAGAGAACATTTTTCATTACTATTATTCTTGAAAGCCTTAATTTTGGTACTACTAAAAAATTAATGCCGATTCTAACAACCATATAATTATTAAATACATACAAAAATGATGATGTCCATAGACATTTTATACACATGCAAATATTATGCATACATATACATTACATTCACATTTCTTCACTCAACAGACTTTAGTATAACTATTAATGCCAATACAAGTTCAACACCAATAATCTACACCAATACTTCAAAACAGTGACTTTGCAAAATC
The DNA here is from genome assembly GCA_013398955.1 of Callaeas wilsoni. Classification (NCBI taxonomy): domain Eukaryota; kingdom Metazoa; phylum Chordata; class Aves; order Passeriformes; family Callaeidae; genus Callaeas; species Callaeas wilsoni. Next base: position 577,318 of record VWPU01017543.1, read on the forward strand.
CCGGCTGTCACTCTAAACTTAGTTGCAAAAAGGCATTTCACCTTTTTACGAATTTATTCTAAGGAAAAAAAGATTTATCAAGTGCATTACAAGGATTCAAAAATAATATTTACATGTTATAATGGGAAAAAGTACAAAGATGTGAAAAATGTCTATAAATGATGCTGAGTCAACAAAAAGGAAAATAAAAGATAACAGAGTTCTTCAAAAGAGGAACAAAGGTCTTTTTTAAATTCATTTTTAACCTTCCTAAAGTAAGAAAACAAACTTCTTTTGTTCAAATATAAAAATCTTTTCGATGAACAGGCAAACAAGTTTTATTGTATTTAGCATATTCCTCTCTGTCTAGTTAAGTTTATATTAATCTTCTCAAATTCAGGTTGTATTCAATATCTCCTGACCCATGCTGCAGCTGAAAAAAACCTTCTACAGAGTTTTCCCAGCTATTAGCTTTCAGCAAGTAGAAAGCAATTCTAATCTGATGGATGTGATATTAGGTCTATTTAGTGTGTCATCTGGCTGCTTTTCTTCCCAATTACATGTTGGCATCACAATCCTTGAAGAGGATTCTTTCTCCTTGTACCGGATTGTGAACCATACATCACAAATGTGGCATCTATGTAATCTCTTTGGCAACATAGCTACTTAATTCCATGGCAGAAGTTGTTCTCAGAACTGCTTTTACACTCTTTTAAATATCTGAAATACTTATCTGACAAACTTATAGGTACAATCTACAGACCTTCTCTTGAATGCTAGTATCATCTTCAAGCCAGTGAAGATGAAAACCACAGTGTCAGTGCTGGTCAGCATTAGGGTCAGCATTAGGATGAAGATGGTTAACTGCTAATTTATCAAACCCTCATAAGGTAACTTCAATGAAGAATATTATAGCCTCATCTCTAATGAAAATATTGTGTAGTTATGGCATAACAGCACTTTGTACTACCAGTGAGACAAATTTGACATCACTATACTTACTCTCTAACATTAGAGGATTACACACAGCTCAGGAAAAAAACCCCTGGCAAACAACTTCCTTCTGTCAATGTACTGCACGTATTCTAGAATACACAGGACAATAATATAGAAAGGTAGAAAAAACATATGGATAGGGAAATTCTTCGCTATATTCAAGAAATTAGTTAAATTTTGTATGATGAAGATAGCAGTATAATATGTCAAAAATCAAGGAGAGCTAAGTATCATGAACTAAAATGGCCTCAGACTCAAATCATCTTAAATGTTCTGCATTTCCCAAATGCCACTAAAAATGCAACTTTTTGCCACTTTTGCCATTTGATATATTAAAAAAAAAAAATTAAAGTGTACCTTCAATTCTGGTCTAGCTGAAGGCCAAACAGATTGGTATGAACAGCTACCTACCTTAGCCACTTGACATGAGAAATGAGAAAATTTATCGAGCAGAAATCTTACCAGAAAATGGATTTTGAAATACTCCAAAAATCTGAACTGGTGTCAGCCAACCTATCTATTCTATTTTCTTAGTTTCAACTAAGAAATTAAATAAAAACTGGTTTTCTCCAGAAGAACATATTTTTCTTTTGAAAAAAGAAATTTTCGAGTCAGTTGATATAGCACTTTGCTCAATTTTCAAGAGGGAAATTATTACTTACTGGTGCTTATTAATATAAATAGGTTGGAACACCAACATTCCAATTTAGATTAATTCTAGAAATAGTTTATATCCTCAAAATAAATGCTTTAAAAGAGGAAAAATAAATACAGGTTTTATTAGCTTTATTGTAAACACTGCCCACATTATTTTTTTGCACAGAAGAAAGTTCCCACAGCACGAAATACTAGGAAAGAGTGGACTCAAAATTATTGGCGTGTTTTAACAATGCAATATAAATGTAATGAATCCCATTATCTCAACGTAGAAAAAGTAAAAAAAAAGTAGTAAGAAATCAACTTAATTCACAAAGACTTCTATGACTTGAAATTCAGAAAAGAAAAGCAGAAACCACAGTCTTTGGAGGGAATTAGTAAGTATGAATACAGACAATTGCTTAAGGATAAAACAATAACATCAGTACTCAGAATGAGATACAACTAGCAAAGAAAGAAAAAGAAAATCACTCTATAAGTAAATTGATAAAGAGGAGACCAAATAAAGACTTGATTCATTACTCAAAAGGAAAGAAAAGCTTTGAGTGGATGAGACCACCAAAGCCAAATTGTTTAATGACTTCTTTTCCTTCAGTATTCACTAAATTTGCATTTTGAATATAATTAATGCATCTGACAGAGCACTAATGCACAGCTGACTCTGATTTTTTATAAGAAACTCCCCCAAAACCCCAATTCAGGTAAAATCAGACCCAGGGCATTAGTTAAAGTAACCTCAAAGCAAATTCCAGCTACACCTGATAAATTTTTTAGAAGAGATTTAAGAAAACTGAAAGAATGCAAAAGCCATGATTCTAATAATAACAAAGGAGAGAAGAGTCACAGAATTGCTCAACACAAGTCAAAATATCAGGCTGTTTCTAGGAGGTATGAACAGGAACACCATCTTTTAAAAAGCATGAATCATGCCTTAGTTCTCCTGTTCATCAGCTTCACATTTTTGTCCAGTTTCAGACACTGAACTACAAGAAATAAGTCGACTTTTTCTTTTGAGATACCTGAAAATCCTAATCCACAAGAACAGTCAGAAAAAAAGTATCATGTTGTTATGTCTGCAGACAATAAAATACCAAGGAAAACATGGGATGATAAAGGTACTTCAAAAGTCCACATAAGCCTCTTATTGCCAAGATCAGTGCTGTCTTCCTCTGCAGTAAGATTCTACATTCAGTAAATTTCCTGAATATATAGAAAGAAGCAAAAATGAAACTAATATTTAAAAAAGAAAAGATGCTGCTCTTTTCGTCCACTGTGGATGTGTTTGTCCAGTTTTTTCACAGAAAGCTCCATTGAGAATGGCATCTGTATCCTTGAACTCACAATGTGAAAAGGAAATAGATTAAATAAACTCTTAGCTATCCATTAAGTTTTATGATTCTTAAATGTAGTGAAAGGAAGGAGAGCTATCTACCATGTGAAAAAGTGATTTTGTTATTTCTCCTGAGTAATATAACCATATTTTGTTTTACTCTAAATTAAGCAAAAAAACCAAGGTGTACAGCAAGAGCACTAATAAGGTATATATGGATTTGTTGAAAAAACCCCTGCAGCTCATCTGTCACACAGAAAATGAAAATTCATGTAATTCTTGTTAAAGTATCAATGAGAAGATGTGCTAGACCATGTGCTAACAGTTAAATTACATTTGTGAACCAGCTTTTTAAAGTAAACATACTTTCGACATTCATTAAGAGAAATTCCACAGCGGTAATAAACAAAGGTAAGAGATACAACTCTAAATTTAATTACTTATATCTCTAAAATAATCAAATAACTCTTAGGTAAAACTCATTTTTTCTGGGAAGTTGAACAGCTATAAAACAAGGACGTAAGAACAGACTTTGACTGCAGCATCCCAGTGAAAGCTTTCCTTAAGCCTTACAGTCAGTGCAGTCAACATTTTCAACTGTAGAACAGACAGACAGTGATATTCTAAGTATTTATAAATACTACAAATCAACTTGAGTTGCGTATGAAAAAAAATACTGATTTCATTCGGAAATGGTTGCTATATTCACATTAGAAGTCTGAATGAATTTAAAAAACAAGGAAACTAATTAAAACTATGAGAATTTCTATCACAACGAGTTTAAAATGTATTTATATGCAAAAAGGAAGTACAAAATGTACTACTGTGCCAGTCATGCCTATCAGAAGTGATAACACTGCTCCCTTTTATCCCTGAAGTTTTCTTCTTGGCTCCTGAATTTCCTTCTGAGTACTATATTTAACCACTTGTTTCATTAATTAAACACCCAGGCATTTAAGTCTACAGAACAGACCATGTATTCACTTCCATTCCCAACTACAATACAAATGTATAGTTTCTTAAACAGTTGTTTCTTATATGTCTGTGACTGATCCATAGTTTAGGATTAGCCATCCTAAATTAAAATTACCAGTCTCAATCAAAAATGACAGATTATTTTCTTAACTCCTTGGAATTTGCAACAGGATTATTGGGAATAATTATTATCCCTTTCTGGTAGGTTTTCCCTCAGCTTTTCCACCTGAATTAAGACTCTTTAACTGTAAAGTCTCTGTAGATGAGGTGCCTGAGCACTAGCTCACTAAGAAACAGCCCTTCCCTCTTTTTTACTATCCATAGAGTACATTCAGACTCTTTTCTAGCAGCACACAAATACATTATTTCATAGCAGTGTTTTGTACCACAACCTACAATACTTTTCTAAAGCTGTTTCTTTTACTTTGGAATATATCCTGACACAGACAAGCTTTATGTTAACACACTGAAACAGGTGTGGAAGCACATAATAGATTGTACAGTCAAATACTTGAAGCATTAACTCACAGCTGTCTCAAATTCGAGACAATTTGACACGGCAAGGGCAGATTTTAAGATACAGATATATTTATAACGCAATAATGTATAAGTGCGTGCACATACACACAGAGGTGAATGAGAAAAGTCCACTGGCCTGGTGAAATGTCTTAGTGCAAAACTCCTGTGATAGGTCATCACCATGTTGGCATCTTTAGCCTTGCAAAGTTTCAGAACACAGAATCTTAAATAACAGTGTAAGAGTGGAGAGTCATTGTTTATATTCTCCTGTTCTTTCAGGAAAACAGGAAAAGAAAAGGTGAAAGGGAAAACTGGAAGATTTTATAAAGAATGATGGAGATTGTTTCATATCTCAGTAAGATTTAGCTAGCCATCAGTATCTGATTAAATGTTTTCAAGTGCTTTAGAAAAAGGACACAGCCAACTTAAAAATCACATTTACCCAACTGCAATTCAAAGAAACAAAATAAAGGAATAATTCTCCTCTATAAGGGAACATTCTGCATTATTTACCTCGCTTAACTTACCCATTTCCTCTTTTGCATTGGACTTTTGCAAAGCAATGATGGACAGAAAACCATGAAAAATATAATAATAAAGCCACAAAAAGAAGAAATGGCATACACAATTAAGTATAAATGCATGCAATTAAAATTTCAAGCTAAAATGTATCACTTGAAAACTCCAAATACAAAGTATTAAGCTATAAATATATAATCTACTGCAGTATAGTCTGGCCTTACCATTCAAGTTAGGAAAAGGGGGAGTAAAATTAAGAAAATAAAAAACCACTAACAATAAAAATATTTTTAAGAAAGAAATAAAACTTAACCTACAGATTCATGGACAACATTGCAGAGGCAAACACTGAAAGCTTTCTTTGCTCCCCTTCCCACCAAAGCATCAGATAAGATTTGAACACCTTGAAGTGATTCTATTTATCTTTACTTATTTCTAGGTAACAGGATTATATAGAAAATAGCTGTAAAGTTTGTTTGTTTATAGTTCACTGCATGGGTGCAGTAACAGCCATTTTGTGAAAAGACCACAGCAGCAGGGGGGAAAGGTTGACTGTTCACTATCCCCTGACGAACGCAGGGCAGCTGAATTTGAAGTTTCTGGAGATGGGGCAATTTGCTTCTTGCTTGAGGAAGTAATCATGCTCAGCTTCAGCCAAGTTTCTTAATGCAGAATAGAAGGGGATAAAGTAGATGAACTTTTTTCAGAGGACACTGAGGGCAGGATACAAATGGGTTCTGAAGTTTTTCAGGTCATCCAGCTCACCCACCAGTTTTGATTTTTCACTACATACATGATTATTTTATTCTTTTTATATTCTTCTACAATGGGAAGATAAATAGGGAGCCTTTGGTGTCTTTTGGTACACTTCCTTCAAAGCTGTGTCTGAATTGCAGTCCTATCATTATATTCTAGCTGAAAAACATGCAAGTTCCTAAGGGCTTTTCACGTACCACAGCTTCAGAGGTAAGAGGCACCTGGGGAAATCTCAGAGGTGATTTGGTCTCATACTATATCAAGTCAAAGAACAGTCTGATGAGATACTATGCAAATGTTAATGAAATGCTCTCTGAAATGTTAATGGTCTACTTCAGGTGACCAGAAGGAGAGTTTTTGAATTAGTACACTTAAGAAAAATCAGTAGCTATATATTAGCTTCATAACAAGTTGCCTAAATACTGAAATTATACTTAGGGAAACAAGCTACTCATTTCATTCGTCTGTAACTAAGCTCAAATATAGTTTACAGGATATCAAAAAGTAAATTTTACCTTTTAATGGTTTCATATTTATTTAATACAAGTAATGGTTTTGGAAAAGATTATTATTATGTGGCTCATGTCAAATAGTAGTACTTAAAAAAGAAAGTGCTCACAGTATCTAAGGAAAGATAAGAAACTTCCAGAATTTTTACCCTTAATGTTAGAGGCTAGAGTACTGATGTTACATTCTAGTGAAATGTTTCAAATTTTGTTAAGAGGACACAGGAGTCTAAAGCAGCATATAGAAAATAAAAATTGCAGAGTAGTGGTGGAGAGAAATACAAGCTTAATAACTGAAATGACTTTTTCAGATACTTTTTTAGGGGAAGGCAAGAGGTAAAGGTTAGAAAGCAACAGTGTAATGAGCATACCAAGAGTGCAGAGCAGCCACTTTTAACTCTGAGTCTCAGTAAGCCTCCTCAGTGCAGTGCCAGCTCCATAACGAGCAAGCAGTCCACTCAACTGGGGAACTTCGTGTATTAAACAAATCACAGGACACAGAAATGCACTGCTTGTGGAAACAAGCATAGAGATCAGCATTAATGATGAGTGAGGCAGACAAATAGTGAGACAAGGATGCAGAGGCACCACTAGTTGAGATACATCATTAAGCACAATCACCTTTGACAGAAGCAGTTTTGATATTTCAGTACTCCACTTAGGTCAAAACCCATGAACTTCAGCATGTTGGAATGGTGTCTTAAAGGTTGCAGCTAATTAACCCAGATCATCTTCTGCAAGTTTCAGACCTGTTGTGGAACAGATCTTTCAGGGTAATTTACAGCCTAAATTGACTGGATTTATAGTGTTACTCTTGAATATAAATATGGCATAAAAAGAGCGATCACATGCACAATTTTCTGTGTCATAGTTGTGTAGGGTTTTTAGTCAGTATTTCTACATTTAACACAGTTGCTCAGTAATCTGCAGGAGTGTATTACACCTGTGTTCTGATGCCTTGCGGGAAATGTGTCTAGGTAGAATTTAAGATGATAAACATACTGTATGAAGTGCAAAGAATTTAGATCCAAGTTCTTCAGAAAATTTCTTCTCACAGGGTTTTTGGGTATCTGTTCCTAGAGTAACGTTTAGGAGTTTGAACAGTGAACTCACTACAACTTTTTCCAGGTGTAGAAACTCAAGGTCTTCAAGATTATTCCCATAATACTGCCTTTACCTATATCTTTAATCCTAGTTGTTTCAATTTTGTTAGTCTTTTCAGGTTCCTTGCAGAATTCAATACTCCTTTTGTGTTGTCTTTAAATCTTACCTTTAAGTGTTTTATCAAAACACCCATGTAGCTGAAGTAGCTTTCCATGTCTTATCCACCTGATACTCTCTTTAATCTGTAATCTTTTTAGAAACAGTATGAAATATCATCTCTCTTTACATCCATCAGTTGTCTTTTCTTTCTTCATCCTATCTATAATATTACTCTGCAATTAATATCCATCAGCATAAATTAAATAAACTTTTTTTGCTTTTCTTTGACTTTGGAGATGTTAACAAAACTGAAGAAAATTAGGAAAGCTATATATATTTAAAATATCTAGCTATATTTGACATTTGGAGTGTAAAAATCTTAAAATTTTTTTTCTGTAATATAAACACAACCGATGAACATGTCTTTTTGAGAGTGCATTTTATCTAAAAAAAGAGAAACCTTTTAAGAAAACAGGAATTGACTGGGAAAAATACAAATTAGTGTGGAGAAAGTCACAGTTAAAATACAGGATATAAGACTTAAGAGATTCCAGTTCTGTAATTATATTCAATGATGAGGCTAATATACTTTCACTTGCTTATTAATAGATGAAATTTTAAAATGTCTCAATGAAAACGGGACCAACTAACCATTCTGCTAGAAAGGTATTTTCAAAACTGCGCTTGTTACTAATCTCCATGTGTTCTTGTGTTTATGCTATTAACATTTCTTCTCCAACACTTACCCTCCCAAACATATACAACATATTGTATATATTATAATTGTATGTATTTACATTGCATGTAATACAGATCTGTGTGTATTTTACACACACACATCTATGTACACGTACACTTTCTTCTTGCCTTCCTTCTGTTAGACTAAATAAGCCACACTGCTTCAATCATATAATTTTAAATAGTTCATTTGTCTCTATTAACCTAGCAGCCGTGCTCTACATTAACTCTAGTTGAATTCATTATTTTTGAACACTGGTGGTGGGCATCAATATCTCACTTTTAATTTGCAAAAATACTTTCCTTGATCCAGACAGAGAATTACTGACTTTTTGTACAGATGCACAGCAGTGGAATTAAAAATAAGCTTGATCTTTACACTTACTTAACTGTCCAAGTCTTTCCTAGCTCATGAATACTCTGTTTATATAAAGGATATGATGCTTTCTTATCTCTCAAGTTCTCAAGTTCTCACATACATAAAATAAATATCATTACATAGTTTTGTTCGGGAATAAAGTTGGTATCTAATTGGCATAATTAATGCTTAAAATAAGGAAGAGGCAGCATGTATCCATGACTTCATATTTCTTAAGATAATTCTCTGCTGTGTGTTTTCTAATTCTATAATCCTTACCATTGTAGGAAATGGCAAAGAAGACAATCTGTGTTTGTTAATTTACTCAGCTGGAACTAAACTTGAAACTGTTCAGGAATCAAAAATTCACAGAGAAATAAGTAAGGTTTTCTGGACATTACAGATTCATTTGGGGTTACCTCAGAATTAAGTCCCCAAAGCTTTATTCAATAGTCCTATTAGGTCTTCAGTAGCCATCATTATTTTGTTTCTTTAAAACACAAAACCTAGCCTATTACAGAGGATCAAACTGTCATAGTGATACTCTACAATCACACTAAGCATAACTGGGACAGATACTATATCAGGGGAAAAGTTTCATCAAAAGACCAAACTGAATGAAATCATGTAAGCTGTTCTTCAAGGCAAAGAAAAGAGAAAAAAGAAGTCTCTTTACTCATGCAAATCCTTTTAGGTCATAAAATATCTATTAAATTAATGCTGCAATATAAAATAAACCCATTTCCAGACTAACCTCAAAACTGCATGCTATCAATAAATTGCCTCTAAGTCTGAAAACTCTGATTTATAAAATGTTTTGACAAATATACACCTTTAAATCATACAACTTGGCCTCTGAGGAGTCATGTCACTTCTTTTTCATGTCAATTCTCTGCACTGCTGCATTGCCACGATCTGCGGTGACCACTGGAGCTCAAGTCAGAGGGAGCTATCAAATCAATTATAGCAGCCTGCCACTGTCTTACACCGACAACAAATGATTGATAACAAAACCTGCCTACTTTCAGTTCTCATCTGACAGCAACAAAACAGTCCCTGCCTGCTTTTACTGGCATTTGTCATAAATCAATAGCAATTTCATCACTCAGAAAGGTGCTGTCAACTCTACTCAGTTCATCTGGTTTCACTTTACTGTTATAATTTTTAATGCATAAACTATTCAGGAAGGTTAATGTATAAAACTGGTTTCGTTTCGAATCTCCTATACACTGGCACCAGACCAACACTTAGAAAATATATATATAAAAAACATCAATTATTTTTAATGATAAGAGGAGGAACCAAGAGAATCATGTTCTGTAATCTTAACAATTTACTGACACCTAGCTTTGCTGAGAATTTTCTCTTTATTAGGTAATACTATCATCTGATCCAAAAAGAAATTGCCCTTTTGACCCATTATTATGGCCTTAAAGTAATTATACCTGAAAGTTGAACAGTGAATCATTTAAATGAAACTCAGACTTTCCAAGCATGAGATGATAGATAAACTCTGTAGTCTTCCTACCATGCTTAGCTAGGATGTTAATACTGTAAAAGAAGACCTTCAATGTTCTACAAAGATCAAAAAGAATAATTATAATATTTAAAAAATTATTATAATATTTTAAAACATCATCAGTAGTTACAAATATAAGTTTGTATTATATTACAGAATTCACTGGTATACTAAGTGGCACAACGAATTGTGTGGCAACAGAGATGCTATATATCTTAACCCATGGATCTGCTTCACATCAAAGTTTCCAAGGTTGATCTGAAAAGACTTGAATCACTAAATGAATTGCAATCTTCCTTTGCTTAAAGCAGTTGGTGAATGGTTTGGCTCTATGATGTGTGTGAAGCTCTAAACCATGGTATGTATCAGGTTACAGTGTATGCTTAAGAAATAAAGGTCTGTCACACTCAATTTTGCAGAAAACCACTGTTCAGATGTTTCTGCAGGGGAATGCTTTTTTAATGGTTTATATCCATGTTTTGGGATGAAAGCCATGTTACATTTCCACTTCAGATAACAATGATACTTCTATAGTGGAACTTTATAGCAATGTTATTATTTGAATTGGTAATACTTGCATTGACTAAAATAAATCCTTACTTAAATCACTTAGAAAAATTTATTTCTGATCCGTAGTATTAATATTAGGTAGTTAAATCAGAGAAAATAGTTCCATTAGCATCTAAGTCTTACAGAACAGAACACTAAAGTACGTACTTCTCTTGGGGAGAATATTAACTAATCAACATATAATTCCACTTTTCCTTCTGTAAAAAAACCTCACACTATCACAAGACATTCCCAGGATTCCCTATGTTAAAGTGTAAAAGATTCATGAAAGAACACAAAAAACCCCTCAGACTGATTGCTGGCAGTTTTAGGGACATCTAGTTTTACTAAAAAAGCCAGCCAACAACACCCGCCCACACCAACCAAAGCCACACAAATCCGCTGGCTGAAACTCCCTTTCTGATGTTCCTCTGAGTGCTCTGCCACTCTTTTTTTTTTTTTTCTCTTTTTTAAAATTTGTTTTAACTGAGTATCTTTTAGGATCTTCCATTTATATTTATTACAAGGTTATGAGATTATAACCAGTTTCCACAGAACTTGTCTTTCTGGGTTTTCCTTCCCTGGGAACTTAGGGCAAATTATATCTACCGACAGCCTTCCTGGATACTTTGTATTCAACAAGATGACCGAGGTATCAACCCATTGGTTTTAAAGGAAGAAATGACACTCAAGTCCAGAAAGCCGCAGGTGAATTGAACAAGAGGCTCCTCTCTTACATTATGGAAAGTCAAAAAATTTCACCTGCTATCCAAGGAACACTTAGCCTACAATGTTATGTTACCATTGCCAACCAATTACTTCAGTGTTTAACATGCAGCAAGTCCAAAAGAGTAGGAGGTTTTTGTTGTTGCGTTTTTCTGTTTGTGGGAATTTTTTGTTTGTTTGGGGGGTTTTTTTGTGGATTTTTGTTGTTGTTGTTTGTTTGTTTTTTAATGTGTCACTATGATAGATGTACTGAACCTAGGAATGCATTTAGAGAAATGGGTGGGTTGATGAGGTGATGGAAGATGCTAACATAGCAATGTAAAACCCAGGAAAGAATGAATTCATTTTCTCATAAAATGTATAGACCAGGAAGGACATGTTCATTTGGGATGAAACCCTAACCTAAACGCTATTTTATAGCCTTCTGTTAGTGTAGGAAAATACGGTAGGGACATGACAAACATATACTGTGCTATTCAATGCTTGTCTTAGCCATAACTAATAGAAAAAAATATGAAGAAAAAAATAGAAATAGATAAAATATCCAGGAAATGACTGGTTAGTACTTGCACACCAGACCTTAATACATATTGATGATCATTTGACAGAAAAATACAAAAGACATTTTCCTGAAAGTGTAGGAGAATTTATCTTGCTTCTGCCTAAATTGATTCATCATCTTTTTAAAACAATTTCTCCGGTGAAGGCCCTAGAAAAGGGCAGTGAGGGAGATGATCTGGAAAAATACGAAGTGAAATTAGAATAGCAACTTTTTTCAGAAGTCACTGTGGTAATTTTAATCCCGTTGCAAAATGTGAACCTCCAAAAGCAAAGAAAGAAAAATGCAGGAAAAAAGTATCAAGAAATACTATTGGTCCTATGATCTCACGAACTATGTCAAACACAGTAGTTTTTATTCCCAAGGCATTCAGGGAAGGTGCCTTGGGATTCTCTTTCTCCAAAGGCAAATAAAAAAAATTGCCACTTATTGTGGCATGTTTTTACAGCGTATTACAAAAAGAAGGGTTGTATAAAAGATGTGAAAAGAAAGGCTGCAGGCATGTTTTCTTTTGATTCTACTAGCACATCATCCACAGAGAAAATCCTGCACCTCACACAAAAGGCACATAGATCAATCTATGTCTTCTTAGATTTTATACCCTGACCTAAGGGTTATCTAAATTGTAGTTACTGAGGCCGTAAACCTTGCAACTTCACCTAAAAAGTAAGCTGATGATCCAATGCAGTGTCTGGATGTCTTGATTAACTCTGTCAAACCCATTTCTCACTGAGACTTAAGTTAGACTTAATCCATTGGGACTGTTCCACTACTCATAGATATTCAGAGCATGCAGCGATTGGGAAAGAGCAGCTAAGCCTGGTGGGTAGGTGACTTGTTTATTTCTAGAAAATTCGCAAACATTCTCACACTAAGGAACAAAACTGAATCTGTGTTCTCATCTCCTGGCTAAATGATGAAGTAATCTGGGCGTTGAGCAAAGGCAGTAACATCCATCTCCTTCCTTCTCAATTGCTTTTCTTTCTTTCTCTCAGAAAAGCAAATATTTCATGCCAAATGGAAAGAAATTTCAGTTTTCAATACAATGCAGAAAAATGTACACTTGGGGTAAAATTTATTTTTTCTCTTTGTCTTAGCAACAGAAAGAAAAAAAGAGTAGGTATCACAGCTCTGCCCCAGACATTTCTCTCAGGCAATACGTTCTCAAACTTCCCATCAAATAACCCATTCCATTGCTCCCTCCTTTCCCAAAATACATCTACGGTGTCAGAAGTGTTTCTTGATGGCAGTCAGCCTGCTGTTCAGTGACAGACTCACTTACAGAAGAGTTACCACATTTATTTTCAGCCTAGGATTTCTACTAAATCTTTCTGGGTATCACATTACAACTTTAACAACAATACTCCCCGTTCCTCCCTACCACATAAAAAAACCCGAAAAATCCCAACCAACCAAGCAAACACCTTCTCTCCCCCGGCCCCCGCCTCCCGAATTCCCAAACCTAAGGCAAACAAAACCCTCATTTAACAGGCAGTTTCAAACATTTTCCTGGATTTGAAGGAAGTAATCAAGTGGTAAGATTGAATGCTATAAATAGGTATATATGCACAGACAGGAAAGAAAAGCAGAAAAACAAACATTCTGCCTTTTAAGCTAATTGATATGGTACAATGGTAATACAAATCTTGGTCATCTAAAAATACTGTAACCAGTTTTAATTGTTAGCAATTTTAACCTTCCAGAAACAAACACACATGATGTCCTTCTTTGACGAAATTTTAAAGGTTGAATGTAATTGGCTATTTTTAGGATTCTTTCTGTTATGTAAAGACACATGGCTTAAAAACTCTATTTAGAGGTAAGTACAAATCGCATTTGAAACTACATATAATGCCCACTTGCACAGGAAAAATGAAGTGTGCTACTACTATCAAAGTGCTTTGTTATGCAATGACCTCTTGATAACAAATAAGAGAGACAATAGCAGGTTTATGTTGTTTTCCTGGGAGGCAATTAGAGCACCTGTGCTATTAGTAGTCACCTGTATTCCTAAATAAAATTAAAAAAAAAAAAAATTCAATTGCATCATGGCAAGTTTCCCTGGAGTAGAACCAGTGTTTGTTTTCCAAATCTACCTTCTAAGCCCTACTTCTCTTCACCAACTGCCAGAAAGAAACACTCATGACTGTAAAGTTTCGCTGAATGTGCAACAGCTTTGTAAACCCAGCAGCAGCTTCATTTGGTCCTCCCTTCAGCCGGGAACAAAGGCGTTTTGCCAGAACAAGCTTTGGGGAGTCTCTAACACTCATCTGGCATCTGCAGTCCTGGGGAGGGCCGGGCAGTGGGAGCGGTACTCATCCCTCAGTCGCTGCCGCCATTGCCATGGCAACCTGGGTTGCCCGGACGATGTGGCGGCTGATGCTCCCAACACGGCAGCCGTGGCTTGGGCTCATGCACCTGTTCAGCCACCCTTCACATCCCTCCCCCTTCATTTTCCACTTTGATTCCTAAGAACCTGGTTTTCTTTATCTTTCCGTCCCCCTTCCTCCCAGTCCGTGGTACATCCAGGTCAATTTTAATAACTAGGAACTGCTGAAATACCTTTATTTGCTCCTTCCCTTACACAGACATAAAAATACCTGGAATACAGCCAGGCAAGTAAACACAAGAAGTCAGTCCAAATATGTTAATTTTTTTCACAGGTGGCTTACATTTCTTTCACAACAACTGATGGGGAGAAGAAAAGATTTATCCCTAAATAACGGAGCTGCTATAGCAATGGAGTAAAAGCAGCTATAGGGGTGGGCAATAGTCTGCATGGTGAGCCAAGATAAGAGGAAACAGTAATTTAATTATCCCAAAGCACACAGAGTTGTTAATTTGAGCTGAATCTGAATTAACTGAAAATACTGTACCAGAAAATAAAGCATGTAAATAAAGTATTTCAGAAGCACACTTCAAAACTTTTATCCCAAACAAAACAGCAAACTTCAAGCTGCTTTTTCCTGTTGGGCCACACATTTAAGTCAGCAAGCTGCTGTGAGTTGTCAAACCTTTGAAAACATCACAGACTTACTACCGTTTTTTTTTTTTGGTAATGCTTATGAGTTTATCAAATGCAAACTCCACTCAGAATAATGGCTATAAACAGTCCTTCAGGTGACTCCTCCTTACACAGCTGGGCCACTGAACTGGCTAGTAATCAAATATCCATCCCAAGAAATTAGTACACTTCAAGACTCCAAGAGTCAGTTTGACTATGATGCCACATTTTTGACAGCTTCCTGTATGTAGGGAAAGAGTAAAAAATGTAGATACTTCACTGATTTCTTTCTGCAAAGTAAGTACTTCATTTTCTCTCTTTTTTAATACAGGGAGAATGACTATTATCAGAGTAGGTTTTAAAAAGTGACTCAGAAGATAAAACACCGTCTCATTTCTAGCACCACTGTTCGTGTGAAATAATTTATTTCCATATTCCTCTTCATATTCAAAACTATCAAAGGAATAGGTACAAATGAAACAATTTCTAAAAATTAACAAGGAAAACCTATGAACACTTTTTCTTTAAACTAGTATACCTCTGCCCCAAGATCTACTTGAAATTATTTCTATTGTATTAGAAATTAAACTTTTAGGTAAACTCCGACTGTGATAAAGAAATATGAAAATTTTTATCAAAAGTGTCTGTAGTGGCACTTGAGTAATTTTTATATTATCTTGCTGTTGCTTTGGATGATAGTCTTATTAACTTGCTTTAAGCATTAATTTAGTTCAACAAATAATACTGGTTAGATCACAGTATTTCTTGTTTCCTTAAACTGCTGAAAATGTCATTTGCCAACAAGAAAGAAGTAAGTAATATTAATTGGAAACCTATTTTGAAATAAAGAATATCCCAGAAAAATCACTGCTTCTGTTTGATTGATGCACCATGATCCAGGGAGTTTCAAGGTTGACTCAATTTTTTGTTAATAATTAATAGGATTTTATTTACAAAAATGTAAAATGGCAAACGAGTACAGATACTTCCCATGAATACATATTATAACTGAGCATCTCTCGTGCATTGATCAGTAATGAGTTATTATATGCACTCCAATCATAAATCCCAGTGGAAAGTTTAGCTGATAGAAGTTCTATTCTTAGGCTGACTTAATAAGCCTGGACTGATTTACTGAGTAAATTGAAAGATATTTCAGCTTTCTTGGGTGAATTTGTTCACTTCCACATACCCACTTCTATGCAAGTTTAAGAACTAAATATCAAATCCACCACTGCTCATATACCTCAAAGTCAAGTAACTCCTCAAAGACAACAGGTAAAATATCTGTTAAAGTATTTAAAGTATTTATAAAGAGAGAACTCTTTAAAGTGTCCAGCTTGACCTTGCAACTGGAATGTTTGCATTCTTTTCTCTCCCCATCTGACAACTTTTGTGGGTTAGAAGAGCTTTCCTCTCTAGTCTCTTCGGCTTTCAGCGGAGAAGGGACTGTGATCTGCCTCAGCAGCTTCTTTTCCTTTTTGGACTGTTTTTGGTTTGCTTTTCATCTGAGACCGGCTGTCATCTCCGGACCTGCTCGGCGGGACCCTCCAAGGGGGATCGTCGGACCCTGCCTGGCCGGCCCGGCCCAGCTCAGGACTGCAGGTGTTACCTACAGAAAGAACTCTAAAATCCATAGTCCTCTTTTAGGGGACAGGGGAGGGGGTTTCAATATCCTGTTTGCCCCGTGACAACAGAGGACTCTGTGTGTTAAATAAATAGTTTTTTCACTTTCACTCGAGAAATTATTTTCCTAAACCCATGGGGGAGGTGCTGCCAGGGCCTGCTTGCCTGGCAGGCAGGAGAGAGAGAGAGAGAGACACCCCTTCCGGGTTGTTTCCTCCTGGATTTGTGTCCAAACCGGCACAGTTACTTTCATCAAACAGAGGAAGGATTTCAACATGTACTGAAAATGGCATAAGCTCAAAGCTCAAATTTAATGTCTTTGATACACCAAACAAGAACACGTTAAAAGAAATTGAAATACCAATTCTGATACCTTTAGTATTACGCAGTGCGAAAACTACCAGGCTTTTTTTGTCCTAAAGATATGCAGCAGAACTTAATACTTCAGAGAAGCACTATGCTTCCTCAGAAGAAAACAATTCAAGGGCAGTTTATTTTTCTCATCAGTATACCTCATGTAGGTGTACAAAGTTTATCATTAGCTCCAAAATCTGAAAATCTTGTTTAGGACAACAATGCTGCAGCACTGTTTCCAAATACAAAGCACCTTGAAGTGGACTTCTCCACTAGCTTGCTCACCATATTCCAAGAAAACTAACAGATTATAAAATTTTATTGCAGTCAATTTAGTTTTTGAAGGTGCACAATTTGACGTAAACAGAATTCTACATTAATAACTAAAAAAAAAAAAGGCTGAAACCTGCAACTGTAGCCAAGAACATAAGGCAGTCGAGTGCACTCTTTACTAGCATACACACTGGCAGCCTAAGAAAAGCTTTCCCATTTCTCATATTTTCCTATTTTTCCCCCTAACTTGTTTAGTTTAGCTTTGAAAAAGCCAGGCCCTGGTAGATTAATTTTAGTCAAACTTTATTTCCATATGAAATACAGTAAGTACTTTTGTTAAAAAGTGTTCTTGACCAAGTAAGTTTTCTTATCACTTGCAGAAATGTATTACTTAAATGCAAACATAGAAACTACTTTCACTACGCCAATGCAGGCTAAGGGTATAAAGATTTTTAAACTAAAAGTAAGAAGCAATGCCCGTTTGTTTGGTGACTTTTTTTCAAATGGGCCCAATTAAAAGCAAAGAGGTACTAAGTATAAGAAAAAATACCCTGCAACTACTCAATGTACTGGTATTGTAGAAGTACAGACGAAGAAAATCTTGTCTGACTGTATGGTGCAACCCCAGAGCTAGCAGATCTTAAAGTGCATCTTGTAGCAACATCTGAGCAAAACCAGACTCTGAGTGACACCCAGTTCTGGATGGGAGGTCTAAATGTACAACGTTTGAATCCCACCCCACCACCTTTCCTCAGATCTTTAAAATGGTGTAAATTGTATGGCTATTTAATTTAAAAATAGTTTATGACTTTTGGACAGCACATTACTTTAAGTTATTGCTGACCTGTCTCTCATTTAGCTTTAAGTAGGTAGGACATAATTTTTTTTAATGCATCTCTTTGGACTTTCAGTTACTAGAAAAATAATAAAAGTGTATTTTGTGTTACTACAGTTTTCCCAGAAAACATTAGCTGGAGATCCTTTGCAGCCTTTCTGGTTGCTTAGTTCCTTCAACATGCACAATTTCACCAAAGCTTTATTACTAATGTGAGTGTAAAAGATTTCTATAATAAGTAATATTCTCATTTTTAAACCACAGCACATTTTATAGTTTATTGGCACAGGTCAAAAATGCCCTTTTTATTAGGCTAAATCTGCAGTTACAGACTGAAATAGGAGTAAAATGTTTTATACGCTGGAGTTAAGCGGTTCTGTTGAATGTGCTAATGTGCTATAGGACTGATGAGTAAGAAAGATGGGTTAGAATCAGGATGCTACAAGATGTGTTTTGGGACAAGAAAAACTATCATTAGGTATCATTCATATGGTTTCTGATGTGAATAGAAAGGAAGAAAAAAGATCCATGAAGGAAGATCAGAAACCAAACCAAGAAATTAGGATATAGACAGTAGTATCTGCAATTAAAAAGTCATTAACAGTTTATTTTTTAACTTCTAATATTAAAGATAACCCTTTTTTTTTATTTGATGGGCATTGGAATGTGGAAAAGAAAGAAATTAATTCCACTTCAGCATGCTTTGTTTTCTGTCCCATAGGAAGCAAGTATTCCAAATAATATAATCCAGTCTTAGACTGTAAGATTCATGTATTTTTGACCCCACTGAAACGAATCCAACATTTTATAATAGCAGATCGCACTACATAACAAGTTTTCAATAAAATGATCTCAGAGCGACTGCTGTTAGGTGGATAAACAGAGACTGGGTAAGCTCAGCGGAGAGTAATTGGCTGTGTCCTGTTTTCAGTCAGCAGCTGGCAACAGAGAAAGAACAGACTTAAAGCACTGGGGTAAGCTCAGAGACTGATTAGTCAGGAAGCTATTGCTAAAGGCAGCAAGAGTAGGAGCTATCCCAGGAGCTCTCTCACAGCAGTTTTCTCTGCCCTGTGAGACAAAACTGGAAATCCCTTAATGCACTCTGCCCTTCATTTATTTTTGCTACTGGACATTTGAGAGCATTTAAGAATGTTACTTTTTTGAGTAGTTGCCTGATGATGGATCACACAGAATTAAAATGATTTTATATTTCCTAGAGAAAGGGGAAGACTACCATCTACAGTACAATTATAAAACTAGGGATTACCTGATAGGAAAGTACTTTTTATTCTGTGCTGAATGGCCAAAATGGAGTTTGCAACTACTCATGCATCAATCCTGATTTACTCTTTATGCTGAAATTAAGAACTCACTTTGCATTTCAGGAAGGCTACATAACTTAAAGACACAGTAGTGATCTATTTACTTTTAATCCAGCTAGTTTAATAAAGCATGAGTAGACTCAAAAATATTATTACTACACTAGCAGTGTAACACAAATTACACAAACATACTCTATAGCAAAGGAAAAGAGACAAGTATCAAAATACTAGAATTTGGAAGCACGACAAAGTTAGCTATCCAAATTCAGTGTAAATTTTGTATGTATGAATGTAAGAGAATTACATTTGTTTTGCCCCTCAGAAGCACCTGTATCATTCATTGACTAGGTTAAAGAGCGGCTATTCAAGCTATTGTTTCTTCTGTAGTATTGAGTGTGCTGTGCCCTGTTTTATTAACTTTATTATATACAGAGACAGAAAACTAAAACATGAACAATCCTTATCAGGTCTCTTAGCCTCAAGCACTTTAAATTGGAGGCATGAACTCATTGACTATTAACAATTTATATAGGCTAACTCCCATGTAGGATGGGTATGTGCCTCTCTCTAGCCACTACAAGGAGCCTAAACACCCTGAACTGTGCATCTATTTATGAGGTATTTTATGTCTTCAAGAGACGAAATACATAGATTAATTTGGGAGATCAGTTAAAAATGCTTAATACCTGATATCCCAGAGTAATTAACATTATAAAGCACTTTATGTGTTTCGTGCTTTGATGCTACTTTCAGTGCAATTGTAGATGTCTGTAAAGCAGAGCCTGGAGATCTCAGTTTAAGAATTAAACAATGTAAATTGTGACAAATTTCACCCATCTACCAGAAGGGTGGGAAGGAGGATCCTGTAAACTACAGGCCTGGCAACCTGACCTTGGTGTTTGGGAAGGTTATGGAACAGATTTTCTTGAGTGCGATCACACCACACATACAGGACAAACAGGGCATCAGGCCCAGCCAATACAGGTTCAGAAAACACAGGTCCTGCTTGACCAACCTGATCTCCTTTCATGATCCAGGTGACTGATGAAAGGCTGGGGATGTAGTCTACATAGACCTCAGTAAAACCTTCAATACTGTCTCCCACAGCATTGTCCTGGAGAAGCTGAGAGGCCATGGCCTGGAGAGGTGCCCTCTTTGCTAGGTGAAACACTGCCTGGATGGCCAGGCCCATAGAGTGGTGGCAAAAGGAACTAAACCCAGTTTGCAGCCGGTTGCTAGTGGTGTCCCCCAGGGCTCAGCATTGGTGCCAGTGCTGTTTAACATCCTTACTGATGATCTGGATGAGAGGATCAAGTCAGTCAGTCTGCCGATGACACCAAGTTGGGCGGGAGTGTTGATCTGCTGGAGGGCAGGAGGACTCTACAAAGGATCTGGACAGGCTGGATCAGTGGGCTGAGGCCAACTGTAAGAGGTTCAACAAGGCCAGGTGCTGGGTCCAGCACTTGGGTAACAACAACCTCAGGCAGCACTACAGGCTGGGGTCAGCGTGGCTGGAAAGCTGCCCAGCAGCAAAGGACCTGGGGGCGCTGGTTGACAGCAACTGAACATGATCCAGTGTGTGCCCAGGTGGCTAAGAAGGCCAATGGGATCCTGGCCTGTATCAGCAATAGTGAGGCCAGCAGCACCAGGGCAGGGTTGTCCCCCTGAACTCAGCACTGGTGAGGCCACACCTCAAGTCCTCTGATTGTTTATGGGCCCCTCACTACAAGAAAGACATTGAGGTGCTGGAGCGTGTCCAGAGAAGGACAATGGATCTGAGGTTGTTTATCCTGGGAAAAAGGAGGCTCAGGATAGACCTTATCACTCTCTACAGCTACCTGAAAGGAGATTGTAGCAAGGCGGAGGTTGGCCTCTTTTCCCAGGCAATCAGCAACAGGACAAGAGGACACAGCCTCAAGTTGCACAAGGGTAGCTTCAGGTTGGACACCGGGAAGAATTTCTTCACTGAATGGGTGGCAAAGCTTTGACATGGGCTACCCAGGGAGGTGGTAGTGCCACCATATTTGGTAGTGTTCAAGAAATGACTGGATGTGGCACTTAGTGCTGCTGTTTAGTTGACATGGTGGTGTTCGAACAAAAGTTGAATCTGATGACGTTGGAGGTCTTTTTCAACCTTAATGATTCTGTAAAAACCCCGGCAACCCAAAACCAAAGCCACTTCCCACTCACCTCTCACCTCCGCAAAAAAAAAGAAGTTTAGGATCATAGGAAAGGATGGGGCACTCTATCAGCTTGTAGCATTTATTTTGACATAGTTGTCATTTAATGTTATCTCACTTTATAAATACTGACCAAATTGTAACAATGTCCTCCATAAGCTCCTCCCTCAGCCTAATTGCCTAATTTGGCATTGTGTTCATATGAGTTAATCAGATTTGGAAGCATCAGATTTACTCAGACACCTCTTCGGCTACTGATGGCAGAGTGAAAGATGATATACCATAAAGTTCACTTTCTCTTCGAAAAGATGGATCAAAGGAGATATTTACATTTTAGAACATAGGAAGAAAAAAATATATTCAGTCTCTCTTCTCTGGTAATGACAGCAATAAAATGCACCCACTGAAATAAGCATATGTCCTCAGATAAATGTTTCTGTGCTTATGCACAGAAAAGAAAGCAATTTTGGCAAGGAATTGAAAGAGAGTATTTGGGGATTAATCTCTGCTTTTGAAACTAAGGCAACATTAAAAAAATAATCACCAAATGTAATTATGACTACAGTAAAAAACAACCAAAATCAGAAAATGCCAACCTTATACAAAGCTATAAAAGCAGCAGAAGCCTTTATGTATTAATAGGTTTTATGTTCTGATCCCTTCTCCAGAGCCTAGAGAAAACAATGGGAAGATCACCACTTTTAAGACTTCTTTCTCTGGCTAACATGTATCTGTAGTAACTCAAACAGCTGCCTTTCAGCTAAGGTACACAACTCTGACAGGAATTTCTTCTGTTGTTAAAAAATTTAGTTACCAAGCTAAAAGACCAGTAAAACTTAGGTGCCAAAGTTAAGCTGGGTAATGAAAGCTCTCATTCAGCTGTGTTTAACTCTGGTTCATCAACATTTATTGTTCCCTCAAGGAGAGGATTTAAACCATGTTTTCTGTATCCCTGGAAAGTTCCCTTCTGTTCATTAGCCCCTCTGCTCACAGAGTGCCACTATAAATAACAAATGTTAGTGAGCCTAGTGATTTAAATACTCATAATGGATGGGGATGGAAGGTAATCATTCCTGCCACATTCTTGGACATGGTTCTGAAACAGCACAGCTCGATTAGGTGTAGTACGCATATGCCCAAATATCTTCTGAAACCCCCAAACTGGGCTGTGATACTCAAATTTGTTCCTGACCTAAAAGATATCCTGGCTCAAGTACACAAAGAAGACTGTCTAGAGCTAATTCAAGTATTTTTATGTGCACTGTATTATAATGCACCATGTACACTCATCTCTTTTCAAATACAAGGAAACAGGCTTAAAGCCTAAGAAAACAGATAAAAAGAAAAACCTCTGGAATAATTATTTGCCTGTGCTGAAAATCTGCTGAGATTTCACTCCATTTCCCTGTTTATGACACTAAGTAGTCCCGATGTTATCTTTTCAATTTCTTACTTTATCATTTTAGTACGCTACAAGGAGGGAGAAAATCAAGAACTGCAAGTTTGAACGGTGTAGAATAAATTCACTCTTAGTTTTCCAAATCCCAGTCTTTAGATTTTTTAAAATCTATGGCAAATACGGTCAAGCTCATAGGGTCAAGTAACAGGCTTTCTTTTATTTCTCTGGTATATGGAGTTAGATAACATCAGGAGATGTAAAAAGCACGATAAAAACTCTTTCCCCCATGAAAATAAAAAGCTTCACCATTACAAACAAAGTCATCTTTTGAAGACATCGCGACAAACTATTGTAACAGAAAGACTATGCTACTAACTAGACAGTTATAATCTTTCAAAGAAAGAAGTATATACTAGTTATCCTCCAGAAAGTAAATTCATCTAGGAAATTGCATAGGCTTCACATAGTTTTTCTATTTGGTTAAAACAATTTTGCTTTAACAAGTTGTTGACTTTTTTTTTAAACCCAAATATTACCATGCCGAGGATAAGAACCAAACTACTTCACAGCTTATGCTGAAAGCGAATAGATTGATTAGCCCAGTAGCTTCCAAAATCCAAATATTCTTTTCTGAAACTACTTAAAGTGCAGCTTCCCATCTTGGATTTATAAGCTACCTAACCATAAGAAAAGAGGATTTGCATACCAACCAGCTCACACTATTTCAGATCGTTCAGTGGAAGCCTGGGTATGATCTTTCCTCCTGTCATTCAGGCAAGAGCTGCATTTGACCCCTGTATTTCCTTCCTTTATCACTTATGATCTCCAGGTCTGAGCCACCAAAAAGCCTTCAGAGGCTTCAGATTATTTTGCTGGGCGATTGATGCAGATATTGCCTTAGGCACGTATGATGGAAATACACAAGACTCATCTATTTTTTGAATGAAACAAAGAAGATACTGGATTTATCAAGCAACTTACAATCACAGGAACTAATTCTGATACAAATTAACCGCAAATTTCCCTTTAGAGTATTGAAAAGCTTGAAAGTAAATCTTCCAAGTGTTCCCACCCCAACAAAAGGAAGAAGTTGAAGATACCCTTGTTTTCTCTGTATGTTTGCACCTTTGCAGAGCATTGGCTATAACAAAAAAAGTCAGGCAGAAACGTCACTCCAGTATTTCTTCTACATAATATTTTTGTTCTGTTACAGCAACCACTTAGGAAAAAAAATGAAACTAAATTCTCTCAAAGGAGGAAAAAATCCCAGAACATTAAGGGAACACTTTCACTTACATGGCAAAAAAAAGATGTCTTAAGAAAACTGCTTGAAGAATTTAATGAATAATGTTTGCTGCTATCTCTAAATCTTTTGAATTACTGACTAAACAGTGTTGCATTAATCAGACATCACTGGAGCCACAGAACAGACTTAGGTCAGGAATCATACTCTGTTAGTATCTCAGATTTTGTCCTCAGTGAAGTCTTTAACCAGAGAAAACTCATCTTTAATGCTAGCTGATGAAAATTTCCTACCTATTATTTCACTTTTGGTTTACTTGTGGCTTCTTTACAAAAGATAACTCCTTTAAGAAAATATATATGTGTGTGTATCTATCTAGCTATTTTAAAAACCCTACAATATAAAGAGCTTTATGGCTGTTGTCCAGTGAAGCTGCTATTCAGATCAAATTTCTAAAAGCCTCTGAAGAATGAGGCAGGAGTTTAGATACTACTTGTTCTTAACATTCAGAAAACAGAAGTGAAACAGACTGGTAAATTTATACCTAAAATCTTGTTTAACAAATATGGAAGAGACTTGAAAAGTGCTCTGAGAAGTGACAGAATCTCTTTGCTATACATATAAATTTGGTAATTGTCTTCAAATGGGAAGTTCTGCGTGACTAACAAATGAAAAGACAAATATGGGTAAATTGTTGGTAATTTACAGCTCCCTTTGCAGATTTAAGATTTTCCACTGATAAATTTTCAGCCAACTGCTTTGAATATATAACTTGCCTGCTGTAGCTTATGGAAATCTGGTTACCTACCTAGGCGATTATGAAGCTGACATTTACTGCATGTGCAATTATGGAATATACAGTGTCACTGCTTTCAAATGTCACCTCTTTGCTACTGTTCTTATCTTGCAGAAAGTGTCCTTGCCTCCCTTGAGAGCCGTGATCTTATTCAACCAATACCAATGAACACTGGCAAAATATTTACAAAAGCAATTAGCTCTTCTGAGTGTCTAATTTGACATCTCCAAAGGGTCGCATTTTAGGAATGAAGTTGTCAAACCCCCGGAGAAAAAACCCATTTATAAGGTCCACCTTGTCTCAGGGTGGTACTTAAAATTTTTACTCTGAAAAACCTTGGATTCTCCTTTTTGTCTACATTATGTTCAGATATAATGCTGTATGATAAGACACAGGGTGAAGGATATGTGTGCAACTTTACTCATGAGAGTTGATAAGGGAAATCTCACAAGACTTTAATAAAATAGACAGGGATATTTTTGTAAGATTACAATTCCTCTTCATCTTTCTAAATACTGGTTGCCAGTGTGTGTTTAGCTTATACTAAGGGCAAGATAGCATTTTTTTTCTGTCTAGATCAATATTTTCACAGTAATAATATGCAATTACTATTAATTTGAAGTATCCTTTTCCACTCTTGACAGTGTCTCCATCCATTTTTCAGCTTTCAGCATTTTAAAATAAATAAATGATTAAATAAATGAGTGGTTTATATCTCTCTATGTCAGTCTTTATTTTAAGGAACATTTGGTTAGAAAAGACCTCAAAAAAAAATATTTCTCATTTTTCATTCTAAACTCTTCTTGCCGGCTGCCGTCCCTTCTGACTTGGAAACTTTCTTCATTCTAACATTAAATTATGAGCGTGAGAGACTGCTAAAAACTCTGCATCAAAATTAATCTTTTTCCTAGATATTTTGGAATGAAAATTCTTCAGGGATATTTTTGTGATGGTATGTTTGCAACTGTGGCAATGCAGAAATAGTTCTAAAGAAAGAAATAAAAATGTGTAAATTCACTTTCCTTGTCTGGATATATATTTTTTTTCTCCACACATTCAAAATTGACTTTTATGGTCAGTTTCTTTGAACTCTGCTGTATGCTCTAGGAAAAAAAAACTATTATAAACAGTGTAGATGGTTCCAGGGGAATTATTTCTGTTAGAATAAGCAGCAATTTTACTTGACCTATGAAGTCAATATTGAAGTGAAGGTTTGGTCTTAAAATGGCAACAACTGAGAACCATTTTTTAATAGAAATCCTATTAAATGTTGTCATTTCATAACAGTGCCTACAGTTATTCCATGCCTTCCGCTGAGAAAACTTGTCTATTGAGTAAAACTCCACAAAGCTTTACAAAAATTTTCTCCACCAGAGGTACTGATGTTTTGTGATCACACGGCTAAACATGCACAGTGCCTTGAAAGCAGTATCTACTGTGAACGACTGCTAATGCTCAAGAAGGAGCCTTTACTGCTAACATGTTCTGGGGAAAAAGTTATCTTCATGGGTAGCTTCTTCACTGTTAGGTACTTCCTAATGTTCACTACCTACAGTTGAGGAAAAGCCAGCAACATACACAGACTTAAGGAAAAATTGGGTTGAAATGCCAATCATAGCTTGCTGTCATATACAATGATGAAATAAAAATGACCTCTATGTGGCTGCACTGTTTCAAGAATTAAGATAAGCTTGAGCTCACTGTCAGCTTCACTTGTCAAAAATAAGGTAGCAGAGACATTAATATGAATATCAGATGACAGTTCTATTACAAATATGAGATGAAAAGAACCCAATAAACATGAAAGAAGGGTTTCCTTATGCTTAATTGGGACAGAATGACATTGCTACATAAGAGTTTTATTTAACGGGAGTCTTTAAAATGCTTCAGACTACATGTGACATGAAAATTATTCTATTGTGTACAGATTTACTGAACAAACAGCTATAACAATTACAACCATCTCTTACCATGGAAGTTTGATCTCAATATAGAAACAAGACCTTTTTGTCACCTTTAGAAATGTAGTCCACAATGCAATTACTGATTGTGACAGAAAGATTTCTTTCAACCTCTGCAGTCTCAAAAAGCAATCTGTATTTTTTTGCTTGCATTTTATTATAGTTTTTCTTTACTCACAGCATTTTTAATACAATCTGCTTGTAAAGATAAACTCTTTCTGCTGCATTTGAGGTATGTGTTTATATGCAATCAAAGCTGCATCTCAAATTTGTATTCATGCAATTCAGGTAGCATTAGCTTGGCTAATGCTACTGCAAATAAATGCGTAGCCATAGCAGCAGAGAACTTGATGCAGGCTGCAAAACCTGACCAAAAAATTAGTGAATAATGCAGCTTTCTGTGCTGCAGTGGGCTCTGCCCTGACTTGGATATGCTGCTCCATGTATCTGAACCTCAGCAGCTTGAAATAAACATACAAGCTGCAAATATGCCTTGACTCTTGTTGTAAATAATTGATAAACTCGGATCAGCCATAGCTATTAGATGCTTGAAGTGATCTTCTAATGTGCAAAATCCTGATCACTGAAAATTAAGTGCTTTCTTCTGCTTCCTAAATAAAAGAGCTCCTCTGTTAGATGCTATTGAGTCCTAAGCACACCACTAAAACTATACCAATACTTTGCTTGTGTCAAACAGTGCTCTGAATTGGAATTACAGCAAAAGCATATATCACAATATTTACCGCAGTCCATGGCCCTTTACAGTTAAAGCAAACTGTAACATTAACAGGTAGTCTTGCATATAGAGGTTATTCAGTAGGTAATTTAAAAATACAGAACACCATGAATGGGAACAAAATATACCAATCGCATCTATATCCACTAAAATCTAGTGTATATTATCTGCATTCTTAAGGCATTAAAACATTTCCAAGATTTAGCAATTCTAAAAGCGTATTATTTCTGTTAGTTATGCAGCAGGACTTCTCCACAAGAAATATTGTCGCTTGATGGGCCTTGTCACAAGCATTAAAAATACAACTGGTAATTCTGATGACAAAAATAGAGCAGATTTAAACTTGACAAAACCTACGTATCATGTTAGCAAGAGGCAATTTGTTCAATAACAGAAGAATGCAGTAGGATTGAAAATAAAATAACACACATTCAGGTACCATGGGATGTGGCATGAGAATCAGTACTTCTTTTTAATTAGAAGTATCAGCTGAACACTACCAGAGCTTTCAGGGGAGCTCAACGGATCATGAAGAGAAAAATGGCCCATGCAATAGCTAGCATTTCACTAAATTTATTATTCCTCTCTTTTTTTTTCTTAAGCAGTCTATTTAGTTAAACAAAACAATTTCAGGTCTCAGTTCTAGACCTAAGCAGCATTGGCTTGCTTCTCTGTATTACTTTGTTTTACAGGGTTTGGCTAAGCCTGAAAAGCAAGTGCTAGTTTGGTACCTTGTGTAACATTGTACTGAGGGTGACATTGGCAATGGTTAGAAAATTTTCCTTCCTGCTGCCATTTACATGACAGCTATGAAGAAAGTGTGCATTCACTTTCTCTCCCTTGTCATCCCCTGTGAGACATGGAACCAGTATCCTGTCCTGTGTTTGTGTGGGATAGAGTTAATTTCCTTCCTAGTAGCTGGTACAGTGCTCTGTTTTGAATTGAGTCTATGAAGGATGTTGATAACACACTAATGTTTCAGTTGTTGCTCAGCAGTGCCTACCCTAAGTCAAAGAATTTTCAGGTTCCCATGCCCTGGGATGCTCACACGCTCTGCATGTGCCCTGCTCAGTGAGCAGGGGTACAATAAGCTGAGGGGGAGCATAGCTGGGACAGCTGACCCAAACTGGCCAAAGGGATACTCCATACCATACGGCATCAGGCTCAGCATACATCTGAGGAAGTGGGTCAGGAGATGATGATTGCTGGGAAGAGACTGACTCAGCATTGGTCCACAGTGGTGAGCAATTGTATTGTGTATGACTTGTTTCTCTTGTGTTTCATTCCTCTCGCTCTCTCTACTTTTTACTCCTCCTCTTTCTCCTCATTATTATTACTATTATTATTATTATCACTATTATTATTATTATCATTATTATTTACCTATTTCAATTACTACACTGCTCTTTTCCCATGAGTTTTGCCTTTTTCCATCCCACCAGGGAAGACAGAGTGTGTGGTTGCGAGGTACTTAATTGTCCGGCTGGGGTTATTAACACTATTTATGCTTGGGTCTGATTTGGTTTCCACTTTTTTAAGAGAAGTATCTTTAATCATAAAGACTAAACTAGATTTTATTAATTTGGTTGTTTGTGTTTTGAAACAGAAGAGATTAGTTAGAACTTGATGGCATCTGCCCAACAGAGATTGCTACACTCTAAAGGATTCAGGACACACATTTCAAGTCATGGCTTGTAATTCGTTTTGACTGCATGATGAATCCTAGGTATGAATCTGCAGTGTGCATTAATAGAGTATATCTACTAGAAGTGATTCTGTTAGTCTCAGCAGAATAAACAGTAACCAGACCAGTTACCAGTTAACCCAAACAGCTGAAACCAATACAGAAGCAAATATGGGAAGTGCTTGAATTGCTACTTAAGGACTTTCAGCAATCTCCACATATGTTAGCCTTAGAGTAAGCAGTTGTTTTTTTCCCATTATATAAAATTTGGCATCCATTTGAAGTTTTAGGTTGGGAAAAAAATAGCAAATCAGGAATGACCAAGCCAGTACTTCTGTCTAATAATATATCCCAGTTTTTCTGAAGTGGGCTGAAGTCACCGATTTCTTGCTTGTATGGTATATTTGTAATAGACCATTATATAGAACATTCATCACTTATTATACACATATAGATAGAAAGAACAGGCTATTGAGTATGTATCTATATATCAGATATAAAGTGCAAGAAAAAATGATACAGAGAACAATACTGACATCATATATTGTTGAACTCAGAAACAGAAAATTAAAGAAACTTTATCATTATAATTCCTATCTTGACTGACCACATTAACTTTATTAAGGTTACTATTATTATCCAAAATTGACTTTGACACTCAAGGTCTAGCATTCATTCTAGACAGTATGTAACCTAAATGACCATATACTTCTACTAAAAAGGAAAAAAACGCTTTGAACTCATCATAATCTACATCAGGTTTAGTGCTCTGTTTGGCTCAAGATAGGAAGATGTAACACATAGATATTGTGGCAAGTGTCAACAAATCAAAAACATGCTAATGAATCCCTTAAAAGCAAGCTCAGATCTGTACTAGCCTGCTCCTGAGCTAACAAGACAGGTGAAAGAAACATTGAATTCATTTTAAAATGTCTCTGAATTAGACTGTCTCAAAATGCTCTATGGAAAAACTGACTTTGGTAAAAAAACCCACAAAAAATCCAAGAGTTTACTTTTACTCTTCTCTCCCAATTACCTATCTGAACTTCAAACTTTAGCACCAAATTATATCCATCTGATGTATAAATCTGTCCACGGTTTAGACTAAGATTTTTCAGCATTAAAATTTTGGTGAGTGTGAGTGTTAGTTTTTGTTGTTTTGTTTTTTAATCTGAAACATGGCCATAATGTTTGACCAAAGGCAGTTAAGTTTGAAAACTGGAAGCTACAGTCTGTCCACAGACAGCTACCTAGATGGAATGTGCTGATAAGAAGCAGTATTAAATATGACTGCTCTTACAAGCAGAAACACAGGATAAATTCAGATGTGCTCTATAGTCATTACTCAAATATCAATGTCATGTGCTAGACAAGTACCTGTCAAATAGATGTGATTTCTCTTTGATCCAGTTTCTGTAATTATCTACAAACTCTCCTTTCAGCTCTATTTTCTTCAATTTTGTGTTTATAATGCCAAATTCAACAGGTTTGGGTTTTTTTTTCCTATACTCACTTAGAGAAATAAACACTTAAACATGAGGTATAATTAATACAATCAATTTTATGACATCTGCTTTATAAAACCAGCAGTGCA
Organism: Callaeas wilsoni; assembly: GCA_013398955.1. Classification (NCBI taxonomy): domain Eukaryota; kingdom Metazoa; phylum Chordata; class Aves; order Passeriformes; family Callaeidae; genus Callaeas; species Callaeas wilsoni. The sequence goes on from VWPU01017543.1 coordinate 608,214, forward strand.
TTTAAATATCAAAACATAGTGCAATCTGCTTTAAAAACTAAAAAAGAAGATTTTCTTTTCCCCCCCCTCATTAAAATTTCTCTTTAACAGAAAGACTACAGATACAAACTTTTTCCTGAGATCACTAGTAATGAGCAACTGAGTCACTCTGGACTCTTCAAGCTTAATTAAAACACAGCCAGTATAGTAATATTCTGCAGACTCACTATCTAACAAAGCTAACAGGCACCCACACGTGCACTGTAACTCTTCTTGTAAGAACAAGTCCTACCAATCAAAGTGAGATAGTTCAGCAGTTTACAAATAAACATCTACTATAACTTTGTTGAAATAACTCTCCTTTTGAATTATACTGATAAACAATAGCTTAAACCATTCCAGCTATAGCACCAAGAAAACCAAGACAAAGAAACACAGAATGAATGCTAAAAGTTCTCAGATTTGGTATAATAGGCACTTAGTAACACTTAAAACATTATGCAATCTCTGCTTTCTATTACAGTTCCATAAACTCTAAAAAACTTGCATAATAATTCTTAAGGATTATAAAAGTACTACAATTTAAAAACATAATCAAAATTTAAATAAATAAAAACTCCACAAAAGACAGAAGAGCTCTGCAGAGTAACCAGTAAGTATAGTTTTAGGATGTAATATTCAGATGATTCTTAAAAAGCAAGTTCCAATATGGTTTAGTACTCCACTGATGTACAAAACTGAAAAAATAATCACAGCAGTCTTGAAAGCACAGATCAACTACATAAGCTAAGCTAAGAAGTGCATGCAATTCATGAATATGGTTCATTACCATGGTTACAAGCTTTCAGCACAGGCCGCTGTGTGGTTGGACTGAGATTTTGTGGTATGTCTGCAAAAGCAAAGAAACAATGGAAATAAAACACCTGTTTGAAAGCTACCAGAGTATTACAGCATTACAAAGCAGAAGTTTAGGAATTTAGGAATTAGAAGTTAGGTATTTCTTGGAATAAATAATTTGACTCAGACTCACTTTCGGAGCAAGATAATTTTCACTTCCCCCATACAACTATAAACCCTAAAAAGCTGAAGTGCATTTGGCTTTATTGAAAAGTCTTGTCATAATGATCAGGCTATAAATAAGTTCAGTACGTTAATTTCCAGTCTTAGCGACATAAGCAACAATCTGAACATCCCTGAAAACTGTCATTGCACAAACGTATTAAACCTGACAGTATCTGAATTCTAGAGAACTGGACCCACAATGCTTTTAACTTTCTCTGGAAAATAAATTCTAAAATAGAATATTCACCTTTGGACCTTGGTGTCCTTTTCCTTCGGTCTCGAAAAGCTGCACCTGACTGCAAGGCCTCCAACAGGCTATCCATCACTCCAGTCTCCTCACCTTCTGTAAAGGAGAAAGAAGGAACCCTCTTGGTTACCATGGCAATATCAAAGCATAAAGAATAACACCAACAAAAAACAATAATAATGGATACCAGTAGTATTATTAAAACTATTGACCAGTGCTTTAATGTTTACAAATTGCTCTCTTGAAATTAATCACAACAGATTTGGTCTTCTACAGATTGCTAGGCCAAATTTTATTCCACTCATTTCATATTCCTCTTTCTCTATACGGAGAGTCAAACATAGTTTTAAGTGAAATGTCATTTCGCTCATATTTTCATTTCAGTACCCTTCCACAACTGCAAATAATCAGTCTCATGTCAGCTTTCAAGAGCTGTCCCTTATATGATTTGTTACATTAGACAAAAGATTGTTCAGTTATTGTGATAAAAAGTTGAAATTGTTTCTCAGCAGGAAGCAGAGTGAAGACTGGATAGGATACAGTGATATCCATAGGTAGCTTTAATCAAAAGCCCTTTTCCGTTCACATTTAATAACCTAAATAATTGATGTAGTTCAGGAAAATTCTACTTGTCAAATTACATACTTATAATACCTCATAATATACACAGGTGTATAATAACCCCTAAAAGAATTATGAATGTTGCTCTGAGATGGTAACAAAATGCAAGCATTAAACACCCTCCTTTTTTACTTCCTTAAATAAACACATCAGAAAGTGTTATATTTTTGAACCTTGTTACCCCATTATATGTATGCATGGGAGGACAAAGAACAGAACTCCAGGGATTAACTATACAACAAAAAATCTCCACGGACAAATAAAGAATTCCATGACAGAAATCTCATTATACCCCACTGGGCGAAACTCCCTAGGTCAACACACATCTTGGATAGAGGCAGCAGTTACTGCTAACAGTGAATAAGCAAATCAGGATCTAAACTACCTGGCGCTCTATAACAAGGTGCCAAGTACAGGGGGACAATCCTTGCCCTGCTGCTGCTGGCCACACTACTGCTGGTACAGGCCAGGATGCCATTGGCCTTCTTGGCCACCTGGGCACACTCTGGTTCACTTTCAGCTGCTGTCAAGCAACACCCCCAGGTCCTTTTCCACTGCGCAGCTTTCCAGCCACTCTGCCCCCAGCCTGTGGTGCTGCAGGGGATTATTGTGACCCACATCCAGGACCCAGCACTTGGCCTTGTTGAACCTCACACAGCTGGCCTCAGCCCACTGATCCAGCTTGTTCAGATCCCTCTGCACAGCCTCTCTGTCCTCCAGCAATTCAACACCTGTCACCCAGCTTCTTGTCATCTGCAAACTGACTGAGGGGGCACTCAGTTCCCTCATCCAGATTATTGACAAAGATACTAAACAGGACAGGGCCCAACACTGAGCCCCGTGGAAGGCTACTCATGGCCAGCCATCAGCTGGACGTAACTCTACTCACCACCACTCTTTTGGCTCAGCCATCTAGCTCGCTTTTTATCCAGGAAACAGTAACCCTTAGAAGTAACCCTTCTCTTTTCTCTGTACTACCAGACTAGTTTTCAACCTCAGACAAAAGTGCTATACACAAACCAAATAAGTGAAAATTAGCAAATAAATCATAATTTTGCCTAACGTTTATATATATGGCAGGTATAGAATAAACATGAAGACTGAAATATAGAATGTTTTTTCATTTTGCTTTGTGTCTATTCAGTTTATTACACTGAAGTTTGCTCTCTTACAACTAATGGACTATCACAGCTATTAGTATGACTTGGAATGTACCTGATAAAAAAATCACTCAGACTATATCTTCAGCCTCCTATTTCTTTGTTCAGATTTGGGATTTGTTTTGATTTTTTTGTTTTGATTTTGTTTTGGTTTGGGGGTTTTTTTTGTGGTGTTTTTTTTCTTGTTGGTTTGGTAGAGGGTTTTTTGTTAGCTGTTTAACTTTCTCCATCTGATGTCATGCAATTCTCTAAAATACTACTGTCTGGAATTAATATAGTCAGTGAATAGTTTCAAACCAGTATGATGCCTGAAGAAATTTTGAGCCAAGCCATTAGTTACATTAAGGAACATAAATGCTGGAGGAAAGCTTATAAGCATTTTGGGTAATAGCAATTCAAAAAAGACTGAATAGTATCACAGTCACCAAATGATACCATTAATGTCTATGGAAAAGAGTTCATAAATTTTGTTTTAGGAAGTAGGAATAACAGAAGAAAATTTTCAATGCTATTTCAGCATGTCATGTTTCCTCTTAAACCTGTCCAAGACTACTATGGATTTCATAGTTATTTCAAAAACTTAACAATTTTCAGTATTAAAAAATCCTGGTTACGTTAAAAAGGCTCATCAAATAAATTAAGAAAGAAAAAAGATATAAAATAATGAAACAGAAATATTGCAAAACCACAACTTCATGTAGTAAACCTGTAATATTTAGGTGCACTGTTTTTCACATTTATCTGAAATATTCTGGTAGCCACAAAGTGGATTATAAATTAGTGCTTCCATTGACATGCAAAGCAGTATTAGAAGAATAAATTGGAGTAGATTTATTTCAAGTTTCAAGATTGAAACTTGAATTAAAAAACTCCTCTAATAGTTGTCCTGTATATGTGGATGTATTGAAAGAAGCTAACCACTGGAAACAAAAGCATTCATAGTCAACAATGCTTGTACCCAAAACATGCAGAAAGCCTGGTTTTCAAACTCATACAACTTCAGTAGACTCCAAGTTCTGGTTTCTGATACCTACACCAGCAGTTGACTGTGACAACTTCTGTCAAGTTACGTAGGTAACTATCAGTAGCCACACTATTAATAATGTTGTCCAAGTGCCTACGATGGAAAGATTAAGAAATGAGAGCCTACCACGCAGTATGTGAGAAATCNTGATGGAAAGATTAAGAAATGAGACTACTTGGTAGTAGTATATTAAGAAATACTACCACGCAGTATGTGAGAAATCTTTTAAATTACCTTGGGAGAGCCGTATACAACATTACTACCATGATAGTACAAGAGTTGCAAATACTGTTCAGTATTAACACTTCCTATGGGACCTTTAAATTGGCTTTCACAAGCTGCTGCAGATGACTGGCACCAGTCCCAACTTGCTTCCTAATTAGTCAAGTGTATCAATCTTTTGACATCATAGAACTAGGAATTCTAGCTGGCTTGCAGATAGCTACATAGCCCACAGTAATTCCTTTGAGAAAGATACCCTTTTATGATTTAAATGATCTCTTTTCACTCAATTGCAGAATAGAAGATTTAAAAACTTTTTAATATCATACCTAATTAAAACTCATACAACTGTCTTTTAAATACCATCTAAAGGAGAAGTAAACTTCCCAAAGTAGCCAGTGAGTCTTGCCCTTGACATTTCAGTGCCAAGTCAGATATAAACTACCTAATTTCATAATTACATCTTTAAAAATGTTAAGAATATTAAAGACCCTTCTCTTCTAGTGCACTGAGAATCATTAGCTTTACATGTACACGTATAATGTCTTCTAATGATAGCAACAGATATTGCAGCTAGTAGTGACACCTGCATTTCATGTACCTATTAAAGAACAAATTATATATACCATAATTCCAGGAGCAGTAGTCCACTGACATGATAGAATCACAAATATCATTAGCAATATGGTTTTATAAAAATAGTGCTGTAACAACATTATTTTGGGTGAAAAATGTTTCATTTTTACAGTTCCCTTGAACCTGTCCAATAAAATAAACCACAGAACACTAGGACTCCAAAAGTTCACTTTACCAGGAGAAAACATAACAATATGCCTGTTTCCTTTTTCACATAATCAAAGCTTTATTCAGCTGCTCCTCTCACAAAAGAAAATACTAAGAAGTTTCAGAAAAGCAAACCAGAGATTCTTTAGCCTAGTTTCTGTTGGTGTTGCTTACTCAATCTGTACACTTAAGAGACTTAGCTGGAGGAACTTTGACTATCATCTTCCACCTGCCTTTATTTATGGCATTGCAACTACATGCAGCTTTTTGTTATACTGCAGGTAATGAAAAGGACCAGCTCCTAAAGCCAAACGCTAAGTTTCACGTAAAACTAAAACCACATAAATTGGACAAATACATACATTAAAAAGAGACCTTACAGATTCCATAGCTGTTACAGAAGGAAAACGGTGCAAAACCTCAAGGGCTACTCCTGAAGTTATCTGGATAGCTGAGTTTAATTATCTTTGTTTCATCTTAGATGTAACTCCATGGCAGCACGCAAGCCTTTATATAATTTAACAACAAACTTGGAGTGCTGAAGCTATCTGATTTGTTTTCCTCATATTAAGAATTAAATCCTCTCAATTCAGAAAGTACCAGAATTGATACTTTTTTAGTCTTGTGTGCTAGAATACAGACTGCTTTTTTTCCTTTTTTTCAGCTCAGGACATAATTCAAGTTAGATATACTGTACCCAGTTTTTGACTGACTAAAATATAAGTCCTTCATAGCCTTCTTCCAGGTTTAGCTCCATCATGTCTTGTGCATTTATGTACAAAACTTTCAGAGGCAAATGATTACCAGGCTTAGGACATTGACAGCTGAGATGTTTCCAGACTATTTGCACAAAGATGGAAAAAAGAAAGTTACATATTTTAACTTTATTAATGTAGTACCTTTACTTTAAAGACATCATGAAAAGTCTTTTTATTTGGTTGTATAAGGACTGATTTTGACTAATACAGCCTACAAAGTCCTGCTCAGCTGACTAAAGGCCTCTATCTGAGTAAAATTTGAAGTAACATTCTCTGAACAAAATCACAAGAGGAAAGCTTTAGTCATGTGTAGTTTTGAATGACTCAGGCTCCAGGAAGCAGAACAGCAGATCACAGAAAGGAAGATAATTTAAGCCATCAGTGCAGCAGTGAGCTCCAGTGTTTTGGATGTGGGTTCAATCTTTTCAGTCTCAGAGTGTAAGGCAGTCAGATTCTGTGCAGTATTCATAGTGCTGACATGAATAATTTCTACATCTGCCCATATGTATGATCAGGGCAGAAGACTTTTTGAAGGCTTTTACATTGTAAACATAAAAATATAAAGCAACCATAATGTTTCAATGTAACATGTTTAGCAATGACTCTCTAAACTCTAACTCTTCTCCAGATACAATTTTACAAAGAAATTGTGGATGGATGATAAGGGCAATTTTGTCCAGAAAATGCACAGGATATATAGACTGCAACTTGAACTTGTTCTAAGGCTTTGAACTTTTTCTGGTAAAAACCATAGCAGAAACCAGATAACTTTCAACGACAGGTGAGTTAAGGAATACAGGACTATCAGTTTGACTTTCAACAACAGTGCACAAACTAGAGCCACGACCCAGAATGCAGGGGTTCCTTTGACACTGATAAAATTTTGGAAGAACCTTGTTACAATACAGTAAGAAAAAGAAAATTTCCAATGTACAGTTACAAAGCGGAAATAGCTACCAAGTGTGCCTTGGATGGACTGGCTGGAAGGACGGCTCCTTTTAGATCTAGAAGTACTAAATCCAACTTCAGAAAAATATCACTACTTGCAGTGACTTCAGGCAAAAGACATGTAACAGCCCTTCCCAAAAGTAAAACACATGCACATACCTGTTTCAAATCAACACTCTAGTCCAGTATCAGAAGAGTTACATTTCTTACTTATGCCCAACACAAAGTAGAAAGCCTTTGATAGTGCTTCAGAGCCCTTGGCAAGTATACTCTAAAAAAGGTATGATTTCTCCTAATGACTGATGCACTCATTCCATAAATCTAGCTGAGAAGCGTAGGTTTCATGCCATTTTGTTTGCTCTTGATCAATTGGTCCATTGCTGAGCTGTCCTGAAGTGCTTTTATGGTTTAGAAATAGATACATTTTGACTCTAAGCATATGAACAAAAAGGGCCCCAAGCTCCATAGAGCTTAAAACAAGTTAAATTCAAACTTAAACTCCACACTTCACGAACTCTGAAAGACAGCTGTCCCTTTCAAATCAGCCATCAAATTTAAGGTTGGTACCTACACCAGTTTAATGTAAGATAGCTCATACCACAAAATCAAAAGGTAAGCTGTGGTAAACAGGTAAGCTCTGTATCACAGAGCTACAAAAATACTTCAATGGCATAAGGTACCAATTCCTGTATCTTGGCTGGATCACAATTTCCCATTTAAGAAATGGGACTGAGAGTGAAATCATCTTGAGCTTTTTAATAAAAATTTTAATAAAACATTTCTGATGTTCATTGTGAATCTATAAGTCCCTTCTATGACAATAGAAAAAAGCCACTGTAAACTCAGACAGTTTTCCACAGAGATTATCCAGTTTTATTTATATTGGTGCCAGATCCAGTAAAATGACTGTCAGAGCAAGTGTTTCTGAGAGAGATCCAGGTAAACTAGACTTATAAAATAATGAACATAATGCCAAGCCTTTGAAGTGGTGTACCCCAGGGCCTGATACTGGTGATAATATTTATTACATCTTCCCTTCATGACCTGAATGATGGAATAGAGTGCACTCTGATCAAGTTTGCACATGGTGCAAAATTCAAAGTAATGGCTGACTCACCAGATGGTTGTGCTGCCATTCAGAAGAACCTTGAAAAGTCAGGGAAATTGGCACATAAGCATCCTAATGAAATTCAACAAAAGACCTCTGTGTGGTTAGGTGAAACCTCATACAGGAGCCAGATGGGGGGCTAACTGGCTGGAATGCATCTTTAAAAAAAATAATTGGGGATTCTGGTGGACAACATATTGATCATGGGTCAGTATGGTGCCTCTGTAGCAAAGATGACCAAAGAAAAGCATTGCCAGCAGGTCATGAGAGGGCATCCTTCCCCTCTACTCAGCACTGGTGAGACACACCTGCAGTGCTGAGCCCAGCTCTGGGCGCCCCTGTACGAGGGAGACACACACATATCCAAGCAAAGTCAAAGGCCAAGAAGATGCTAAAGGAATTACAGCAAGTCTCGTATGAGAACACACTGAGAGATCTAGGACTGTTCAGCCTAAAAAGAGAAGGCTCAGGGGGATCTTATCAATTTATATAAACATCTGTGGGGGACTCTACGGGGTGTAAAGGTGACTGCACCAGACTTATCTTAGAGATGCCCAGAGAGGACAGTAGACAATGAGCATAAAGTGATTACAAAGAGGTTACCTTTTCACTAAGTCCACTGAATTTTTCATACACACCTACTCTCTTACCAACTCAACAATACGGGATATTCTAGTAAAGCATTTTAAATTGCATTACCTGACAATATTTTTAAAAGCCAGTTTAAAGACTCAATCTTTTTATAGTCTCTCTCCTATTCACTTGAGATGCTGTATCTTTTTAGTGGGAAAAAAAAGCCTGCTAAATTGAGAACAATGCTAAGTTTCCTATCGTTTTATTTAACCACTTACAACTAAAACAGATAAGCCCTATGCACTCATTATCTAAGGCTATGATTTGAAAGGACAGCTAATAGCAAGAACTATTGATTACATATGGAGAAGTCAGTCAACATATTTTACTATTAATGAGTTTCCTGTTTTCTTTACACATCACAACTCCAATGACACTGACAAGAATACAACCAATCTGCTTTCCAGATTAGCCAAAAACTAGTATTTTCATTAGTTTTGTTTCACAGAGGGGAAAAAATACAAACATCTATTACTGAGATGAATCAATTACAATTTCATTTACAAAGCAGTAAGAACTAATAAAGTAAGGAGCATTCTTAATTGAGCATAGCTTCTTAAAAGAATATATGGATCTGAACATAATATACCTGTGTGGGTGTGTATGAACATCTTGTCTCTTGGTTACTGTGAGCCTCTGAAGGAGCTTATTGAGCACAGTACTGTTTCCATTTAAATTTATAAACAGCCAATAAATCAGAAAATACACACAATGATTACTCATACTGAAAGTTGTGCTACAGAGATAAGGAGCTCAAGGAAATTTTCAAGTTAAATACTTTTCACCAGTGGAGTGATAAAGTTCTGACTGGATTACATGACTAAGCTTACTCTAAGGAAAACTTCTGGACAGCTTTGGGTGGGAAAGACCCTTTGGTCTTGGGTTGGGTAGGTACAAATGCACAAGAATACCCAGGAAAATCAGACCAACAGCCCACCTAGCCCTGCATCCTTTGTGCACTAGTAGCCGATAGCAAACATCTATACAAAGGACAGGATAAATATATAATTACATTTCTAGAATGGTCTCTTGGTCTCCAGCTGTTCATTATTCAAAGATTTTGTATTTGAATTTAGTAGCCTTCAACAGAGAGAAGCTGCCAAAGAAATCAAGTAATTTTTGTCAGCAAGCTTCAGAACAAGAATATTTTGGTATGCAGTAACAAGACTGTACTTCTGTACAACCACTGAGGTATTGCTGAGTGAAGATAAGCGTCATAGCAAACAGCATAGAAATAGAAGCAGCAGCAGTTTGAAGGAAGAGTCAGAGACATGACCTTCTCATCAGCTAGCTTTCCAACAATTACAGAGGAGGTTCTTGGCTCTTTTACAACCTTGGACTGAGGAAAGTAAAAATAAAGCATATCCTCCAATGCTTGGGTAAGGATATCCATTCCTCCCTTCCTCTGCAACTTGAGAAGAAACTTTTGATGATACAGAAAAAAACCAGAGAGAATAAAAGCATCGCATAGCAGGAGTGAGAGTTTAGAGGACTCTGATGTCTACCTCCTTATAGAGGAGATGTGAGGTAGTATTTGACTAGGAAATGCCTACTCAAATCAAAACCTACTATCTGTACAAATGTTAGAGCTCTTAATCCCAAAGATGTCTCCAGAGATTGTAATTGTTTTTCATGGTAATGCCATTTTAAGTTTGCAGTATTGTTTTCACATTTGTTTAGAAATTTTACTGCTATAAGAAAAATGGCAAGCCTTATGAGGATATTTATCTACAGACACTACTTTATTGACCATTAATTTTTTCAACAGTTCTGTTTGTTCTGATTATTTTTCTCTCTTCCAAATACAGCTGCTATTTATTTTTCCCTGGGCTTTGTGTAAACCTCAGTTTCACAAATGCTTTTCAGCTGCTATCTCCAAAGATTCCACTTCTACGTAAAATTTTCAGACGGAAAATAATTGTTTCTTCTAAACAACTTGCTCTTTTGGAGCTACTGCATACTACAAACTAATAGCAGCTGCCGCATTCTGAGCCCATGGGCTGCAAATAAGTGCATTAACCTCCATGTTCCAGAAGACTTAGCACCTTTGACACCTTGTTAGACCATGACCTGTGACTATCATTTGTTGATTAAATTAATATACATTCAGATCAGTTCTACCTTTTTGCACTAAAAACATCCAATTCTGTGAACAGGTAAAGTTTTGCTGTATCTCATCTTTTGCTGTGGCTTCTGCAGATGTTTTACATCAGGTGTATCACATTGACTCTTTCAGGTTTTCTTGATTAAACATACCTGTATATTTTATCATTCTCTGTAACTTTTTCCAAGCATGAATGTGCCAATTATTCTTGAGGGAACATCTGGATGTTCTTGGTAATTTACCCAGATTTATACTTTATTGTCAAAACAACACAATTGTAGCTGAAAAATAACCTCCATACTTAGGGAAGTATCAAGTGACATCTCCTTTCTAGTGGATTTGTGGCCAATGTCTGTCACATCTCCTTCCTCATATGTATGACTTTTTTTTTTTTGGAAACAGACATTATGCAAAAATTAGATCTACTCTCCAAAATCAACAAGGGCTTACTACCAACTGTCCAGGAAGTATTAACATGAGTAAATACTGAGTAAGAACTCTAAAAGCTCTCAGAGTTCTTTCTGCCATTGTAATTTAACATAAGAGGAAGACGTTACACTCTTCACAGTTATGGAAAAGAGTTATTTCCCACTGGCCTCCTAATAAAAGTGATTCTTAAGAATGAATTCAAATAACAGAAAGTGACCTCAGGAATCCTCTTGGTGAAGAGGGCCCAATTTGAGGATAAGTGGAAGCAATCAGGGAACAACAGGAAAAAGTTATCAACACCAGGGAGGAACCGACTTGAGTGAAGCACTTGAAATTCCAAAAGGAGAAACTCCCTGGAGAAAATAACTCTTACAAAAAAATGCCTGCTGGATATTAATATTTTATCCTTAGGACTTATTCATATATATCATTGTCAGATCTTTTGTCTCCTTTACAGTGAATTTAGCTGAATGAAACATACTCCTAAATTCCCAAAATTTAGTAATATACCTACTATTGTCCAAAAATCTGTATTTTTTCAGGATAGTAGCCCAGTAGACATTTTAAAACAACAAATTACCAACATACATTAGAAACTAATAATGTCATTTCAGTGACTTTTGCAGTCCTTCACTCCCCTCAGAGGAAAGGAATACTCTTGAGAAGTATTGAATCTCTTACTCCAGTGAGAACGAATTAATAAAATGGAAGCCTTACGAACTTGAGCTAAGCAAAGTAGTATCTTTGAAGGTACCTACTAATATAAATAGCTTTGAGGATTTTTAATTTTATTTCAAAGGCAATCATTTTATCTGTTGGAATCTGAACTTTAATTACCCAATTATATTTACTACTTTCATTGTTTTAACTATTAGTACTGGGATCCATGGAGTCCTTTTGTTTTGCAAAACACTACAGAACTAATGAAAATATTCATATTGCTCAACTTAGCAGACAATAATAAAGTAGTAAATATTTGAGAATCAAAGTCTAAAATGCTCTTAGCAAGTTTGTGAGACAGGAATGTGGGTTTTCTTTTTCAAAACAAGGTAAACAATATAAAACCTCTGCAAAAATAAATGCTGCAAAATTGACTACAAATAAGGTCATACCTCTCTAAATGAACTAAAACGGATCTAAAACCAGATCATTATGATAAAAATGAAACTGAATAACACAACTGAAAATAAACTAATATTCTATATTGGAAATCAGATGTTCCATTTCAGCATTACTTCACTGCTTTTATGCAAGAAAAGGGCAATCTTTGTAAATAACCACTGATAAAAGTGGCTTCTTACTTAAATAGTATTCAAAGTAAGACACAATGAAGATGCCACAATGATGGAGTTCTCAATTATATTACAATAAATTTAGCTGCTATTATCTCAGCTATAGAATTCTTTACATTCTGATAAGATCAAAATAATTGATAAGTGTGCTTCTACTAAGAATCTGAACAGCACGAGAAAGTATGTATCTGAATGCTAACAGTATGCAGACAAGTGGCATTTACATAAAGATCCCCTTTCACTGGCTATTTACCTTTGGAAGGATTGTGTGAGATATTTTGATCTGGCTTCACAAAAGCAAGTAAAGCATCTCATGATGAATATAATTTTGTAGTCCAGAGAATATTTAGAGGACAGATTTTATTAACATAAATTTCAAAAGGCTAAGTATCACTCACTACTTAGTCAAAATGTTTAATGAATTCCACTTACTCTTCAAGTTAGGATGGAGCTGAAAGGAAAATATGAAGCTGATACTTTTACTACATAAACTGAAGACTCGCAGCCTTTTTTATCAGTGAATTATTTGAGCTGTGACCACGAGGACATGTAGGTGTTGCTAAGATGCAAAGTAGAGATAGAGACTTTTAGCAAACTACAGTTTAGAGGTGTGTAAATCTGAAATTGGTTTCAGGTCCAAATCTCAAAAACAACTTGCAAGAGGGCAAATAAAATGATTCCATATAATAACAGAAATCTATGGTCTTATTAGCACAGGTTAAAATTTATATTGTAAAGCCTACCTAAAATGTTCAGATTTTTCTAAAACATGCTGTTTTAGAACTGCATATTCATAAAATACTACACACTTCACAAACTATAAAATATTGATATAGTTATATCTGAGATATTAAAAAAAATTGATTTTAAAACTTTACGAAGACTTATCACAAAGAACACATATTTTTCTAATTTTAGAAAATGACCATATCAAAACTGAATTTGGTGCAACAGTATGGCAAAAGAAGACAGATACAGAAGTATGGATGACAGAGCATACCTGTGTTCCAGATGACTCAGCTGTCACCTGTGTATCAAAGGCACAGCATAGGCTAAGAAAGATTATTATAGTTTGTGAGAAGGCCAATATATTACAGGACTACCTTGGAACTCATATTTGCCATAAATGTCAGTTACTACTAATGAAATTATTTCCTTGTTTTCATCCTGAAGAAATTAGTTTAAACTAAAACTCAGGAGTTACCTTGAATCCAGCTTAATTTTCTTTTTGGGTTAATATGACCTGTGTAGTCTTCATTTTTTTTGTTGTAGTTCATTCAAAACCAGTACAAATACAGTCCCAGCATGTTATATGCAACTTATTGACTCAAGTCACATACTGGGTATATTTTAATAAAATTTATATTTTGTTACATATTACTTTATGACGTAAGTGTCCCTGCATATGGCTGGGGCATTGGGGGTTTATTGTACATTCCAACCCCTTAGTATTCTATTATTTTGTGATTCTATATTAAGTTTTTGTCAATGCAAAAAAAGTCAGCAAATACCCCCCAAGTAACTAAAAACTTTTCCAGTATTATGTAGGTTACTTTTACGCAAAGAAATGAATCACAGTTTCCTCCACCTCCTGCAGCCAAAGGCAGCACAATAGGCAACAAAACCCTGCTCTTCAAATAGCTTCCAAAAGCAGATGAAAGATGAAGAAACCCAAAGAAAAGGACTTCAAGAACAAAGCAGAATCTGGGCCAGGTGAAATGTCTGTGTTGTAAATGAGACCAGTGGTTAACAAGACAAGCTGAGGATGATGATACAAATCCTATTTAACCACTGGATAGCACCTCAGGTCTTGCAAAGTATGGAGTATAGGCTGGAAGAGAAGCTCCAGAATCATAAAGTAGTCACTAATGGCTAATTAACAGTCACTGAAAAAAAGCACAACCTCAAGCACTGTGAAAAGATTGCTTTTACCTTAAGAAAAGGAGCAGCAGCTAAGCAAGAGAAAATCAAAGGCATTGCTGTGGCCTGGGGAATTAACACACCCTGAAGCATTCTGCATCCTCTAACCTAGAGCTAGAAATGAGGATTTGAACTATCTAGAAACTAAACATTTTATAAAATAATATGATCCAAAAACTGTGCATGGGGAAGGAAAAAGAGATGGTAGAGTAGAAAAAAATATCCATTTCTGTTCTAGCTTCCCTTGCAGAAAAGCTCTCAAATTTCATTATGTCACCTTGTCAACTAGGACCATCATTGGTAGCCATCATACCCAACATTACAGTATCAACTCCAGGGGATTTTATATTGACATTAAATTTAGGACACAGATGTTAAGACTGACTATGCAGACGTAGTGATTGATTGGTACTAAGAACTAATTGTAGTGATAATGTCAAATAACGCACAAGGGTAAGACAATAGCACAACCAGTGCTGTTAATGACTGTCAGCCCAGTAAAGTGAGATTGGATTTTTTCGATTGTTTTTGTTTGTTTTGATTTTTTATTGCCAGTGCTGATTCTTAGAGTTTTTAAAAGAAGTTTAAGGGAAACAGTTAAGAAATCATGAAGTGGCACATAGTACAGGGATACACAGCCATTCCTAATCTTCAAATAATTTTCAGTTAAAGAGCCATGTTACTATTTAAAAAAAAAAAAAAAAAAGTTGAGATGTAGCGTACACTTTGATCTATCCACCAAGAAAAAAAAATATTGAAGAACTATTTAGCATATATACTCTCACTCTCATATTTTCTCTTCTACCAAATATGCACCTCTTTGAAACCCGAAAAATAACTTAGCAATATTTGAAATAATGTTCCTACAAATCTAACATCTGACCTAGTCACCATAGAAAGAAATAAGAGGCAGCAAAAATCAGTTACTCCACAGTCAGGTAAAAGTGTTTTGGTATTTTGACAGAGAGAGGACTTACTTATGAATTTTTTAACAGATCAGATGTGACTGATTTACAGAGTCTTAATGAGAAGACAGCCTTTTGATGAACAAGTTATAGCTAGGAAAAAGAGGGGGAAAAGGAAAAAAAACCAACATTTTTTTGATTGGTTATGTAACTCCAAAAAATCAGAGCTACAGTATCCCTCCAATTAAATATTGTAAATACAATTTTGGTAAGACCTTCAAAATAACAATAACAATAATCATCATTAAAAAAAACAAAACAAACAACAGCATTTTTGATATATTTTTTGTCCTCCCTGACAAACAAATCTACCACACGTGCTTTCCTTTCCACTCCCAGAATCTGGCTTTTTTAGAAGACTTAAAAATATGTTGCAAATAGGCACAAGAAACCTTACAACTCATCAGTTGCCAATTTAGTCAATATCAGACTCAAGACATTTATAGCTTGAGGTGATCCTAACATCATCTTTTACTATCTGCAGTTTAGATGAGTCATTCCAAACTGAACCTTAAGTGACTCACAAGACAAGAAACATCTTTCTGTACAATTTATGATATTAAAACTCCAGGCTACTTAAAGACAAGTAGAGGACAAGTACTTAGTTCCCTACCACTTTAGTTGAAGAGGTAGGGTTCACTACCAGAGGCCTACATACACGTGTATATGACACATAAGACTCCAACATTGGCACCTGTATTCTGGGAAGACTAAACATGACATTATGAAGAACAGAACTTGAGAGTAGCTTTAATTTTGACTAAAAAACTAACAATTTTCCATCCAAAATGCTATCAGTCATACGTACAATATGTCTGAGAGAAATCTCTTTTGAAACGCTTCCAACCATGCATAAATACAGACACCACTTTTACCCCTTCCTAGTCTTCTGTAGCCTCCTCTGTCTTCTGTGAACTTTGAAAATATTGTCACTGGTGGTTTTCTGATTGGGTCTTGAATTGTACTTCTAAAGAATTAGAAATGCTGTGTTCAAAGGGCAGCTGCCTGATTTCCGACCTTATGAGAAAGCTTTAGAGTCACACCTCAAAACATGGATAGTCTTATAAAAATAAATCAAAGACTTTTGGTCTGAAGCATCTCTGAAATTTAACACACCTAGTCTGGCTATTAGTCAAAACTGGAAGAGACAGATAATCATTTATGCCAAAGGTGCCAACCAGGGTTTAGGTAGAGAACGGTTTAACAAGATCTGCTCAGAAGAAAAAAAGAGTAGCTCATGGCAATTTACACAGTAAGTCATGTATCATTCTGAAGGACTACAGAAGCTCAGTCTAGGATAAAACACAGGCATATAGAGGATCATCAGACATCTCTTTTAGCAACAGAGAACTCACAGCATCTGCCATCTCTGTTGGTACAAAAGACAATATATAGCACCAGTATTTTTTAAAATGCATGGCTGAAAGGGTTTTTGAGGTGTTTCAATAGGGACCTGTTAAAACAACAATTGACATCTCAGAGAAAAATACAAAGTAATTCAGGGAGGGTTTAGTCTTAGAAAAGAACAAAAATGAGTATGTAACCTTAGTGAAAGAAAATGGCTTTGTGATTTGGAAAATGTCTTTTCTTGAGTAACATAAGGGGTTCTGAGCATAACCGAACTTACACTTGGTCACACAAGGTTCAATATATTCCAATGGAAAAATAAAAAGCAGCAATTTGCGTTATTTTATAGCTCAAAACCCCAGGCGATTAGGAAAGCTCATTAAAAAAACCCAAAATTTAAAAACCTCTTTGCTGAAAACTTTAATCAGTGAAAAAGCATTCACCTATTTTGTTTTCTTCTCATAGCGCATTCAGATAATGAAGAAATAGCAGCTTTATTTCCAGTAAAATGCTTGGTAAAATGTGTTTTCTACATCACTTACCTGTTTTCATTTCTAACAAGTGTTTTTTCTTTTGTTGTCTCTCTAGTTTTTCTTTTTCTGCCTTCTCCTTAGCTATTTTAGCACGTCTCTGTTTTTCTTCTGCTTCCCTTCTTCTCATATTTTCTTTTACTGCTTGCTATGAAAAAAAGTAATAGAGAGCTCCATTAAAATGGAAGTCTTAGCAAAAACAAAGTTGAACCTTAAAAACAAATAAAAAAGCTTTCAAACCATATCCTCTAACCTTGATTTGTCAAATCAAATAAGTATTTTACACTCCATATTTCGCACATTTTATTCAGAAGAGTAAGCAAATTCAGAATAAATACATTAAAAGCATACTAATTGTCCCCAAATGAGTATTATCAATTCAGCAAGAAATACATTTTAAGAATACACGTTAATTGTAGAAAGAATTCAAAATGTCTAAACCACCTTTTTCTACAAAATTGTACGTTACTATTTGTAGTTCTAAAATAATTTCAACACTTTCTTCTTTCTCATGCTGCCACTATACCAAGCAAAACAAGGCTGCCTGGGTAACAGTGTTGCATTTTTCTTACTCTTATCAACATATGCATTAATTCACTGGGTTTCTAAATTCTTGTCTTCTGGTTAATATCCGTACAATACTGTTTATTTTGAATATAAGTATGTACTCCAAAACTTCCAATGACACTAAAACAGAACAATGAGTTTCAGAGTTTTGAAATAAAAATTTTGCATATTCAGACATTAAGCAAAAGAACTGTATCACATTCAATACATTTTTAACAAAAATATTTTAGGATTACCTTTTCATTATTTCAGTGTTAGCTACATACTCCAGTAAATTCTCAGTGCTCTGAGAATTTACATTTGCATTAAACGTAAAGTCCACCCATTCTTTATTGCAGAAAGTTTCTTTTTTCAGAACAATTACACAGAACCCTGTCTTTCATAATATATCAAAGTGTCCCCTCTTATAAAACGGCTAACATCTTCACAAAGGTCTGAGGCGAAAGCTGCAAGTTGGTAGGGATGCAAGTTGGATGTTGGAAAACATCCAGACTGCACTCAGGAAAAAAAAAAAGGACTGACGAGTATTACATAGCACAGATGAATGTGGATTACAGAAATACTTTCACAGGCACTGTTTGTAGCATCACTGTCATAAAGAGTGACCAAAAGAAAAATATCGCATAAAGCTTGTGAAGAAATACTTGTCGTGGATAACTGAAGAAGAATAAGCTTTCCATCACGAAAAAATGACAATGGAATGGATTTTTTTATACAAAGCAAAACTGCACTTTCACAGTGACTCCTCCAAAGTCACCTCTGTCAAATTTCTTGATACAGGGGGAGAAAGGTTGATGGTTCCCACAAAATGCTAAAATTTTTGAATGAATTCATTTTAACAAATTATTTGCTGATTTTCAGACTGGGCATTCTGTTAGAATAAACTACTGGATAAACTACTGGATAAAATTCACATGGGACCTGGTACTTGACAAGTACAATAGTAGCAGAAATTACACATTTTCCTAATAGAGTGACCAAGGAAATTTCTACTTTGCACCTACTTTTTCCCCCTCAAAAATATCAGTAGGACTCAGCCTCAGACTGCAGTCATTCAAATGTAGATGTCTATTCTCTCCAATCACACTGAACAAGTGGGCCTGACTTAATAGCTTACACTTTCATATGCAGTGCAAATTGGATGATTTGGAGTATCACATCTTGGCCCCAGCCTTTCTCTAGCAGGAAAGTGATTTTCCACAAATTCTTTGTCAAAGCTTAGAATTTCAGGCTGATGATGTCTTGAGTACTATTTAAGACACTTCTCCAGGATACTAGGTACCTCTGTTGTTATGTCTCCTTTGAGGCATCAGGTAGACAGCTCTCCAAATTCCACTAAATGAATTAAGTATGCATCTCCCTTGACTAAAACCCAAGATTAGACACTCAAACTCACACACAGATATGCCCTAAGGCCAAATTCTATCCTACGTGTCCCATGTGTTTTCAACACAAAATGTAAGTGGAATGCCAAGACCTAGATTTTCCAAACTGGAGGCATTTTTGTGTTCTCTCTTGTGATTTCCAGGGTAGTTTCTAATTTTTATTTAAGTATTTGCTTCACATAAAGGAAAAACAGAGTCTAGGGAACACTCTTACTTAGTTGATCTTCTTCTGGCTCATGAAATTATGTCTCTGCTGCAGAGTAACCTAGTGCCAATAGGAGCAAGGGGTTTCTACAGCCTATGATTAGCCCGATTAGCCTACTCTTGGACAGAAGAGCTGTTACCTCAAAGTGTCTTTGCTCCCTTTTCTACAACTGGAGGAAAATTCTAACCATTAGACAATTTCTTCATCATGAAAGCTATCCTTCCAAGGAAAGGAATGAGCTTGTTAGCAGTACCTGTGATGCTGTCAAAGTACAGAGGGAGGTTAACAGAGATCACTGATACCAAAGATGTTCCACTGAGTGTACCAGGAATTTAGCTGCGGAAGCTAAAGTACTGAAGGCAAGATGCTTCAGCCCTTTTTTTGGATCTGGCCAAGTAACTGTACTCTAGATTTGGCGCTCACAGAGTGCAAATAATAGTTGTCACAGCTACCAAATAACACTGAAATGCAAAGTGCAGATCAAAGTTACCTATGAAACTGAAGTCTAGGGCTTCAGATTTAAACACGGGGATTTTTAAAACTTTTTAATACATTTTCATTAATTAAGAATAAAAAAAAAATAATTATAAGTAGGAAAATACTTCATGTAAATCATCAACTTTGCATGAAAACAAGTTGACTGAACTTCAATCTCCCATACCTACTGGTGATGAGTGGTCTTTTAGTTTGGGCTTCTTAACAATCCAATGACTTTTCCGCACTAAATTTACAAGTCTTCTGAACTATATTTTCTAAGATAACAATCATCTTCCGTTTCTGTCAGTAATCAAGACCAATACTAAACAGTCCTGAAAATCAGCTCATTTGTCTCACCGCCCCAAGACAGCATCTCAAAAATCTTTTCTGAAAAGTCTCTAAACTGAGCACCTACTCAAGATTTTGATTGGTGTCATTGAATGATAGGGAGTTTCATGCCTTATCTACACATCTTTTTCACATAGCCTTCAAACTGTGCTCTGCAAGACAGAATTATTAATTTTCCTCAAGGTTTCTTCCATCATGGTCATCAATAATACCTAACTGTTTTGAACCGTTAATTAATCTATCTTTATGACACTGCTGTGAAGTAGAGGCTAGCATCAGTGCTAATTTTACAGAGACAGAGAAGAAATATGGGAAAATTAATGCAAAGCACAACCACTTCCTTAGAGCCTCCAACACAACACAAACCCAAGCGTTTAGAATTCTACAACATTTACACGGGAGGTAAGGTTTAAACATCAGAAATTAAAGCAATACAACTATTTCTTAATATTTATTAATTCTGAAATTGGACTAGTGAGTTTCGTATTAGGCACTGATCAAGTTAGGAAAACACAATCAATGCCCGTGTTGAAAACTCTGGCATATGTAACTTGCAAAGCCAAATTATTGCAATTGAATAATATCTAGAGTTTTAGTTGTTGAACTCTGAAGCAGCAGAGGCTTAGCAATCATTACATGTTCCAAATGGTTGCTGAATATGGGTTCCAGTTTAAGCCCTTTCTCAAAACTGATGGACATATGAATTTCAAACTGTTTCTCAGTATCTGTGAAAGAAGTAATTTTCTACACCTATATCTTCAGACCTGTCTGAAATCATTAAAAAACACAACCAACCAAGTAAAATCAAACAAGACTGGAAAACATGCAAGCAACATAAATATGAGTACTGTAATGATAAATTGTAATGATCAGGTTGCAATGAGGAGTAGGTGCCAAAATGACTAGAAAGTGAATCTTTCTACAGATGCATAGGCATTAGTTGGATGACTCCTCCAGATTTTGTCACAAAACTCATGCTCATACAATATTTCTGCAGGAGTGTAGTCAGTAAGTTAAGCTATGTAATCATAAGAAGCCAGACGTGACACAAGCTTATTATCCAAATTCATGCATATAGATAAGGTTACAAAATATAACTTCTAAGAAACATTAGGCATAAAATAAACATATTGTACCATGAACATCATTCTGAAGTTGTTTAAGTCTGTTAAAAACTCCTCCACCGAAACTTTCTTCAGGTCAATGGCATAATACCCCATCACATTCTGATAGAGTTTTTCCATGTTCTCGTGCATCCGTGAAAGTTTCTGAAAATCTTCTTTGGCATGAACTAGGAAGCTGTACACTGCTGTTAAGGCTGCAAGAATACTCAGTGAATCCAATCAAACACACTGCTTCTACTTAACATTGATTTGTATGTCATACACATTTTTTATTTCAAGTAAGGACCATAAGAATTCCTTCCATGTCGATTATACCTCCCAGTGTTTACTGTGTATACTAGGCCTATGAATAAATGTAGGGGCTTTCATCAAAATATCTCAAACACTTTAAATTTAAAGATTATTCAATTACTACATAATTTCTTATGACATGAAATTAAATGTATGTAACTAATCTAACTTCAAGCACCCATGTAGTTTATTTAGTATCACTGTCTCCTTATTGAAGTCAAATGCTTAGGTATATAAATTACAATTTCCATGGAATTTAGGTACAGATACCAATAATAAATCTGAATACTTTATCAATAAATACCATAGTTCCTACTAAAATTAGAGTAAAAATAGAAATAGAAAAACTTCATTGTAACAGCAATGCATTTATTTCTGTTCCTGAAGGCTGCATCAGGTATTTATGCTTTTTTTAAAGCTATTTGCAATGTCAACACAACTTAATTAAATTAGAGGTGAAAACAATAAAATTACTTATGTAAAAGATAAACAATTTATAAACAGCATCAAAATATTGCATATAAAATAAAACCCCCTATGTTTATTCAGGACTTTCAGTAATACAGTATGCCAAAGAAGCTCAAAGATAAAATATTCTACATAGCTATTTCCTTAGGTTGGGCAACTTAAGGAAGTGTGTACTTTAATGGAATGGTAGCTAAACAAATATTTATGTTCCATTATTTTCCTGTGGCAGTAAATGCTACAAAAGACATGAAATAGCCATTTTATCTTTACTCTCAATTGCCCACCTCAACTACTGAAAAAGAGAATTTACTGTGTTTGTACACTATCTACTACAGATTAAATACACTACAGTCACTTTATGAAGTACAGAATTTTTAATCAAGTGCATGAAAATCTAGACCAGCAGAATAGCACAGAACCTGGCATTTTTTCTTAATGAACCTCTACCATTTGTCTCAGTCCATTGTCCCAGGCCGCACAGAGCCCTCTGCAGAGCCTTTCTACCTGCAGCAGATCAACACTCCCACCAAACTTAGTGTCGTTAGCAAATTTGCTTGAAGGTGAACTCAATCCTGTCGTCCAGATCATCAATAAAGATGCTGAACAGGACTAGCCCCAATACTGAGCCCTGGGGAACTCCACTAGTGACCAGTACATATTAGCAATTTACAGCTGGATGACTGTTTTCACTCTTTAGGTTTTTTTTTAATGCACTCCTTTTTTTAGTTTTGTTTAGAAGCTGAATTCCATTTCAGTTGCACTGTTAAGAGTCCTTCTGGTTTGTTACGGTTGCTTCAAAAATAACAAGTAAGAAGGTCATGGGGGAGTTTTCTGTGATTTAGAATCCAGGCCAGAAATTCACACAATAATGATCTCAGATATATGCAGGAAGGGAGAAATAATGCACTTTCACAATATTCTAATTAGTCACTAATGGCTACTAGCTGATTCTGTAAATGCAGAACAGCCTTCCCTATGACAGTCTTGTAAAAAAGGACTAACTAAAGTCAAGATTTCAACAATTTAAAAAGACATGTCTTCCATCACCCCTCAATCACCTAATTTCAGACTTTCTCAACATGGCTCTTTTGCCAGTACAAGCTTCTTTTCATGCTTTTAGTAACTTCACAAGATGCAGCTCATAAACAGCTTCAGACTGCCTGTGCTGACTGGCTGGCAACAGCTCAAAGAGAACTGATGCTGCCAGCCCTCTTTTCTTCTACATCAATTTGAATCTCCTTTACTCAGCTCCCAAGATGAGCATAGCGCACAGGAAACTGATCTTTAGACTTGAGATTCCTTAAAATTATTAAGACCCTTAAAAAGCTATTGGTAGGAAAGCAAAAAAAGTTGTTGAGAGGTTTGTCTATAAATGCTGACCAAGGACTATATAAAAAAAGATTATGAGAAACATGACAAGACAAAACACAAGCCAAGACTATTGAAAGAAATGTCACCAGTTCAAAAAAGCACAAACAAATCAAAACAACAAAAAAGAGTGAAACTAGAAAAAAAGAATTCCTACACCTCATTTACTTTTGATCCTAAAATCTAGGATACTTGTTATTTGTGATTCTTAGATTATTAACAGATCTTATGTAAAAATATAGTTTTTGCAATTATGAGGCTGCTTCATATTTCCAATATGAAGGATAAAGGAAAATTAGATAAATTAGTTTTGCTGTGTCTATGTATAAATGCCAAATATTAAACCTTCCAGTATTTTTAGTTTTCTAGGAAGCAGAAACAAAAACAAGGGTTGAAATTATCAGTAAAATGTAGACTACATCATGTAAATTCCAGAAAATAGCCTAAAAAGAAAATCTGGGGAGTGGGGGAGGTGAGAGAAAACTTCTGTGATATTCTTCAAGACACAGCTAAAATTACAGCTACGTTAATAGAGTCCATATAAGCTGGCTAATTTTATACTGTTGAAAGCTGACTCCCCTTGAATATCTGATGCATGATTTTAAACACAAAGTACAGTACTCTGGCAAGATGTTTTGCTATCTAGTATTTCAATGCCAGACACGATGAATCCTGAGATTTTTATTTTCCATCTGGTGCATTATGGGATACCCCTAAGCTCTTGGCATTCTACTGAGACTGTGCTTCAATTTAGGTATTTTTAATAACTCCTCTTCCTTTTCTCCTTAAATATGGCTTTTGTTAGCCAACTCTAGCTAAACTGGAAACAACAGGGAATACTACTGAGTACAGCAATCCCAACTGTAATTATTATGAACAGGTTGATACATATGCATTATCAACTACACAATTCATTGGTTTTGGATGAATGAAGACAGAAGTACAGCTGAGCTGCAACACAGGTGGGAAGAAAACGAAATCAACAACTTTGGTATTTGGTTAACTTTTTCTGAAGTGGCTTTACTTCATGGACTGCCTTTTTGGAATCACTGGACTACAGAGCATTCTGCTAATTAATGTAACAGGACAGCATTGCACGGCTGAGACAAAATCTGTGGCAAGATTTCTAACTACTGTATGTTTGCTCCTGCATATTCTGGCAGCTCTTTTCACAGTGAATTGCTTGTCTGAAGTTTATACTGATTTTAATACATTGTGGTATATAAAATACTAATATAACGCAGCATATCAAGCCAAGTAAAAGCAGCTGTTACCCTAGAAAAGATAACGAATAACGTTAATCTCTACCAAACACTTCCTTAAAAGACCCCAATATTCACCACTTGTATTTTAACAGAATCTTCAAAAGGGAACTGAGACTGCCACTATACTAGATGACAACAGTCCCCACAAAACATGGCAAACCTTTTGAAGACTGATGCAAAAAGACTATGAGGTCACTTCAAACCATTTCAACAAATGATTTTCTGCTAAGAGCAAGCAGAGTGAATGCTGTAGGACTCTGTTAAGGATTTCCCACATTTTGGGAAAATAGTTGCAATTGTCTGAAAAATACGTGTCAGAGAGACTTCCTTTTATATACATATACCAAGGTTCAACAGAAAAAATCTGCATCTGAATATAATAGCTCAAGAAACACATAGAAATGTTTAGATTTTTAAATTAGTACCTTCTGAAGAGTACTTGTCAAATAATAGCTTTTCTTTGATTCACTCCTACTTATCTCTATGTTATAATACTAAAACAAATTGGCAGGTATTTGTATCACACAAAGCTGCTGCATCCACTGTGTATGTATCATATATTACAAGTAAAACCAGTGCTAGCTATCATACGTGCCTTAAGTCCAGACCAGATATTAAAAGAATTCTAGACTTAAATTAAATTTACATTGGTTGCCAAAGCTGTATCTCATTACCTATCCACACAGTTAACATCTTGACCCTCTACCAAAGAGCAACACACAACCTTTTTTTAACCTGAAGAACTCAGGTCCTGTAATCTTCAAAGGCCTTAGGATGCAAGGACATCTTACAGATTCAGTTTATGTTGCACAGGGGGAACTTCAAACTATGAGGTCAATTAAGTAACCAACAGTTTGGAGGCAGCAAGTAGTCCCTTCCCTGCAGTTGAAATGGGTTTCTTCTACCTCATTTGGTAGTGAAGGCTCTGACTCATTTAAGTGCTGTTTCTTCCTTCCCTTTTTGCAATGTCAACAAATCAAATTAAATGGCAAAGGAACAGCGAATTGATCAAAAGAAAGGACTTTTTTCCTAGCTGAAAGGCAGCAATCAGCTCATTGTCTCTCAAATATTAGTTCCATAAGTTTCTGTAAAAGAACACCATCAACACTACTTTTATCAGTAAGCTCAAACTTTCTCAGCTGCTGCTTAGAAAATCAGAAGATGGGAGTTGTACTGATAAAGAGCATGTTGACTAAATCACTTAATTAAACTTTTAATATGCAATTTAAATACTCTCCATAAACCCACTAAATTTCTGTTTTGAATGTACAAGTGTATTTTGTTCACTGTGCTTTTTATGGAACATTTCACTCGATGGATTTAATACATTAGATCAATATCAATTCAATATTCTTTGACTTTCCTAATTAAAGGAAACAGAAGAATTGTGATAATAACTATTTCTTTTCAGCTAGCATACACACGATGGCTCACAAATTAACACAATCTAATATATAGGAGAAATATTCATAATTACAGACTTTGTCAATAAAAGAGTGAACCAACTGTGCATATCTCTGACTTCCTAAAGAAACAAGAATGCTAATCAGTTCATTAGGGGGCTTTGGGTTGTGATATTTAGCGACAGCATGTAATAGCCTGCTTGTCCATGGAGCTTAATTGTACTCAGGATGAAAAATTATTTTCAACAAAGAACTATCCTTCCTTTTTCAGATTTCCTGCTGGCTTCTTTTCATGAGCCGCATGCTTTTCAAGACATCAGCACCATCCAGATTTCCTTGTCATAGGAATAAAAGTAAATACAAGTCCAGGTTTCATCATGCTGTGCAGGATTATCTAACCTTTACATCAAACCTTTTCTGCTTCGTAATTTACTGAAGTTCCTGTTTTTCTAAAAGTGAGCTGCTTTAATTAGTGTGTGTTCAGAGACATGACTAGAAACCATATGCAACTATGCTGTTTAGAAATTGCTATCTGTCTGCTGGGTCAGGTAATAGGTGAGGGTAAACTACTTCTGTTCATCATATTTACTATTCAAAATATTGTATTTGAATAGTCTAATACAATTAAATATGTAGTATGGCTGGTGTAAGGACTTAAAGAGCACAGTTGCCTGTCTCAAACACTCTTTAGGCCACAGAAGGACGTTGCCATGAGATAAGCACAGAAGGGAGTGACAGGATGTTTCTAACTCCAGGCCTGGCAGGGGTGAGATCTGGGTAGCACATCCTGGTTAACCCATCCAGACAAAAATTCCCACTGTGGCAAACTGTGTAAAGAAGCAATTGCAAATATAAATATCAGTGGTCAAACAAAGATCATCCCAAGTTATGGGATAGATGGGCAACTGTGACCACTGAAGATGCCCCTCCCCAAATATGCCTCCTAGGGACTTTAAATGAAGCCCTTGTGACAGGAACTCAAGATAAGATAAAGGTGGTACTATTGTCTGGGTGTTATCTCAGACCTAGGGAAAGGTAATAGAGCTGGAGGAGAAGAATGGATCACTGATAACAAACACAAAGAATGCAGAATTTATGGGCCACAAGG
The DNA here is from genome assembly GCA_013398955.1 of Callaeas wilsoni. Taxonomy (NCBI): domain Eukaryota; kingdom Metazoa; phylum Chordata; class Aves; order Passeriformes; family Callaeidae; genus Callaeas; species Callaeas wilsoni. Next base: position 635,355 of record VWPU01017543.1, read on the forward strand.
AAAGCCAACTCAGCAACTGTGCTGAAATCAGCTCCAGCTGGAGAGAAGGTAATTCTGGCAGGTGAAGATCACAGCTCACTGAACCAAGAAATGCATTGAGTCAAATGAAGAGAAAGACTGAGCATGGGACTAACAGCAAGAGAACTGTGTAGCCAATGAGCATTAATTCATTTGTTTGCTAAAATGTATAAATAGTGAAAAGTTTTGAACCCCCTCAGGACATACCACCACCAAGAAGCCCAGAGTGAAGAAAGACCAACAGCATTCCACTGTGTCCACATGTGGGGACTATCTCCTGCTTTACATCTCCCTCCCTTTCCCCTTAGCCATCTCATTTACTGATAAATAAAATGTATATTATTGACTTCAGTATATGGTCTCAGGTCACTAATTGGATCTTAACAGTTGGTTTTACCTGTACTGATTTATTCTAAGTAAGACCAAATATTTATTTTGCCTGTTTCTGACAGCAGTCAATACCCAAAAATTAGGGAAAACAAGGAAGAAAGGAAACTTGGCAAATATAGCACGATAATTCAAGTGATGTAGTATTCAGTTGCTAGCAGTCTGCATGTTAGTCATTCTTGTGAGCTAAAGCTACCTATGGACTACTGTGTTTAATTGTTCCTGACATACAATCTTTAGCTACCTATCAAAGCCTTATATGAAATTCATTCACATTTTCAGTTTAATTGTCTGTTGTCCAAGAAAACATTTCTGTGTTAGTATGTTTTAACCTACTGGACAGTATTTCACATGGGATGAACCCATGGGTATATAAAGACACAAAGAATATATTCTTCTCCTTCCTTCTGTATAGGACACAAAATTACAAGTATTTTTACTGTATTTTCTTAACTTTTTTTTATTTTCCACCATCAGAGTATTACTCTATTAAAACATTCCTTACACATAACCTATTGCAAATTGCTGCTCATTGCCACCATTCTCTGCCACACCAGGTATATGTTACACTTTTTGAGATGGGGTAATCGAACAACTGATGATGTTAGAGTACTGCTGATTTTTATAGTATCTTATTGTTTATGTTTTCTGCTTGTTCTCAACTGCATTTGTTCCCAATTGTTCTAATACACTGTTTCTCCTTCAGATCTATTAGTCTATAATCACTGAAGTTCACTTGCTGCTTTGTCAGCATCTGCCAGTATCTCTCTTTGACATGAGGATTTTTTTCAGAGATATTAATCCAGAAAAAAAAAATAATCAAAGCATTTTTTTAATCTAAGAAATTTCTTTCTTTAAAAGCCTTTGTGAAAACACCTTGTTGAAACATGGATGGAAATTCAGTTATGTACTACTGACTTCTTACCTTTATCTGCATGCTGCAATAGACCTGCAAAGGATGGTTTCTCTTTACAAAACACACGACTCTCCTCCATCACATTTTATCTCCAATAAATGCATGTTTATTTCGTATTTAGTCTTCATCAGTTTTCTTGGTAGAGAAGCCTGACTTACAGGTCCTCCTTGTAGCCTTTCTAAAAAACTTCTGGGCTTCTCTTCAGCTTTGACCTAGTCTAGTGAAAGGTGTTCCTGCCCACAGCAGGGGGGCTGAAACCAGATGATCCTTGGGATTCCTTCCAACCCAAATTATTCTACAATTCCATGATTCCTTTGTGTCTTTGGCGAGCTTAGTTCTGTAGTCCATTAAGTTTATATTTGAGGTTATTTTGAATTTTTTTCAAGTGTTTTGTGACCACTGTTTACTTCTGGGAATTTATTGCTATTCATTTTAAATTAAGAAAAAGAATCCTACTGATTCCTTCATTTAACATCATCCTTCCATTTAAAATATTACACAGTAGGGTCAACTGAAGTTCTCCCTAGAGAAAACTGATGCAAACAACAAATTAAACTTTATGGCTATGACTTATCTTCTTGACAGGCATTGATAATCCATGTCTTTTCTGGTAGGATTAGAGCTTTTGAGATGCTTGAAAAAGACAAAGTGTAGGTCCTCCTTTGCACTTCCTAAGATGATCACTATCCTTTTTAAGTGATCAGTAAACTGCTCTAATGGTCTTCATACATGGGGATGGAATTTCAATGCCTGAAAAAGTCATGCTACTTATTGACAAGGTCTGCCTACTTATCCTGTCTTAAATACAATTTATAACCTTTTCTCACAGTATTCCAGTCACTTCTGCCAGGAAGTTTCATAAATGCCCAGAATGTCAGTAACACAAAGGGAAATGAGGCAATCTACATATTCATTTTTGGATTTTAGATGTTTGGTATTAGCATATAAGTACATCTTTATTTATCCACTCTTGTCTTGCTCTCCTTCTTAAATTTTTGGGAGGATTTGCTCACTCTGAACTGAATTTTGCTAATTTAGTTCTTATATTTTTTTATAACTACATATCCAAGGAAAGCTGTATACTATCTGTTCCTTCAAAACCTAGTCCTTAGCTAAAAAATGCAAAAAGTTAGAGGTTATTTGAAGAGCCTGCATCATGACTATTTTGGATTAGGTTATTGTTGTAGGTACCTTCCAACTGAAATAGTCTATTCTATTCTATCGGATTAAGAAAGGCCTGTTCTTTTTCATAGTTTAGTTCTTTTAACAAGTGCTTCCCATTCCTAACTTCCTAAAGCACATATAATTTTCCAAACAAAGCACAGACTTTGTAAGTCCTAGCAATATTCTTCAAAAGCTCTCATGGATATATTTTCCTCTAACTTCCTGGCAATATGTTATCTCTTGCCTTCAGGACTCATCTCCTAGTTCCCCTATTATGCTATCAGTTTCTTCAGGGACAAACTGTAGAGACACCATGCTGGTGGGCTGCAACATATCTCTCAAAAAACACACTGAGCTGGGAAAAAAGGCATCACCACAAACAATAAACAGAACAAACTCAACAACGAAATACTCAACCTTACAAAAAATTAGTAACGACACTGGAAGGTTAAGATAACCCATAGAGGCCAGAGAAGGCCTGAAGCTAAGTTGAAAACCCTTAGGTTGCAGTGAATCTAAAAAAGACAGAACTGGCCCTCACACAAGAAGAACCAGTGCATCCACTTGGCCTTGGGGTCACATGACATGGCTCCTGTAACAGGATGAGACAAATCAAGAGAACTGTGTCCTGAATCCCCCAGCCTTTGTACATAACAAAGCAGTCTTCCAGCTAGGTAACAACCTACCCATGGCTGCAGAGCAAATTTCCACCTGTCTGCTCATATTTCTGCTTCAAGATGAGTCTTGGTGCCAAGCATATATGGCCAACATTTGCTAGAGAGGTTTAAGTGAAAGAATGTTTCTTTTCCAGTTTAATTAATTATCTTAATTAATTATCTTCAAGTCACAAGGTGTTCTTATGAAAGACAGGCAGGGAAGTTGGCTGCATGATTTGGAATAAATAATGAGAAAAGGAATTTTGGCAAAAATAACACCAGAAAACTGTTTTCATGGGCTATGAATCTCATATCTGAAATAAGATAAATTTTCTGGTTCTGCGGTAGATGTACAAAAACATTCACAATGGTGATGCATACACTAGAAAAGAGAGACACAGGTGACAGACATATTTTTCTAAGAGACTTTGACATAAAAATACCATGTAACACTACAGTGTTTAACATTCCTATTATAACTTCTTTTCACTAAGTTAAGAAACGCATATACAGCGTAAAACTTGACAATAAGCATTTTTTTCCTCATTCATTCCACTTCAGAGGAATCCTTTAATTGGACTGCTCATGTATTTAGTTTGTGAGAGGAAAAACAAGTTATATTTTTCAAAAATACATGCTACAAACTAGACAGAAGTTATGCAAAGAAATTTAAAATTTAAAGTAATGCAGTTAAACCACTCAGAGATTTTTCTTTTCTTTGGTTTTTTAAGAGTGCTCTAAAGGATATTGACATTTTTGCTACAAACTTATCGTGCTTATCTTCAGGAACTGGAAAAGTCTGCAAATCCTTCTCAAGCTGTTGAAGTTGCCTCTCCATATGCTTAAGGCTCTTCTCCAGGTTTTCTGCTGAGACTAAAATACAAAATATTCATTCTGTTAACACGCTAAACAAAAACCATTGTTTTCAAAATACACCAGTTAAAACCTTACCCAAGTCAGCATATCACATTGTTAATTCTGAAATAAAACACACCGAACAAATTACAATGCAAGACGAGGAGGTCACTCTACAATGTTCACCTCTCCTCACTTATGCAGATTCCTTATTATGCTGTTTGAATGCTGTATTTTCATTTGTTTTTATGCTCAAGGTTTTGTATTGCAATTAACACTCTGTTTTAAGAAACCTGAGATATACATATGCCAGTCTGTCTCTTCTGATTAACCAAAGGACAACTTTTCAAGATATGCTGAGAACCACAAAGCTTTTCTCCATCTTATTCTGTTAAACAGAAAATATAAACATTTTCATGGAAGATCATGATGAAAATAAGATTCTCGAACACATAAAATGGGGCTATTAAACAGCTATGAATGAAACCCAAACCTCAGTTCTCTAGTTTAAAAGCACTATGTGTGGTAAAAAACACAACAGAATTTGTCGAAGCAAAAGTGCTTCCCAAGCATTTCAGAGGGTACAACAGAGCAACACAGGGACTTAGGAAAAAGAAAGGAGTGGAGCTGAAACATCAGGGATTTACAGAAGGATATAGAAAAAGCACATATTTTCTTTGCCAGGAAAAGAGAAATACAACTTTTGTCCATTTGAAGCAATGCATGTAAAGTTGAATGCTTGATCTGTAAATAGTTGATTGAAATATCAAGATGACCAGAGTAATCTGAGGATAGTTAGCAAGTATTCTGTCTTTGATCTCTATTACTGCCATCGGTTAAAACTTATTTCTGGTTATTTATGAAGTCAACATTTATTTAAGTTTGACAGGAGCAATATATAAAGATGTAAGAACATACTGTGAATTCTAGTCTAATGACTTTTTTTTTCTTTTTAATAATTTATTTCATTCATAATATACTGTATCTGTAAAGGTATAGTTACCTTCATTTCTTTTAAAAATCCTTGGAGAAAGTCTGTGTCCCTACGATGATACTAAGATCTGTAGTGGATCCATAATGTCATCTACCAAATAGTTATGTATGAGAAAACATAAAATACATAAAATAAACATATCCTTCTCTGATAAAAGCCTGACAGAGTCCCCAAATGACCAGAGTAAAATGCTGCATAGCAACTACAATCCCATTCATAGCAGAAAGGTTAACACAACTATAAAATGATCCATGGCAATGTGATAAATTGCTTTATAATCACCATTTTTAAAAGCCTCTGGTTACTCAACAAACAGTTTCGCAATTGTTAGACTTGCACATTTTGACTCAGCAATTGGTAAGCTGAAATCGTCACCAATTAGGTCAGTTGGCTTTAGTAGTTAAAAACCTGCTTTGTTTTGGGAGCACGGCTAAAATTAGAAGCTGACAATGTTGACTAAGATGTGTTTCAGTCTTCACTGGCCCCAGAAACAAACCTGATTTTAACACAAAGTCATATTTCTGCTGTCATGAGAAGCATCTGAGGGTTAGGCACACACCATTTTCTGTCACTGATTTACTTAGAAAGCTGCTAAGAAGCACAGAATACAACAACTTGTGCCTAATGTAACTATTGATAGGACTCTTCACAAGACCATTTATCTTGCACAAAATATATAAATTTATACTATTTATAGTATAAATTAGTGTGACATACGCATATAATATATATAGTACACAATGTCAAAATTATGAGAGCTGGCAAGGAACATAGATTTTAAAAAAAATATAAAAGCCCAACCCACCAAAACATCCTCTACACCAATTGCAGGTAGCAGCCGAGTAACAGTTACACTCTTTTACCCAGATGAGAAACCCAGCAAAATAACTCAGTTCCTGCAGTTGATTAACAGGTTCTATACAAGAGATTTTCAAGCCCTTGCTTCCAGCAAAGCCAATGTTTCCCTTTACTACTTCAGCTTTTTTGACATTGAACATTTATGTATTTGATCAAGAATCTTTATATCTCTGTTTTGTCCTGAAGAGGTTTTTTCCTCTGCCGTGATCTTAGGTTGTTCTTGAATTTAAGATTTCAGCATGCCTTTGATTTCAGCAGTGTATAAGTATTAGATATCATTTCCTTTAAGACTATATTTATGATGATAGCCTGAAGTAAAGGCTAGTTTACTATATGCTTCTATTAAGTCTGGTACTATTGTATTTGTAGCTTTCAATTTAGTGAAAACAGATTAAAAAAAAACCCCAAAAAACGCCGAACTTCTAAATATAACCAGCTCTTCCAAAAAAAGATCATATAAGACAATTGCCAACCTTTTCTTCTGTCCCTCTGAAAGACATGGCATAAAATCTGAAGGGACATAGAAGAATGGCAGAAAATGAAAAAAAAAGTCCTTAACTTTAACCCCTAATCTTTAACCCCTAATCCTGGAAGGATTCAGAATAAACCCAAGCCAAACTGAAGTACACAACTCATATGCTAGTTAAAAAATCCTGGGGTTTTGAATGTTAGTGAGCCCACAAAGCCAAGTTGTTTGCTGAATACGATGTATGTGTGCCTAAACAACCTCCTACTTATACCCACTCATATCCCCTAAGCTCTCACAGCCCTCTTCCAAAATGGCACCTGCTATTTTTATAAGCAATAATTAGATTTCCCACCATCTGCTTTTCATGGTTAAAACAACTTTATTCTTAGGGCTTCCTCTTCTGAATCTGGTTTTCTAATACCACAATTATTCTGGAAGCCTCTTTACCTGCTTCTGTTTTCAAATATTTCTGCACAGTATTTTAGGTGATAACTCACCAGCCCTTTAATTTTTGCATTACAATTTCTCCAGTTATTCTGAGAATACCTTATCTGATTAATTTACAATAAAATATCCTTTTTTTCTTGACCAAAGCCCTTATTACAGTATTAAGATGCATGATCTTGTACTTCATGTTATTGATTTTCATTTCTTTTATTCTGCTTACTCAGGATCACTCAGCGATGACAACCCAATACCCCTCTCATCTGGCAAACTATCTAACCCTGTGTCAGACACGCTCATTGGTACAACACCACAATTTTTTATTTTTTGGACCATGTTCCTTTTAAGACAGTACTTCGTTTCTTCTACTTTTTATTCTAATAAATATTTTCCCATTGTACATAATATCAAGTGCTTTACTGAAGTCAACATAGATTTTATGGGACTGAAAAAAAGAAAAAAATTAATAACAAAAGATACCAATAAATTCCTTTTTATTTTATGCCACTCTCATTACTCTCTGTGTTGGATTATTCTTTCTTCTATAAACCTTCATATCAATAAAGTCAGATAAAGAGATATGGAATTGCTCAAATAATTCTTTTTTAGTTTCTTAAATATTCTATAGTAACACAACATTATTATAGCCACAGCAAAACTTGGTAAGAAATGTGCTTACTAAACTTCTAGTTTTATCTCAGGATGCAGAATATGAAAATGGTATTTACAGTATGAGAATACAGTACTCTAACCTTTTTTCTTTCAACAAATATTTGTGGAGAAATTTTGCTTCCCTCTCCCTATCCCCAGATCATTATTCTTGCTTAAAATTAAAACAATATTTAATCTAGCTTTGAAACTATACCTGTTTTATGTTAAATACTAGAAATAATTCTCCCAAGTGAAGCAATACTTGCATGCTCTCTCATTTCTATTGCTGCAAACCTTTTGCTACTCTTTGCATCAGTCGATATTTCAGACATCTGATGTGCCCACCCTCTACAATTTGCTTGGATGTTGCCATCTCCTAATCATGATGCTTTTCCTCTTGCCTACAGGTATTTTGCTTCCCTTGCACCATTATGGCCCCTTTATTCTGAGAGAGGGACAGTGTCAAACTGACCTCTAGCCTGATACAGAAAATTATACCATATTATTTTAGAAAATTCTGAAAATATAGTATTGGTTTTGCCGTGCAAGACTCACACTGGACTGATTAAGTTTACTGAATAATTCTCTAAAATCGTCATCATATTATTAACACAGCATTTAAAAGTAAAGTTAAATGACAAAATATAGCCCAAAAAAAGCCCAAATACAAACAAGAAAAAAACCACCCATATTTTTAGGTGGATTTAGAGCACTAACAAAGAAATATTGCAGAGGAAAAGTATTGAGTGTTTCTGTAAACACCAGCAAAGGTCTGCAATATCCATTAACAGTAGACTAAGATCTATTTGGATATACTCAGTGTCACACAGCACTGAAAATACAGTATTTATGCTTTTTTTCTCCCAAAATAATGATTTCCCTTGTCTCTTTAGCCATTTTCTGTCTTTCTTGCCTTTTTTTCCCCCTTTCTTCTTTGTCTGTGTGTGCCTAAGGTGCATCCAGCACTCTTTCTGAGATCTTTTTTCCCCTCAAAGCTCTGACAATGCCACTGGCTCTTTAGCACTCAGACTTTCCCTTCTGTAGACAGAGCAAACTTCAGTGGCATACATGAAAAAAAGCAGCTAAGTAGGATTTTTGTCCCCTATTTTGAATTCAAATATGAGCACACTAATGTAATTAGTAAACAATGAGGAAGCATTTTCATACGCAGTTCAGCAGTAATAATATTACTATCATCAGTAGTATTAGGCCTCATATCCGAGAGCAGCTATGCCCTATACTACCTCCACAAGAGCCAAGGTCTGCTGGACTTGTTATAAACTTTAAGAGCCTCCTAGGAGAAATGCAGTCTGACACCACATCTCTTTTTATAATGCACAGTGTAAGCTCAGAATTTGTTAATATGGGAAACAGCTGAAAAAAAACCCCACCTGAACGACAATTCACTGATTGTCAGTTATTCATCACTGAGCTGCTACTGAAAGGAAGAAGCAGCTGCTAAGGCAAGCAGGAAAAAATGGCCAAGCAGCAGGATGCAGCACCAGCCCTGGGCACAGGGATCAAGGTCCCCCAGTGTTGCACAGCACACAGTGACATGGTACAGTGGTGGACCAAGATCTGTCAGGAGACAAAACTATCTTATAAAAGAAGAAATGAAATTCAGAGGAGAGAGCAGAAAGAAGACCCTTGCATCAGTTGCAGCTTCTCCTGCTGAAGAGCTTTTGAGCCTCACCACCTGCTTCCTTGGGGACCACAAAGTGCTGAGCTGACTGCAGCGTGTTGTGTACTTGCAGATAACTTAAGATATGATTGTTCATAACTAACTGCTTTGAATATGCAGTGAGAGTGGTTAATAACACTTCAGAATGAACTACTAGCATGGAATGACAATGACTATCAGTCTAGTAGAGTTAAAAACAGAAGTTTAAAAGTGGCCACATTTATCAGTCTTCTACCTAGTATCATCACTCTAACTCCCAGAAGTATATCGGTAGCAAGATACACAAGTCTACATGTACATCTAAATGCACCTTCAGCACCTTCCTACTCATTACAATTAAGCTTTTTCACCTTCAAGGGTCTGTATATCTGCACAATGCATTCTGTTCTTTCTTTTTTTAATTGCCTTTGCCACCATTTTAAGGTTCCTCTTGCAATTGATTTCTGCGCAACCCATTTCCTATTTTTTTGTATTCAGGCAGATATCCACATTTTTCCTCTATAAAGTATATAATCCTGACAGCTTGAAAAAAAGAGCCTGTGAATTTGTGACCCAAATCAAAACTCAAGCAATGCATAGCATAAATAGATTATTTAATAGTACTGAGAAATTTGTTGTTAACTTAGAAATTCTCTAATGAGAAAAAAAACCCTTTCCTTATGACATATAGAATTCTTATGGCATATATATTAATATTTTTCTCTCCTGCTGTCCTAACGTTTTTAAGTTTTATAGGTGGAGGTGTCCTATTTTTCATTAATATAGTTTAAACTTCACATTTTCAATTTGGTTCCTAGCTTTTTTTTCTTTTGAAGTGAAATTAATTATCTATTAAAAAAAAAAATGAAGTTTCAAAAAAGAGAAAATGGATACGTTACTCGTAAAGCTGTGATGAGTTAATGTCTTTTAGAGAAAGGAAAATCTGCAGCTTTATAGTGTTATTATAATATGAAAGACTTGATACACTGTTACTTGTAAGGTCTGTGTAAATTAGAGTCAATCAAGTAAAACAGCAGCCTGCATAAATGCAATATAAATCTTTATAATACCATAAAATAAGAAATTAGTAAATTGTACTCAATTACCAAAATATTTCTTGTCTGGAATACTAACAGAAAAGCAGGAAAGTCATTATGTTTAAAAGAAAAGACAGCTTTAATTATATAAATTTTCAGGAACTGTCATATCTGTACGCTCATTAGCTGCAATGAAAGTTCTTCCTGCTGATCTAAGAGCACTTAGAAAACAGGATTTGTTATACTTCAAAGTAAAAAGGTATCTTTAATTCATGTACTGTAACAGTGAATTAAATCTACTTCTAGTAGTACAAAAGTAAAACTAAAACTTTAGCATACAATGGAAAACAAACAAAATCACAAATTAAATACCTTAAATACCCTGAAGCAAACTTCAATTGCACAGGTCACATGTCCCTTACTGTTTGTCTCTCAAAGTTAGATTTTAAAAAATATTTTTTCCTGCAACAATTAATTTACATACTGTGAATATTTAATCATTTTTAAAACACTATAAAATCCCTTAGCTTCACCATTAACTTGGTGCAGTCACTTGTCACTACTCTTGAAGTCTTACAAGCTATTTTAACAGCTTACTGTATGATCACTGGACAATGTTTAATGAAATGAAAGAAGCATGAATGTTTCTTCTGAAAAGTATAAAAAGAAAATGAGTTGCTGAACATTGTAATGTTCTAATGTTCACCATCTTGAGTAAGAAATAACTTGAAAGAGAAGTTTTAAGAATGAGCAAGTGTAAAATAAAAAAGATACAAGGCATGCTAGAAATGGGCTGGCTGATACAAGGACAGTCATGTCAAGGAAGAATTCTCAAAAAAAGCCTCATTTAAGTAACTTGTTTTGAGAAATCTGTAGAAGACTCAACAATTACTTGAAGATGATCAAGCCAAAACTAACAAGTGCACAGTATAGTTCCATTTTATATATAAATACATATGTTCAACTTCAAGTTTTCTGTTAATATTGTTCAAATGACATTTACACATCTTTCTACCACAATAATTTTGATTTATAATTTAAAGGACATCTGCAAATAATACTTTTATGCCAGACAAAAATGTGAAATTATTGTATCTGAAGACATTAATATGCAGACAGCCAATAAAACCAGCTCAATACAAAACAGCTTGCAACAAAGGTATAGGAGAATAGAATATTCTTATCCAACTTCATTGATTTATTCTTGGGAATTACTTTTAAAAATTACTTCAGAAAACAAAGTTCAGTAAAACCATGAAGGGAATTTAATTCCACTACCTGTACAAGGCCCTAACCTTTGCCAGTACAAAAGCTAGAGAAAAGGATTTAAAAACAAGTACTGGAACAAAATACAACTTCTATGGTTCAGGGAAAAATTGAACTTTAAATTAATATGATACAAAAGCAGAAAAGAGTGATGTTGTGTCCTCACTCAACAGCTTTGAGGAATAAAGCAGCATATATGTGAAGAGAACCTTTCTTTTGGATGACAGAAAAAACCGAGGCTGACTTTCTCTCTTCTGTGCTATCAGCAGCCTGTAACCCTTAGACGTAACATTCGGATCCAGTGGTTTTCCAGATTTACTGGAAGTGTAAATTGCCTTCCAGAAACACAAATCAGGATGGATTATTTCTGCGAAACTCTAAATTACAATATCTTAGAATGGAGGAAATCCTCTAAGCCCTCAGTACCAAAGTTCTGTTCTAGCACAACAAGTATTTTTTTCTGCAATACGTATATTTAACTATATAAAAGATTTTTGATGACTTTCCCTCTATCACTGTTCCTAGTAGCCATAATGATGGCTTGTAGTATCTGCTGTAATATCTGCTATGATTTCCCAGCTCTCTTGGTCAACTTGTTAGACTTCATCAGCATATCAGTAAGTTACATGAGACCATTATGGTGTATGTGACTAAAGAGATTCACAGACTTTCTTTTTAACTGACCTTCTGGTAAGCTCAATCAAAAATAGCCACTTCATTAAAAATTTACTGTACAAAAGTCGGTGCATATTAAATCAACTTGCTTCATAAAAATGTACTTTTGCAGAAGTTCTAAAAGGTTTAAAAAAACTCCATGAGTTATAGTTTTTGCGATCTGCTGGGTTTTCCAAAATTCCAGTGCAGCAGGAGTCTTTCAAAAAGAGAATGGAGTTTTGCAGGTAATGAAACAGGTATGAACAAATACACTGATACACTAATCTGTTAAAGATATCCTAAGCCTTTGTCTTTTTATACAGTAAAACTGAAATGCAAAATGCATCTCATAATACCCAGTAGTAAATGCAATATAGAAACTTGAAAACATGATCATTGATTTCCATCCTACCTCATACTGAGTGAGATCAAAGACTCAGCTAGTCATTAGCAGATGCCTAGAACAGAACACAAAGCCTGGGCTAACTGATAATTTTACTGGCTACTCTTTGAATGGTCAGTGATTTAGATCTCAGAATTTTTCCAAAAAACAGCCAGCAGTGTCATATAAGGTGACTGTCTACACTGAAAATAGTGCCTTCTAATAAGGATATAAAAACTCAACCACAATACAGATAACAACATATTCGTAAAGAAAAAAAAAATCAGTGACCAGTTAACACCGAAAATAATGCCAAACACACCAAATTTATATACAGCAGAAACTGTTTCTATTACCAGTATAAACAATTAGGTGAAAGGCTTGAAGCATTTGACAGCTATTTAAAAATAATTGAACTTTTCCAGGGTTGTAACACACCAAGTAAAACTGGAAATTTTAAGAACCAGAAAGTGAACTCTGTGTAAGTGACCACTATCTCAAGTTCTCTATCAGAGGCAGGTTTTGCAAAGCTGTAATTTGTGGCAGGGAGACTGACTGAGGCATGAGACTGACACTCTACAAAGCATTATAGATAAACTGTGATATTTTCCAAGCTGACATAAACTAAAAAAAATTTTAACTGAGCCCATCCAATCATTTTTTCCTGCCAGAGCAGGACAGTGCTAAGGTAGCATCAATTTCTACCTCCATGCTTAGTCTGTTTACATTACTTAAACTGATAAAATGTGGAAAAGGCACTTTTAGTCAAGAAATTAATTACGAAAACTCCGCTGGTACTTATTCTATACTGCATAATGAAACAGTACAAATTTTTCCAGACTTCCAATGTTACTGTTGCATGAAAAAGATACAGAAAGGGAAGACAAAACTGTTTTCAAAAAAATAAAATAAAATTCAGTGATGCCATGACAGCCTTTCTGCATGTCTGAATTAGAAGACAGTGAGTGATACACTTACTGTATGCAAGATCGAAGATTGGAGTTAAGATCCGGTAACAGAAAATAACTTTTAAAAGAAATCCAGTATGGAAAATGGATCTAGAAGGTATGTTAGAATAAATGTAATGGGAAGTCCTGTAGTAAATGCTACAGGACCAAACAATAAGTATCTTCAAGACCATTCACAGCAGCTCAAATTACTGATCTGTGATATTGACTATTAATATCTATTTTTTACATATTGTTAGTAAAAAACAAGCATCAACTTATACACAAGACACTGTAATGTGTCAAAATTAAAACTTTTAGTTAGTTACACAAACCTTTACTAGCTTTATCCAAATGCTGAAAATCGTCAACAAAATTCAGGACATCCTGATAGCTTTCTTCACAAACTTCTACAAGAAAATGAAGCAATGTTGTTTTCTGGTCTGCTGACTTTGTGTCCTTCAGCTGGGCAGGTGAAAAAAAAGAAATGTAAAAACACTGAGAAAAATTTTATTTCTGGCCATTTTAATAATTCATATATATTAGTAATTATTCATCCAAGAAAGGAAAGAACAAACTGTTAAAGTAGTACATTTTTTTAAAGACAGCAATGGGCTGTTTAATTTCCCACCTTGCTAAAAATCTCTAGAAAGATCACGCTAAATATTTTTTCATTCTACCAATATTTGCATTCAGTATTCAAAAACAGTACACATATTTCTTTTAAAAATGTAATTATTTTAACAATACAGGAATATTTGCAAAACTGTGACTAAGCACATGAAAGTGTAAAAAAGAAAAATTGAAGTTAAATCAGCAAAATCTAACTATACATAATGAACATATCCACTGCATTGCATGATTTCCTTCCTTATGTATGAAATTAACTCTAGCCTAAAAATATTTATGTAGTGGAAGCTACACAACGTCAACGTGCACAAGTTCTTGTTATCAATTCTCAATACAGTAAATAAGAGTTCATAGGTCTCATTATTTATAAACACTGACTTCAAGAACTCTTAAGCGTAAACCTTTCTTTCAGGACTCTTTATATATCTAAAATTATTTTCAAATCTAGCCACTGTAAAACTTGCAACTACTTGTGTAAAAACACTAACAATTGACAATTGAGAAATACTTCTGTTGTAGTCTTCCAACTGAGACATTCTTTTATGTCAAAGAGATTTTAATAAATAGAAAATGACTTCACATATGAAAGTGTTTCTTCACTATTTAAGAACTATTTCTACATTAAAAAATTTAGCAGGAAAAGCATACAAGTATTTAGGCACAAAGTAAACCTGAGTATAAAAAGAGCTGCCACAATTGCACAAAGACTATTCCATCTGAATATCAAGGCACAAAGTCCTTAACCCAGTATTGATATTTCATAATTAACTCTAAAAAGTCTGTTTATTTTCAAAGATCAAAATGCTACTATGCTGAGATAGTAGAACTCTCCCAGAACACGCATGTTTTCCTTCATACGAGTGGATTAATAATAATGTGAAACACAGTTTTCCAAATAAACAGAAAATGGAACACATATATATCAAAACCCAAAAATATATTCTAAGATCCTTACTGTATGCAATGTTATAAAATATGTAACTTCCATTGTGTTGGGAATCTCAGTGAAAGATGTCTCAATAACACCACAAAAAATTTCTACAATGTGACACTGTGATACATGTAATACACTGTGATACATAACAAAAGCTAGCTATAAATATGAACCTGTGTTATAAACATGCATATAATTTTAATACATCAGTATTTAATGAATGATTGAGTATTAGCATATCAATATCGTATCTCTCTTCTGAGAATACTCATGGCTGCTCTCTGATGTAGAACTAATACAGTCATTCATTCCATACTTTCATTATCTACACATATCAATTCTCTCTCCTGTTTCTACTACTCCACAGTTATGTTCAAAATCTTCATATTCTGGATCTTAACAAATTATTTCTCCAAGATAAATTCTGACTTTTGACCCTGTTCTGCAAAGTGCTTATATCAATTACCTTCATTTTGTTTTCATAAATATATTTTTTGTCTTGTGAATATAACCAGACCTAGGACAGATTCTTGTAAAATCATACTTAAGTAAATGCACCTAATTGGAGAAAGAACCTTTAGTATCTTCCTTCTGAAAATTTTTCTCAACAAGTTGTATTTTTAACTCAGTCACTTAATCTACAACGTATTAACTCTAGGTGGATGACTCATGCTTAATGTTTACTTTAGACTAGGGAAAGAATATAACTTATTCTTTATGAATATTTATATCATAGGTATCACACTCAACACTCAGTGAAAGAATTCTTCTGAAATATGGCAGAATAAGGATGATTAGTTTCATCAATGTAGAAGTTAATGCATTGTGTTTTCTCTTGTGCAAAAAGATAAAGTACAGAAAGACAAAGAGTACATACAAAGTTTCAAATAACTCCTTGCTTGTAAGAACTATATGTGCACTCTGAAGATTCTGCAGTAACCTCCCAGAGAGCATAGGAAAAAAAAACCAACACTATCTATGGGAAAGGTAAATAACATTAGAATGGATTATAAATTAACACTCAGAAAAGTATAGACACCTTCTTGTATATACCTTATACAAAAGTTGAAAGAGTGAAAATTTAAGAAAAATTAGAAGAAGGAAGAAACTGATAAAACTGAGCAACATAAGAAGAGAATCACATAAGGTGCAAATTCATGTCCAAAAGAAAACATAAGTGTATTAAAACATACTAAAATGTGATAGATGTATTAGAAGTGCTCAGACACGTTAAAATTACAAAACTACTGTGATCACAGTGATCAGGTCCTTACATAATCTTATTTACTTTGGGTTTTTTATAATTTCCTCAAAATAGAATCACTTAAAAGTAATTAAATGCAAGCCAGTCTCAAGATACCTATTCATGGATTAGCCATACCATTCAAACTATCAACTAATGCCAATAATAAGGAAAAAAAAAAAGTAAACAAATAATTAACTGCAGGAAAAACATCAAAACCAGAGTATTTAAGTAGCATAATAAAAACAAAAAAAAGTGAATGTAACACTCGACATGGACATTTCAAAACTCACTTTACATAGCGAGCTGAGATTATATCCAAAGGTCTGTGCATTCCGAGAACCTGCATTCATGTAGTTTCCCATTAACAATACTAGTTCCAGCAGCTTGCTAAAGCTTTTACTCTTCTTTATCTCTTCACAGGCAGCACTGACAGCCATGATGTCAGGTTTGATGTTGTTCACCTGCTCCTCAAACTGAATCTTAAAAAGAATAGCACTGAGCCGTGGCCGTAGTCTCTTCACGTTGCTCATCTGATTGAAAAGAAAAATAGAAGATTTCCTTTAAAATTCATGGTACACTTTGGCACTGTACAAATGCACACGCTCTGAAATGATTTATTGGTGTGACAGGCTTGAAGAAGCAATATATCTGCTATAACTGATAGCAAATGAATGAATGAATGAGAGACACTTGGGTAAGCAACTGAAATCCCATCTTGTGGTTAATAGGAACTGCCCCCATCCTTTCCAAATAACTAGTATGTGTAAGCAATAAAAGATAAAGTGTCATCATATATCACATCTGTCAACTCATATACCAAATCCTATAAAACTAATCCAAGTTTATGACCCAGTAGCTGCAAAGGAATGAAAGTAGTTCACAAATTTTGTATAACTCTGGATGTACCAAAACAAGACAAATCTCATTTTCTGGTGCAAATATTTGAAAGCTGACATCAATAAAAGCCTATTATAAACTTGCAGGAAAATAACAGTTTTGAAAATTCTCAGCTATGAAACACTTAATATAGTATACACTAATGTATAGCAATATTCATATCCCCTACACTCCTGTATACTAACCGAATACAGTTCATTAGGTGCAGCTGAATGCTCCCAGGAAAACAGCTTCTGTAGATCATATAAAAAAGACTTGGCTTTTTCTATGGTTTACTGATCATGTATTTTCAACAGAAATTTTGATCTTCTTATATACTAGGTCACTGAATTCTCAGTCCAGACATACTGTGCACATTGTTTACCACATGCACACTAGAAACACTAAAAAATCATTCAGTGAGCCGCTTATCTTATTTTTCCTTATTTTTGTTTTCTTAATAATTTCATGACTGCCGTAAGATCTCCTTCCTCACATTTGTCTTCTTCCTTCTCAAGGCAAGGTTCAAGACAATAACTCCTTGATAATTCCCAGAATCTCAAACTAAGTTTTGTTTTGCTTTGTTTTTCTTGATAAGGAACACATTGTTTCCAGCTATCAGTACTTCCCAATGCAAGAAAGAAACAATAGTATTGGCACTTCTGCTACAAAGCAGTAGGCTTCACTTAATGGCTTTAAACTTTTATCTTTAAATTAGACATACCCCCCTCCAAACCACAGTGATACCTAAGGTTTTACAGAGTATTTCTCAACACAGATCCAGTCTACCAATATAAAAATTCCTCTGACATTCATAAGTCATATGGCATTGATTATCCCAAGAGACTCAGTGTAAAGGACAATGGTGACACTCCATCCATTTCCAGTGTAAAGTGAAACTGAAGGTTGTCTCATCCAAAGGGTTTGATATAGAAGCAGAAGAGGATGGAATTTACAATGCATTTTATTGGTTTTACAGTGACAGTAGAAGAAAATAGAATCAGGTAGAGTTAACATGTTATGTTACCAGGCCATTTCAGAAATGCCTGCATAGCTGTGCAGCCACATGATAATGTCTCATTGAAGTAAATATACCATTTGCATTTTAGTTCAGGTAAAAAATCTTGATGTAAAATAAGAAATCCTTTCTACTAACCATATACTTTGGTTTTCATCATAGAGCAGATCACATGATCAGGATGTCTTTCAGATTAAACTAGGCTGAAAATCAACTGTTGCACTTTAGTCCACAGACTGCCTTCAGCCTGGTCCTCAAGTAAAACACTTAAAATGTACACTTTGAACATTATTACCTCAGTACCAATTGCAGACAGATATTCTGTTCTTATCGTACATGAAGTAGCATTCAACAAGTGTGTTAAAATTCTTACTTAAGAATGGATAAATAAGGATAATGGGACTTGAATTTAAACAGGGCGTTTCACAGCAAAATAGAAACAGAAATACCTAAATTCCACACAAAAATAACACAGTACTCTTACAACTTCATACCTAATTTAACTACTTAAAAGAATGTTAAGGTAGTGGACAGAGGCAAGTGTCACAAATTCATTCTCCTAGCTCTATCAGGAAGAATCACTATTAACTCCTTTTCCTCAATTAGCTTACTAAATTTGTACACCTACTACTACTTCTCAGCATCTTGAGAACAATGTCTTTAATTTTAAGTTTTTGTGCTAAAGTTAGCCAGAAAAAATTTGAGACTAGACTAGAAAAAAAGAATCGCAACATTCCATTGAAATTATCCAGATTTTTAATACTTAATACCCTACTTAGGGTGCAATAAAGACGATCATTAACATTAAACCACAGAAACTAAAAAAATGCAGTGTAAGTTGCATTGATTTTAAATGGTACTAAACTCAAGATACTAGAGAGTCACTAGACGTATCATTTATTGACTCTTGGCTTGTCAGGCAGATTCTCGAAACTGAAATAATCATGCACTTTAGACCACAGAGATGTGTTGCACAAACATGAGCATGCACATCTGCATTAAAGGTGCAAAGTTTTCATCAGAACCACTTGAACTACAAGAAATTAAGATGTCTAGTATGTAAGTATGTAATTCTTAAGGATGAAGGCAGAAACATGTAATCTAAAAAAATTAGAAACAGGAATACATGCCAGAAACACAACAGAAATGCCACTGGGATTGTTATTATTGTTATTATTATTATTATTATTATTATTATTATTATTATTATTATTGTAGTGGTTGTTGTTGTTGAAAATGCTCTGAAATCCATGGATGATGCATGTTGCTGGTATTATTTCCTTACCTGTTTGCTAAGTCAGTAATTGAGAAGAGAAGAGATAGAGTTCCCTTACTAATATACAGCTTTTTTTGTGACAGTTATATTCAAACTTTAAAATCCATACACCCTACCACAAGAGATGCTAAGAATTTCAGTGTTGCAATGCTGACCGTCTTATGTTAACACCCCGTATTTTTATATAATCAGCATATAAGGACATAAGTTTACTTCAGTCTTGATAGTGGAATTCTGAAAACAAACAATACAAATAACTAAAACAGGAAGTTGAAGTAGAAACCTATACATGTCAGAGAACTCAGTGTCCAGGTAATGAACTGTTCTACTTTTTAAGTAATAGTCCGCAAGAAGAGTCTCACTACAAGCAAGTCCGAATGGGAACTGACTTATGAGTTGAGCTGCCCGGTAGCAGCTCTCACAGATCTCACATCCAACAGCAAAGACAGGTTTTTCTCTCAAATACAGCATAAATCACAAGGCAACTACAAGAATGTGCAATCTGATATATGTGTACCCTCACTATCTTTTTCTGTTGATGTCAAGTAAAGGAAAGCATCTCAGAAGTTCCACTGACACTATGTTTTGATCACTGAAGGGGATTCATTCCTGTCACAAGCTCATAGAGAAAAACACTGCAAGCACTTCAGTTTCATACCTTCTTTAAAAGGAGCAACAGTGTTGAGGCTGTCAGACCACCTGAAAATGTTCTCATCCAAAAAGTAAAAAACAGTTTCAGCCAAGAGACTGTAAAGAGAATAAAGAGAACAAACTGGAACACCATTCCCTGTGGATAATGTATGGCTTTCACCACCGCAGCATCAGTGAACTCTTAAGAGTGCAAAGGTAAAAAGTGGGAATTCCTGACACTTATCTTTAGACCCAGGCACTTGAAAAGCAGGAAAAAAAATCAAATACGGAAGGACTGATATCTTAACAGATATTTTATCACGTTTAAAGAAGATAAAAGAACATCCTGTTCAATTTGAAAAGGACAGCCAACATGCCTAAATCTTAGTGGAAAATAGCAGCATTCTGAAAAGATCAAACATTATTTCACAGTATGGGAAGTCAATTCACAACAAAAACCCGGTATTTCTGTTGAAATGTTTTTATGGATATGGGGAAATAGTACATCTTTCTTCACCTTTGACACACTTTTTTTCCTCAATGAAATGACAATAAAGTCAAGAACTACCAACACAAAATTACAATTACTTAAGAGAAATCAAGTGTGTGTATATATATATATATACACACACACACCCACACACATATATATGTATGTATACATACAAATATTGAACTAACGACTTTTCAGCCTTCGAGCAGCAAAAGAGAGCACGTCCTGTTACTCTGATTCCCGAGCATGAACTATAAACAGCTTGAATTTGAACTATTGACTAAGTTTCTTGCAAATCCAAGATTTTTCTAAAGCATATTCAGGTCAGAATAGAAGGCAGTGTATTGTAAGTGACACAGGGACAACACCTATCAATTACCTCCTAGCTGCACACAGGCAGCCTTCTCTTGTCTTGTGGATGACAGTGCACTGATACACAGTGCAGAAAATCCCTGGTACTGTTTTGGATTGCATTATGTTCAACAAAGATGGACCGGCAAGGTCAGTGAGCAGATCTCAGAATTGCCAATGGGGGCTACAACACAGCTGTCAAAACAAGCTGAGCTTACAGTCTTCATGCTGAAATTCACAGGAAAGTAAGTTCTGTGAAAAGAAAGTAGTCTTTTTTTTTGTCTTATCCAAAAAATACAATTAGATGTACTGACATCTTGATCAGTATGGAATGCAGACAGCTTTTGTTTCTCCAAGCTGAAATCAGAAAATGAAATTTTCCTAAAAAGGAATCTTCCAAGAAGGGGAGGGTCTGAATTTCCCAAATATTTCTATTTTTAGCAGGCCTAGCAGATGTCTGAAAGGCTATTTTCATTAAAAGACACATATGGAGCAGATGCTACTAGACTGAAAGGCTTTCCTCGTGAGAAACCAAGTCAAGAGTTTATATAGGCAAAAATCCTCTGTAAAACCTCTAATGCATACAGGTAGAAAAAATAAATAAATTAACATCAGAAGTCAAGGGCTGAGGAATTTAAAACCAAATGATATCGTATCAAACCAAATTGAGAAAAGTTTCTAGAAGTAAATCAGATGTCACTGTATTCCAGATGGAAAAATCTGATAAGCCTACCTCTGAAATAAATGCCTTGTTTTCTGTCTGGCTACTACCAGGAATCCACCTCCTAATGAAAAGTAAGTCTACCATAAGGAATATCTCAAAATACAGGTCATGAAGGTACAGACACATGATCAAGGTCTATCTCAAAACCATGACCAAGCAAGTTTAGTACTTCTCATCAGGTTGAACCATCGTAACAACTCCCACATAAAAGTGGAATTTGATGTACATAGCTAGCAGCTGATTCTGATGTCTTTGATGTGAAAGACATGACCCATTTCAAAAAGGCTCAGGCCTCCAACAATTCATATCTGCTATCACCTTCTCTACTGACCCAACAAGGTGTGTCCCAGGTAATTTCCAAAGAAGGAAGGTACGTTGTCTATGATCATGACAGTACTGGCAAGGAAAAAACATTCCACTGTAGAGCTTCTGTAGTCCTGTCAACAGCGAATTCAGTAATGACTGGGGAATTTTTATCCGTATGGTTATTTGGTGTATTTGGAACCACAGTTAATCTGTGGCAAAAACAGTCTGACACGAAATGTCACATAAGTGAACGCTGCAGAAAACAGCTTGCATGTCTTGGAGGAAGTTTCTCTGTTCTACGAAATGATCATAGGGAAAGCAAATCCTACAGCACTTGGAGCTGCATTGAGCTCTAAAGTCTGAAGGTGGAACAGGTGATATATCTGCATATTAATTTTAAGCTCTAGGGATTTAAGAGGTACTGATCAGCCTCAAGGTTCTTGCAGCACAGCTGCCCTACACTAGCTAGTCATATGGATACCTCACTCAATGTAGGTGGCTAAATTCCAAGAAACCCTTGAAGTTGCTGAGTCAAAATGGCAGGATCATGGTCCTTACTGAACACAGAAGTGTTTTCCTTATGATGTGTAAAGCATGATATGAACATTAGAGGGCTGCTTACATTACTAGTGAAGAAAAACATCAAACCAGATCCGGGACAGGCTCTTGAAAGAATGCGCAGAGCGAATGGCTGGAAGTAAAAGATCGGGACCCTTCAGAGAAATAATATTCCTGCTCTGAAGCTGTAGCGATACCTGTCAAGAAGAAAACTGAGATAGCCTATGTGTGTGCTAGAACAAATAACAAGCACCCACTTGTAGCCATCCGAATTAATAACAGACAACAGTTAAGACAAAATTTTTTAAACTGTTCTTTAGATGAACTACCCAAAATAGTTTTACTGGAACTAAACAGAGATAAGAGTAAGGCCTGCTGGTACTGAAGCATTTACAGGAGCACTCATCCATAATATAGCATCACAATCTTTCACTGATGCAAAGGAAGTAACATAAGCCAATTCAATGGCAATTGCAAACACTCAGATCAGTGCAAATCATGATGGCCATTTTCAGAAGGTATTTCTGGAGCTTTGTTCTCCACCCTTACCAAGGTTCAAGGTTTGAAATATGTCAGCATTACAGGAGTTAAGGATGTTCTCCTTCTCAACAACATAGGTAACTCGACTGCAGTTTGTCATAAAGATTTTTTAACTCCCACAGATGGCATATAATAGAAAGTTAATTTTTGGCAACACTCCTGGAAAGGCTGGAAATACTGATAGAGAACACTGACAAGGCAGAGCAGCAGATACACATGACATCTAGAAGACACAGAAGATAAGGTTTGTAGAGAGAAATTAACACAATCAAAATATCTCACAGCCCAGATGCACTTCAGCACTTCAGAATCTTAAACAGACTGAAATGTCACTAGGTATGGCTCTGTCCAAGCATCAAGTATTATGAAAGGCAGAGTACATCTCTGCAGAAACAGTGATAGTATGATATTTTCCAGACAACAGTGAAAAAACATTAACACATTTTGAGCTATCCTCAATGAGAACATACAGGTGAAACTATCAGCTGAATATGGAATTGATCAATTTAAGTGTCTGCTGAATTATTTAAGACAAACTAGCCTTCATCAGGCCTCACTCTAATCTTCAATTTACTCTAGTGAAATCTTTTCCTTTGGTACGAACTCATTAAAAACACATCCATCAATGAACAAGCTGTGAAGCCACATGAGGATTGCTTGCCAAATTCTATTTGGGTTAGCTGTCAGTGAATTTCACAAGGTCTGAGCATTAATTATTTCTGAAACAATATTTTGTAATTCCCTCAATTTTATCTTTGAGCAAATACAAGTGACCAAGGACAAATCTGTTTCCTTTTTTTTTACTACCAGACAATATGGGAACATCTTTCCAAATGTCTCGGGTTATAAGAAAAGAAATACAGCAGGAGCTATGACATGTGGCTCTTGAGACAGCATCCTCATATATAAGAATACTATTACAGTTGCCTACACCTGAGGTCAAATGTCTACTAATAGTATCCTGTCAAGTATTAGAAACTTTTTACATTAGAAGTGTTTATAAAAAACATCAAAACTTTGATTTCTAAAATGGAATTGCATTTATGGATTTCAAACCATATAATAAATTTAATATGGTCCAGGACCATTTTATACCGCTAAGGATTACAGGCACTGATGAGTCTACACAAAATCATAGAACCTTTTGTGTTGGAAGGAATCTTCAAGATCATCTGGTTCCAACTCCCTTGCCATGGTAGGGACACATTCCACTAAACCAGGTTGCTCTGAGCCTCATTCAACTTAGCTTTGAAAATTTCCAGGGATGGGGCATCCACAAGTTCTCTGGGCAAACTGTTCCAATTGGCTCATGCTGGAATTCACTACTGGATCCAGCTCTATGCATGCAGCATTATCAATTCAGAACTACTTTTTGGAATGGTTCTTAGTGCAACAAACAGTTAAAATATGTTGGCATGAGTAGGCCTGAACCCTTAGCATTGCTGTGTGGGTAAGAGAGGAAGGAGAGGCAGATGTGTGGTGCTGCAAAGGTGGAGAACTACAGTTACAGGACACTCTTAGCTGGAGCAGCAAGAAAGCCTGGACTATCATAACAGCACACACCTCTCTAAAAAATTGTATTTTAAGTATTATATATTTTAAGTATCATAGCACCCATCTAAATAAACTGCATTCCAAAATAACTGGGGTAGAGGGGGAGGGTAGCATCAAAGATCTGGAACCATCTGATATGGGACCAAATATTGCCATTTACCTCTGTGACTCCAAAAATGCCCTGAAATGCCCAAAAATGCCTAGAGGCACAGGGATGCCTGATAAACAGCATCAAAACTGCGCTTTCTTAAATGGAATTGCATTTATGGGTATCAAACCATGTAATAAATTTAATATGGTCCAGGACCATTTTACACCACAAAGAATTACAGGCACTGTAATTAAACAAGTGTACATCAAATCATAGAACGGAATTCTATGAGAATTCAGAACATTCAAGTTCTGAACAGCTGGAAGATGCTTGTATGCAACTTCCTTATAAATAATATATTGACCAATGGTAATAATTCAATGAAAATCCATTAAACAGATTACTGCACTCAAAGAATCAGTCATGATCAATAAATCTAACTAGTAGTTATTATAGCAACTTCACTGAGAACAAATTAGATTAACATTAGTAAATGATCTACTCCTTAAACATTTCTTTGATATGATGACAGATACTACACCAAAAACTAGGAAAAAATATTCTCTAAAACAATACTTTGTTCTTAGTAGGAAAGAACTACCTGCAAAACAAATTGACATTGCTAAAAGTCCTAAAGCAACATAATATTTATACTGTCCATTGAAGAAAGTATCAGGTAAAAAATGTAAAATCCACCAAAACACAAACTTCTCTCAACCGTTATCAAGATGCACTTCGAGATTAAACCTCATTCATCTCCAGTGGGTTTCACATTTCAAGTGTGCTGTCATAGGACTACTCATTTCTAAACACAAAGATAACCTTCATCATTATCAAGTTCTATAGAAGATTCAGCATGGTGCTAGTAATGACAAGATTGTGGGTTTGATCCCTGCATGGGCTATTCCCTTAAGAGCTGGACTCAATGATCCTTGTGGATCCCTTCCAACTAAGAATATTCTGTGATTCTGTGGTAATCAATGAAACCTCCAAGAAAATAATACAAAGGTTAAGGAAGTTTTTAAAAACTTTTGGAGGAAGTTTACTGCAGTAAGTAAAACCAAGTACAAAATAAGAACTATGGTAAAACAAAATGCAATGGACTATTTATTTTTCATTAAGCACAAGCATATTTTGTCATGAATTTGAGCAAGGAAATACAACATTCAATATAACACCAAGTTAAGGCAACAATAGTAAGCTAAATTTCTAAGAAGATGAACAGAATTAATGTAACTTCCATGAAATAGTTAATGAATCTGTGCAAGACCCTCCCTGTTCCCCTCCTCTCCCAAAAAAAACCCCCACAACCCTAAAACAAAAACCAAACTCCACAGTAATAGGTGATAATATCTGTGCTCTGAGACATCAGCCTGGAGTAAGTGAAAGAAAAAACCTAGCAGAAAATAAAGTAGTTTATCTAAAGAAAACTCAAAGTCTGGAAGAGAAGATAAGGGCAATAAAGGATTTATTTTATACTTACTGCTGAATGAACAGAAAATATAAAAAATGATAAATAACTTTAAAAAACAGAAGGCAGAAACCACAAAAGCAATTCACAGAGTCAATACAAAGAAAACAAATCCTGACAACCGTAAGACAAAAACCCTAACAAAATCCCAAAAACCACAAGCCACACCTATGAAGGGAACCTGAACCGTTTAGAGTCATGCCCTCAAGGTCTTTAAACCAACAACAAAAGTTAATTAACTGTGCTTGAAACATACAATATTGTAACAGTCACAGCAAGCCAATATTTCACTAGGTGTCTTGCTGTTTCTTTCAGAGTATCAAACCTTGACTTTCAATTCAAAGCCTGAAAGATAATGGGTTTCCATGATTAAATAAAAATTTTATCACGCAAGTAGTAATTAGCTATGTATTCACTATTTAGGTTCTTCCTTAGGAGTCAAATAGTTTAATTGTTCCATTAATCACAACTTTAGAGCAAATTAACATGGAATCTCCTAATTCTCTGAAAAAACATAAACACTACTCATCTAAAAGACTTTAAGTCTTGTATTCTGTATTTAAGTTTGATTCTCCTTATTTAAAACAGACAGCAAAAAATGAGGCATAAATCAACATTTTTAAAGAAAAATAAACAAAAGACCCAGCAATAATGTGAAGATTCATATTAGCATCAACAGTGGCTTCTAAAGAAATGAGTAGAATTCCTCAGCCTGCTCCCCGGTCAACAATAAAAGAGAAGATACAAGAGAGCCAGATGGAGCTTGAAGAACTTTGATGAACAGCAAATGGATAGGATTCCATATTCAAAGAGTAAAA
This sequence comes from Callaeas wilsoni, assembly GCA_013398955.1. Classification (NCBI taxonomy): domain Eukaryota; kingdom Metazoa; phylum Chordata; class Aves; order Passeriformes; family Callaeidae; genus Callaeas; species Callaeas wilsoni. Next base: position 662,229 of record VWPU01017543.1, read on the forward strand.
CAAGTCACTTATTCAAATCTCCCCCCAAACAAAAATGAAAAATGTTTCATGTAATAAACATCGTAGCTTGTTCTCTGAACTCTGCTATACCACATGCATGGAAGGTGTCACATGAGAGAAATTGTGCTTAATGATGGGGTTTGGTCTTGTTTGTGGACTTCGTTTTTTAATGTTTTGCATGGAAAACCAGGAAAAGCATGGACTAGGACTTTTCAGTGGGAAACTTGTTCCTTCAGAAAAGAAGCTCCACAAATTTTTGAGATATAAGAACTCTTATTATTTTGTCCATTTATTTTATTTTTCTGAGTTACCACATTGCCTCAACTTTTGAAGACAAATTTATCAGAAAAGTTGGGCCACACAGAGAAAAACTCTACCTACACTGTTACTGGTCTAGCTCTTCTCATCAAATGACAATTCCATCTAACTGAAGAAGTGTTATTCCCTCACGGGAAATTCCCTCAGATAAGCTAATCTTAGCAATAATCACCTTAGGTTGAAACTCCAGCAATGGACTAGAAAAATCAAAGACTTGTATAGATATATGCACCAGGAAACTATATAGCATTACTCTGAGTTTGTCTGGATGAAGTAATTATCAATTATGAATTATGAGCTATATAGAAATTATATGCAAAGCGTATTTCCACAAAAAGCATCGACTGCCAGCACTGAACTAGCATTTTCTTTTTCTCACTTCCAGTCTCCCTTTGCGGATTCAGCCTGGAAGATATTACAAACATATCTTCCTAGTGGGAAGGGAAAAAGTGATTAGGTGTACTCTTGACAGAACATGATATAAAATACAGGAGGCAGAGTAAGTTAACATGATCGCCATGACATTATTTTCTTCTCATTTACATGGAGAATAGAAAGAAAAACGTTAATGTAGAAAACTTCTGTGAAAAAGTTAAGATTTATTAATGCAAACAAAAGTAAGGCCAAATTATTTTAGCTATGGAAGTTCAAAATTAACTCTGTATCTCCCAGTGAAACTTTGCCACAGAAAATAGCAAAGTTTTTACGGTTTTGGTTTGGTTTCTTTTGCAAAAGTAAATTACTTTTTTATACAAAGAGAATCCAAAATCATTCCAGCAGCAATATTTCAATAATCAGGCCTTCCACATCCATGGATATGTCCAATAAAAGCCCAGTTGAAAGCCAGCACTTGTACTCTTCTCCTAGTCTGGAACCCCTTCACTTTTAGGAAGAAGCAACTGTCATTTTTTTTCCATAATATTATATTAAAACTGTATTTCAAGAAAGGACCAAAAAAAAAGGGGATAATAAAGCAGAACTCACCACAACTCCAAACTGCTCAGGCTCAGACAAATTGTTATACTGGTTCTTGAACTTGGACAATGCATTCAATTGTTCTTGTTCAGGGAGGTGTTTTATTAAATTCTATAAAGAAAAATAAAAGAGCCTTAAAAATCTCAGATTCTATGTTGCTTGTATAATTGTAAACAAATGGGTTTACATATGCATCATTATCATACTCTGCAAAGACAACACTCTTCCCTGAAGACAGCAGAATGTACATAGCAATACAGAAATTAAAGTAACTGAGAGTGTAAAAGGCAAGTGATGCAATACTGCCAGCACCTGACACTGATTCTACAGACACTTCTGTAGCCTTTTTTCTAAAATGTTTTTAAAGAAAGAATATGCTTAATAGGCACTATGCAAACAGAACACTTAGAAGTAAACAGAACAAGAACTTCAAGTATAACATAACCATCCAAAGGACGGCAAGAATTACTAACGCTAGATGAAAAGTATTTTGAAAAAGAATAATTTATTTTCTAACATTTCAAAACAAAAGTTTAAACCCATTACACTTGCTTACTTCCTCACACTACAACTTAGCCTGAAAACTTGCTATAAGTAGCAAATCAGAAGTGAGATTAAGCTTCAGCTGAATTCAGAAGTCCATATAGGGAGGCTGGACACATATAAGTGAATGTCTTGTGAACACAGGTAAGGGAATCAAACATTTCACCTTCATCTGTTCATCTGAAGAACCCTCTGACTCCCTGGGGTTTCCTGAACACTTAGACACATGATCTACATAAAGACACTTACATTTAGGCACCTGAACCCCACTCTAATTAAATTCTGCTAGGCTGGCTAAAATGGTTTTTCGGATATTCTGGAAAGAGAAAGCTTCTCAATCACTTAATTATGGTATATAATTTGAGTTAGCTCAGTTCTGTCCCTTCCCAAGATGACTGCTGCAACTACTAGGCAACAGTCAGAGTCCCTACAGCCTGCTGTCTTTTTCAGATGATGACTCTTGTGTTTCTGGTTACACGTTGGCTAAGCTTCTGTCACAGTGAGAAAAACATGAGAGAAATCTTCCTTTCTTAAAACACTCCCTGGTCTACTGGTAAGATCACTCTCCTGAACTGAACTGAATATTTATTCCATTTAACACTGAAGCCAGTCTAGGAAACACAGCCACCCCACTACCTACTACCATATTTCAAGAAAGAAACAAAAAGACCAACTCCAGCACTTCCTCATTCCTTGATGGAAAAGGCAGAGATTTTGGTTGTCAACATTTGTTTTATTACCTTTCAAGTAAATAGCTTTGGTGATATACAATGAGCAAAAAAGAATTTGTTTCAGTTAGTGAACAAAATCTCCATTGGAAAGTCATAAAAAAACCCTAATTTTACCCACTAAAGATCCTAATTCCTTTTTTTACAGGAAATTCAGACAGTTAAGATGTAAAAATTACCTCTCTGGGGCCAGACAGATAAAAAGTCATACCTATGCTTTGCTTAACATACTTCTCTAGTTTAAGAAGAACAAATTCTACTCTTTAAGTAGTAGCTGAAAAATATCCCTAAATCAGTAGACTGCTTCAACAGAATGTCCATGCTCAAATAAGGATTTTGGTAAGAAAAACCAAAACTATTAAAAATGCATGAACGATGATGCTTAAAACAATAACGGAAACTTAAACTTTAGAAGCTTGATTTGGATATGGTCAAAGTGATCTTTAGCAGAACAGCAGTCATATATATCCTTACCACTATTACATTTGGAAAATATTTTTGTAAAAAAGACTACATTTATTAATTATGGATGAAGATGTCTGGCACTAAATCAGTAACACTGAGTAAAAATGAAAGGGTACAAAGTGTAAAAAGATACATTTTAAATTAGAAATTCATAACACACCTATTTCTTTTTTTGATATTCAACATTCCCATAAACAGCTCTAAATATAATACAATTCCTTAATCTTTACTGAAATTAAAATGTTATTGTTTGATGCGGAAAGAGTTTTCACATGAAGAAAAACTGCCCACAAAACTTTCAAAAAACAAAAACAGTCAAGTGTTGGATGAATATTTTCAATATTGAGCACCAGAAAAAAAAAAGCAACCAAAACTGAAGGAGCAGCTGATACCAAAGTGACTTTTATGGTGTTCAGATAAAGCTTTTGAACAGCTACAGATGAAACACATTTTGAATATCAAACAAGGAATAAGCAGGAGAAAGAATTTGACTAAGTCACGGGAAACATTTCAATAATTAGTCATTGAGTGTTTGGATTACAACATGACTTTTGGAGTTTTTACTTTTTTCAGCACTAGATTTAATTTCTAACTGAAGTGGGGTGGAGGGAGGGGATGGAGACAGATGGAGAGAAAATACATTTTATTTCTTAAGCATAACAAGAGTTGGATTAAGAACTAATTTCCAACTTCAGAAACAGTGATATTACACTTCAGAAACAGTGAACAACACTCACAGCTAAACAAAAAGACCTGCTGAAAGCAAGAAATTCCTAGAAAAGAGAAGTACCATACTGTCTAAGGTAACTTATACGAATGAAGAAAATCAGCCATATGGTTGCAAACCTATGTACGCTTTCTCTCTTCTCAGAATGATGAAATACACAGAACACATTTTCATGGCATGGCCATAATGCCTACTTGAAAAGGATTTTGAAGGTAGAAATAGAGACATACAGCTGGATACTTAAATTTATTTAGTAACTTAAGTACATTTGAAAGTGGATACTAACTTTTTGAAGCAACAAGGCATATCGTTCTACCACTTTCAAAGAAAGATGGGTGTCTTAAGTCCTTTTTCAAGTTTAAACTCAGACAGTCTCTTTTTCAAAGTTATTATAGGGTTCTTTTGCCCAGAAACAAGCAACTTGGATGAAACCATTTGACAAATATTACTACATCTAAACTTGCAAACTAAATTTGAAGCCTAAGTTCTACTGAATATTCCACCTGATTTAGGTCTTCAAGCAATTAATCACTTGGTAAAAAAATGCAGTCTATATTCTTGAGTGATTTATGTGACTATGTTCATACGGGGTATTGTGAGCATTATCACTTGTATTCCATTCCACTGACTTTTATACAATCACAGCAGCTGTTAACATCATTGTACTCTTGTAGGATATAATTTCTCACTTTTGGCTCTTCAACTTCTCTTACCCTTTTCTTAAATAAAATTGTTCACTCCTCTCCAAAAGCAAACACAAAAGGGCTCAACCACTGTCAAAACCACTCTGGACTCAATTTTGATGGCAACTACATAGAGAGGTTACTGGATACACTGACTTTCAACATACTTTACTGTTAATACCAATTAATAGAGCTTAAGATTATGAGCATAGCGTCAAAAAGTTATCTCCTGTTATATTGTTAACCATGCCTACTGCAAACCAGTGGGGCTAGGGTGTGTTAGATGTTTTAAATATACTGAAAATTAGGCATTCTTTATCCCAAGGCATATACAATTATAATGAAAATTATAGTCCACAGAAGAAATTAAAAATAATGATACAAAAGCAAAAAAAATTATCCATGGAAATAAATTTTCCCTTCTTAGCTTACTGCAACTTCACATAGAAGAATGCCATTAATTAACTACCCATTAATGCCCAAACCAAACAATCCCCAGAGTCTAAATGCAAAAATAAGTTTTGCCTTCTTTAAACAATACACGCTGAAATTATCAAAATTACAGCTTTTCATAATTTTGATATACAGTATTTATTTATAAAGGTTGCTTCATATTGTTGAGGACTTAATTTTTCTAACAAGCGACTTGTTAACCGTTGAAAAACAGTGCTAAGATCAAATAGCATGAGAGAGTCTCACAGCAAGCATGGACTATCTGAGACAGAGTTTAAGCTGAACATAACAGCAGAGCATATCCTATCTCTCAGTTTTTCATGCTACCATAGAGAATTTCTACTATTTTACCAAATAAAATAAAATAAAGATACACATTGCGCTGTTCTTGAGCCTGAAGAAAACCCTGAAAAAGTGATCTAAGTGCAAACTAGACTAAAAAAACAATTTAGAAGTGTAAACTATGTTCATCCTAATAACCTTAAAGTAATAGTTTCAGTGCCAATATTAACTGCATCACTGAACAAAAGATTGAGAATTATACAATGACTATATATACTGTCACTGGAGATGATGGTTCATGCTTGCTCCTTCAAATATTTAAGAGAAACATCTCATTCTTCAATGAAGAAGGGAAAGTGAAGTCCAAACAGCTGAAGAGAGATTAAACATCTTTGAAATCCAAGTGCCAAGAAGTGAGGGCAAAACTACATGCAGGAAGAATTGCACCGCCTCCTCAGTAGAATGTTATTTTGACATTCCAATATGGTGGAAATTTATTTTGCAGGAAAACCATACAAATACAGATTTGCCTTGTTTTGACCTCTGAATACAAGTTCCTATGTGCTGCAGTATAAGCCACATCTGAATTTCAGTGAGCCTTAATGTAACAACTAATTTTATTACATTCAATTATTACCTGCACTTGTTTAAACTAATCACCATTCCTGCAAAAAGAATATGTTTCCAAAAAACCAATCTATCTTCAACTTTCTTTCATGTTTCAGTAGGAACTGGTACCCACGTCTGTAACACACTTTTAAGCATGCTGAAGAGATTAGCTATCTAAAACCTATACCATATTACTAGTAGATAGATAGTAATTATCAGTTATTGATATATTATGTTTTGACATTTATGAGCCATAATAGCAACAATTTGAAGTTCATCGCAGTATGCCAGAGTCCTGTCCAAAAGACAGATAATTCTTCTAAAGACAGATCTTTTCACATTTATTGATGTCCATCAAGACGACTCAGGAATTTGGCACATGACAGGCAAGGGCAGACTGAAAGAAGTCACTTTGTTAATGTGTGCAGATACCCAACTAGAGGGTACAAGGAAGGTGCAATTAAGTTCCTCTTGGAGTCGTGCAATAGAAGACCAAGGTCACAAGTTATCACAATAAAGATTCCAGTTAGATAAACGAAGAAACATTTTCCACTACAAGTGTTCAACACTGGAAAATGTGTCCAGAAAACCTATGCCGTCTCCAGCCTTGGAGATACTAAAAATTTGACAGAAAAGACCCTGATCAAACTGCTCTAGTTGACCTGCCTTTGAGCAGAGCCTTGGCTCAAATGACTTTGACACTCCTTCCCAATTATTTTTCCCATAGTTCTAAAATGATTCATTTGTATTTATTTCATTAAGTTCTTCAGCTTTTCAACCCTTAAATATCACTGTATATAGAAGAACTTCTACTTTCTTTTGGCTCTGTACAGAGTCATACTGGATTTGTGCTTTAAAAAAATAATATTGAGAGGGAAGACACTACCTAAATAAACTCCATGGAAGAGAAGTGGTGAATGCTGTAAATGCCCTAGGGCAAGATATTGGATTGTTACAGCTCTAACAAACAAAAAAAAACCCAAACCAAACAAACAAAACAGAGATTTGTGCAGATAAAACAGAGCTAAAAACAAGGCAAAGAAAAAATTGGTAAGTAGGGAAGAAACAAAACATCATATGTACCCAAGAAAGTCTCTGTTTAGGTGTGGACAATATGGTAAATTGAGAACATAAATTCAGCTGTGTCATAGTTTAATCCCATCCAGCAATCAAGCCCCAAGCAGGCACTCTCTCACTCTCTGCAGTGAGATCAGGAAGAGATTGGAAGGGTAAAAGCCAGAAAACTCACAGGATGAGATAAAACAAGCACACAAGCAAAGCAAAGCAAGGAATTCATTCACTGGATCTCATGAGCTGGGAGGTGTTTTCTGCCATCTTCAGGAGAGCAGGGTCACATCACATGTAATGGTGACTTGAAAAGACAAACACCACCACTCCACCCCTCTTCCTTCTTCTTCCCCTCCTTTTAAATACTTAGCATGATGCCAGAAGGTCTGGAATGTCTCTTTGGTCAGTTTGGGTCACCTGTCCTGTCTGTGTCCCCTCCCAACCTCCCAAGCACCTCCAGCCCCTTTGCCAGCATGGGGAGGGAACAGCAGAAAAGGCCTTGGCTCTGTGTGAGCCCTGCCGAGCAATAACAAAAACATCTCTGTGTTATCAACCCCGTGTACAGCACAATTCCAAATCGAACCCCATACCAGCCACTGTGATTAACTCAATCCCAGCCAAAAACAACACAAGCTGCTTTCATAAAAATATTAACATTACAAATTTAAAATAAATCTACTGTACACAGAAAAAGAAGATTCTTGCAGTTATTTATTAGCCAAAATTTGACATTACAAAGTCTTTTTAGCTACAGGTTTCTATTTACTGAGAAGCTTCTCTTGAAATGTCTCTCGGGATTTTAAGTGTCATTTTTGTTACCTGAATCATGGACTCGGAGAGCTGTGTTTCATCTACTTCCAATATCATCATTTTGATCTCTTCATAAGGCACTCGGAAAGATCCAAGGAAAATTGCTAAAACAAAGATTCCACAAATAATTAAGAAAGCAAGACAACAACTATCTTGCTTCTACTCGAAAAACAGCAGTGAAACAGGTCATAGCATCTCCAGATTAACAAATACTATGCCAAATAATACAGGTAAGAGGTAAAAATTTTTAATGTATTTTTAATTACTGTTCTCTTTCAAGTCCAGCCTTCTCTATACTCATTTGTTATGTAAAACATCCAGCATCACAGAAGACCTCCATAAGCAGTCAGAGACAAGCCAACCCTGCAGAAGAATCACTGCTATTACAGTATTTTGTGCTGAGGTGACAATTATAATTTTTTCAACAGTCTTGTCAGAGCCTTCTCTTAAAGAAACACCATTACAAACCAAATCCATAGAAATAGAAAGCAAAATGTTCTTATAAGCACTCTTTATTTAGTCACCATAATTTCTTATTTAATCTCTGCTGGCATTTAGGAACCTAGAACTCCTCTCCATCAAAACTTTGTTTGCATACTATTCCATAATACTGAGTATTGCCTACTTTCTATAAAGTTCATGAGATTGCCAGACGTGCTGCAGACATTATCATGCTTCTGTTGACATAGGGTGGGGAAATGCAGGGGAAGGGGAGCAGCCAGTATTCCTTGATGAATATATTGAAAATACAAATAGATTAGATACATAGCTGTATGCTTGCACGTCAATATATACAGTCTTGAACAAGGAATAATCTTTAACTGCTATTGGGGTCTTTTTAAGTGTTTCAGTTGTGTCAACTCACATGTTTGGGCTTAAAAACAGTATGCACATATTCAAAGACATTTTAAACAAGAAGTGGTTACCAGGCAATCACACAAGAGAGAAAAGCATTTTTATGGAACGTTTATACCATGAGGGAAAAAAAAAACAAACAAACAGAATCTACTCACACAGATTCTGTGCAATCTTAGGATCCAAAACTTTTAATTCTTTGATTCGTTTCTTAATGGATTTCTTTTCTTCAAAATCCTCCTCCTCTCTTTTTACTGCCAAAGTAAACACAAATACAATTATGGTTAATTCTTAATATTTAGAGGAAACATTCATGAATTCAGAAAGCATATCTGCTATCAAGCATAGTCAATTCACAGAGGAAAGTTCATAAAACAGACAGACAAAAAATGGAGAGGTTTTGCATGTATTGCTTGTATTCCAAAACTTTTGCTCTTCATTCAAATTTTTCAGCTTGTTAGCCTTCTAGTTTAGGGGGGGTTTTTTAATATATAGGACCTGAATAGACGTGCTAACGTTAATTGTACAAATTCAGTCATATTTAAAATATCATGCAATATGATCCGGGTTACCCTGTCCAGACTAGGATTAAGAATTGGATTTTAAAAATAACATATCTTAAAAAACATGGCAACATGTCTCAACAATGAGACATCCATCTATTTTTGTGATGGCTTTTGTCAAACTATATGCACCAAAATTATCAAAGACCACCAGCTTATTAAAAAAATAACATTACCTTAGAATAAAGATGAGTTGTTATATACCTATATAGTACATAGGTATATACATAGATCTATTTTTCTTCCTCCCTCAAAAATATGTGTTTTTAAATATATGATGTCATCACATTATTACAAAATACCACAAAGACAATGTGATTGTATAAGAATATATTAACATTGATGGAGATTTTGGCTTATTCTTTCTTTTCAGAAAATAATTCATACTAATAAGAAATATTAAGAAATAATAAGAAATCTCCCAAATACATTGTGTAAGCTGAATTTATTTCTCATTAGTCACACATTGTCATAAGAATTTCACTTAAAATAACAATACAGGCTTGATAAGGTATCAGTAGGAATTATTATGCAAACAAACTAAAAAGCGAAAACCACACAAATCTTTCCTTAAATATGATCTGGTATCGTGTTATTTTACAATAATACAAAATACTCTTTTTTTTTAACTTTTTCTTCTTCTTCGCCCCAGCACAAATCTTCGCTGTCAAGTGTTATTTACCAAATTTATTGCTATTGTTTATCTAATTCGGTATACTATTTCACAAATGAAATTAGTTTCTAAGCTTTTACAGTATGATTGTTCCAAATTAAGTTACGCATGCTTTAAATATTTGAGAGTAGAAAACATGCTTCAGTATTATAATGTGTTACTGACTTCCGAAGGATATAGATATAGATGAGAAGTCCTGTCAAGGAGACATAGGATTAAAATTTCTAGCTCAGTGATGATCCTTGACAAAACTAGACATAAGCATGAATTATCAAGAGGATTTCCCTAAGCTGAAATTAATTCCAAAAATGTTAAGAGAGATATTTAAGAGCTACATCACTCTTAAAAAATGTTTTTCAAAGCACAATAAGTTTTACCAAAGATTGGGACACAGAATAAATGACCTTTTGAGGTCTTTGAGCTTTGTTGTCTAGGATACAACCAAAGAGAGAAGGAATTCAAGACCTCACATAGGGATTGAAGGAACTAGATTCAAGTCCCTTCCGAGTAGGTGGAGACACAAACTTGAATCATCTCCTAAATCACACTTTATACTCTACACCTGCTAGGCAGCATGATGATCCTGAGAACATGCCATAGTGCAGAAGAGAACCTGTATTCTGCAAAAATGAAATCAGTAAGCTAAGACATAAAGCAGTCCTTAGAAGAAGGACTGATAAGCAGAGTCCTAGAAAAAGGGTTACAAAGCCACAACTCTCATCTTTCGTCTGTGGGAACTCTACCCACAAAATCCATTTGGCCTTGAATTTCTTTTAGCACAGATTTAACAGAAGGGTTAGCACTCTCCTGTACCAGGAAAAACTATACACCTTGCTTACTACATATGTGAAAGCAAAAGTAGGTTTTCACCACCAGTGTGAGAACTCTATAGCCCAGGTTCCAAAGGAATAAAATGACATTAAAGCTACTGGATAAAAAGAAGGTTACCACTAAAGGCTCACATTTTCTGATTATGCTTGAAGAGCCCTTACTGAACCCTGAAGGGTATACAAAGGGGCTACAAATCCCAGAATCACATGATTGTTTTCTCCTGCAGTTACACATTTTAACAGTTTCTTAACTTCTTCAACTACACACTGAAAACAGTGACTCTTAAAAACACGACTTTTGAGTTGCCTCAATGTCTTACCAAGGCTAAAATTGCAGATTCTACTAGAAGACCTGTACACCCCTGTAGCACAGGTTCCAAGCAATTTTCATGCCTTAATGAAAATACAGTACAATGCTTTATGGCTACCTTGGAACTTTGCAAAGAAACTTGGGACTTTAAAAGAAAGAAAATAATTTCCTTTGTAGTCACAATAAAAGAAGTTAAATTATCTAAATTTATTAACTTGCTTCAATGTGCGCTGACAGCCTCAAACTGGCCACTAATAGCAGCAGAAATATAAAAAAAAGAAAAAAAAAAAAAGTTTGCCTCTTCCAGCACTAGAAAACAAAATTTATTCATTACAAGTCTTATAACAGAGATAATACAGATATACAAACATGCAAAAAAACCTAACAGTTAAATATGCACTACTTAATTCCCCACTTCCAAATCAAGAAACAATGCAGCAAATGAACTGGCTAATAGCCTCGGGAATTTTCACCCAGGATGGGGTTATGCACAATGTTGCAGCACTACTTAAGGCATCACAACACTAAGGAAAAACATACAAGCATAGAACATATCTACTCTAGGAAACTCATGCAGAAATTGTATGCAGAGTTCTACAAATGCAGCAAAATTACTGCAAACTTACATGATACTTCTTCAGCAGAATTCAGGTCACGTCCTTATGTAGTCAGCAGCAATAAGAAGCAGAGGACATGTATTACTTTCCTTGCTGGTTTGAAATGTTGCACTTCCCACTGAAAACTCTGATACTTCCTACTGCCTCTAAAAATTTTTACCTCCTTTGCTAATGTCCTGGTTTTGGCCAAGGACACAGGTAATTTTTCACAGGAGCCATGAGGATATGGAGCCTGGAGCCATGTGAGCATGGCCAAGACACTGTGCTATTCAATCCCATCTCACCTCATGGCCAGGGAGGAGGGAAATGGGTCTCTCTCTTGCTTCCTGGAAAAGAGGAGGAAGGAGGGGGCATTCCTTTTCCAAGGGACCAAGTGACAAACGGAGTGGTGGGGTAATGCTGGTCCTGACCAGATGGCCTGTCTGCCATTTTTTTCATCATCTTGGGCTTTGGGGAAAAACATGGGGGCAGATGGTCTGTCCACCATTTTGTTCTCTGTCCCAGTCAGTGAGCAATTATTACCTGCAAATCACTCTCTTTTAGCAAACTTTTGTTATTAATATTGTTGCTGTTACCGTTCTTATCTCATTGCTGTTTCCAGTAAATTGATTTTATCTCAGCCTATGATCTCTGCCTTTTTTATCTCCCACTGAAGGTGCGAGGAGGGCACTAAATGAGGGAGTGCCGCTCCTAAATCCTGACAGGTGGGGGGGAAAAAAAAGCCCCCCAGATCCCAAGAAACATAACGATTCTCTATTTCCAACAAGAAAAAAGGGGAAAAAATCCCACACCAGAGGGGAATGAATAGAATTATCTGAACAGGTGAAGTAAGAATCTAGACTAAAAGGAAAGCAAAGAAAATAAGCAGTTAAATTTTCATTTGTGAAGAGCTCTGGAATAGAGGGGAAAGTATACAGAAGAAAGAAAATGGGAACATCTGCTTACAGTGGAAAAAAAGAAAGCAGCCCAGCGTAGTCGGCAGCTGCTGCAGAAAGGACATGACTATTGAAGGAAATAGATGTAAGATGTTACCATGCTAATGAGAGAAGAATCAAACCAGAGGATCACAAAATACACAGACAGTTCTCTCAGCTCCAGAAATTTGATCTTACTAAACCATTAACTTTTTCAAAATTACTTTTTTTTTCCGCTATTATACAACAGAAAACCACACATCCTTTAAAGTTCTTTCTATATGCTAAATCTATGCCACTGCGGGACATACACACGGCCCTAGCATCTGAGCAGGACAATGTTCCGTCAGTAGTACTTCATCTGATGCTTCTGCTCTGCCCTCTCAGGATAAGAAACAAAGTGCTAGAGCACTTTGAAACACACAGAATGCACCTCCCACCCTTTGCAGTTCCTCTTCACACCCCACATCCTTATTAACAAGACTCTAAAATTAACAGATGTGGTTGCCAACATACACACACACACAAATACCTCAAAGGAGTTTTAGACACTGGACAGATTGCTTTTACTATCTCCTTCAAATTCAGATCCATATACACATTCAAATGTAGTCAACTACCTCCATCTGTGGCAATGACCTGACTGAAATTGGGGTCCCGAAAAGAGTGGTGACAAGACTGTTTTACAAATATTACAGTTGGAAGCCTACAGAACAGCACTTCATAAAATTGCGGACTGGATCCTATGGAGCTACTCTGTAAAACTCTGAAACAATTACATTCTTGGTAGGTGAAACTGAAATAATCTACATTCATGAATTGCAATACACATTTCTATTTCTGCCACAGGTCTTGATATAATCCGCTACCCACGGTCTTTGTAAGAAAAATCATGTCTGTGCATCTGTATGCTAAAGAAAAAAAAATCTTCTAAAATACATCATCCTAGTGGAAAAAAATAAAACAAAATACCTTTGAAATACAAGCTTCAAAAGGAATATATCTTAACATTTAGATCTGAACATGTATTTTTAAAAGTCTGAATTCCTGTTTCAGATGAAACTTGAAAACTACATTACACAGAACACTCAATGGAGTTATTTCATCACTAAGTGGAGTTATTTTGTCACTAAGTAACAGAGCGTTACAGAAGATAACACATGACCTTAAACTTTTCCAAGCCTCTTAGCTAAGACAACAGTCATCTTGCACTCTCTCTTCACTGAAAAAGGAAAGAACAAGCCTGGGGTCATGGACTCAAAGGATGTACCCATACAGTCATTATGAAAGTAGATGCCTACTTCATCTGTATAGAACTGTAATTCTTAAAAGTAAATGATATCTTGTGTCCCATATAACAGGGTATTCAACTGAAAAACCTGCAGTCTTTAGCTCCTGAAAGTTACCTGGAATCAAAGGAACAGATCTTTAATAGAAAATGAGGTTGTAGTTAAATAACAAATCCTGCAGAACTTCTTAGTTATTCAAAGCTAAAATGTGGAGCACCTTGGTATCAACCACTATTGAGGTTGGAAGTGACCTCTGGAGGTCATTTGGTCCAACTCCCTAACTCACACAGGGCTATCTACAGCCAGGAGGCCAGGACTGTATTCAGGCGGCTTTTGAATATCTCCAAGGATGGAGAGAGAGTCCAAAACCTCCGTGGGCACTCTGTGCCAGTGTTCAGTCTCCCTCACAGTAATAAAAAGGGGCTTTTGATGTTCAGGATGAACCACCTGTGTTTCCGTTCGTGCCCACTGCCTCTTGTCCTGTCAGTGGGCACTACTGAGAAGTGTCTGGCTCAATCCTCCTTGTGCTCTCCCTTCAGGTATTTATGTAAACTGGTAAGACCCTCCTGAGCCTCCCCTTCTCCTTGTTAAACATTCACAGCTCTCTCAGCCCTTCCACACAGGAGGGAGGCTTCAGTCCCTTCACCATCTCCATGACCCTTAGTTGGACTTTTCCCAGTATGTCCATGTCTCTCTTTCACTAGGGAGCCTCGAGCTGGACACAGTATTCCATGTGTGGCCACGTCAGTGTTGAAATCAAAGGCTGGGCAAAGAATATGTGTCTTTTGACTGACAGGACAGAAACTTCTGAAAACTTGGATTGTTTTAACAGCTGCATGACTACTGTCCCATAATATGACATGCAATAAAACAAAGCAAACCTTTCATCTCAAATGAAAAAAAAAAAGGCCACCAGCAAGCCTATTACCTAGACCATGACATCACACAGGTGCCATCAGCTTCACTTGCACATTTCACATTGAGTTGTTCACCAGCACAGTTATTTGTGACAATCTACTTTAAAATATAAAATAAATTGTGAACTAGATCTAAGTTGTTTTACAATATCATTGAAAACAACTCCTTTCTTTATTTTTTAAAAAACAAGGATAAAATAAAGTTACCAGGCATGGGCCACAGAAGTAGGAAGAATGCCTGAACACTGAAAGACCAGGAAGCTGATAAATATTCTTCTTTCCAAACTAAGCAACCTAACGTTGTATCAACACAATTGTTAGCATCAGGGACTGCTCATCACTTAAAGATCTGTTTTAAATGATAGTTCATTCTAAACCAAGAACATTAAACTCTCACATTTTTTAAAAGCAGCTGATGGAATTCTGAAGAAAAAAAAAATCAACCCTGAAGTCCTATTTGTTAAAAAGTAATTAAAATACTCACAGAAATACGGCATTCAAAATCAGAATAATCATTTTCTTAGTTACAATTTTAACATCTGCTGGGCTCCCCACTAGAACTGAAAGTTTTAACCAAGACTGATTCAACTCTTGGAAAGATCTAAAACTTCATTAATTCTTGTCTGAGGGGAAAGATAAAAGGAGAGGCTGCAATGAGCTTTCTGCTACAATGGAGTCTGCTGGACAGGGAAAAGCAAAACATACTGCTGTTCCCAGCAGAACAGAGTCTAGTGCCAGTAGACACATAATTCTACAGTTTCCAGATCTCCCCAATCTAAGATATATTCCTACCATCAAGATTTAGCTGTTTGGGCCTTACAAAGATGATCCATCACTTGTCAAAGGCATCAAAAGTCAAATAACAGATCTGAGTGCACTTGTACCTAAAGGGAGCATAGTTGATTCAAGAAACACCATAACATTATGGATCGTAAATTGGAATGGCAACTGTTCACTCTTTGGTGTTCAGCAGTTGCCTTTCAGATGCTGTCGAATTCCAGAGCAAAATCTTTTCATTTAATAATCCTTGACAGATTGTTCTTACACACATTTGTGTAATTGCTTTTTAAACCTAATAAATTTTAAACATTAAGTCCTTCAGCACACAGTTCCTATTCTTAATTATGCATTATACAAATAAAGACTTTATTTTTATAATCTTGATCAGTTTTGCTGTACCTCTATTACACTTTTTATTAGTAATAGGAAAGGAAACCACAAAACATATGCAGGATGTGGGCACAGCTTGAACTTTTACAGTGACACTTTTATTTATTATTTTGTTTTCCTTTCCTAATAGTTCCCAAAAAACAATTCTGCCAGCATATCAGTAATTTATTAAATTGTTAACTAATTCTGTCATTTATCAACAATAATCTATGATATGTCCACCACTGGTATCAGCTTTGGCAATTGTAGATATACAGGCTTTTTTAAAAACTGTCATCACATTTGTTACCTTGCTTCCTTTCCTCTGATGTTGGCATAAGTTCAAGCAATAGTTTACACAGCACAGTTCATAGCTCAGCTGTTTCATCCTTCAGTTCCCTTGGAAGTCCAGGGTGAATACCAGCTGGTCTTAGCAATCTGTTACTGTCCACTTTATTGACCTATTCTAAACCTATTCTGACCATGGAAGTTATGTTTCTTGCTCCAATGTGGTGTTCCCCCAAAGTCCAGCTTGGAAGTAAGTTCATTATTGGTCAAACAGAAATAATTCAGAGCTTCAGCATTTGGAAGCAGGAAAAAAGGTGTGTTACTCTTTTTTTTTCTTTGGAAGGCAGATATGATGCAGTAAATCATACTTTTGTATAGCATTTTTATTACGTCTTTATCTATGCTCAAAATTCAATAGTATGAAAATTTTAACACCTTAGCTCTAAATCCCAAAGCAGTTACAATCAGAAACCTACTGAAGTCCACAGAACTAAAATACAAGCATATATTCTTAAGCAAAACCTGCATGAAAAAGAGACCCTCAAAGATATGGCTTCTTCTGCTTATAGATTTTATGTAGCATCTGTTAAATATGCTTAATATGCTGCAGTCTCTGCATTTCCTTAACTATGCTCCAGGCTTTTTTCAGGTGAGTCTACTAGTTAAACTTTTTTTTAATCTATTAATGAAGAATTCATTACTTTCTTTGATATCAAAACTCTTTAAACTTCACTAAATAGCTTCTGGAAGCTGGACTTGGCTTGTTTCTAGACCAAAGTCCAATGTACAAGCTAATTTCAGTTCTTCTTACTGTGCAAGTTTTGAAAATGTTGGTATTTATTATTTATTCACAAGAATAAGTAGAAGTATCTTTTTCTTTTTTATACCTGAGTTCACTACAATAGCAAAATTGTTTCATCATAATCTTAACTTTCAATTTAATACAGTTCGAGCCCTTGAGTTTTAAAGACCAGAAGTCTTTGAACATATAGTAATTCAAGTTTTTTCACCTTTGGAGAAAGACTTAGGGGTGCTGGTGGATGAATGACTGGACATGACCTGGCAATGTGTACTTGTGGCCCACAAATCCATCCACATCCTGGGCTGCATAAAAATCAGCGTGGCCAGGAGATCAAAGGAGGTGATTCTGCCCCTCTACTCCGCTTTGGTGAAACCTCACCTGGAGTGCTGCATTGAGCTCTGAGTCCCCAGCACAGGAAGGACATGAACCTCTTGGACCAGGTCCAAAGGAAGGCCACAAAAACAATCACAGAGCTAGAGCACTTCTCCTATGAAGACAGGCCGAGAGAGCTGGGTTTGTTTATCTTGGAGAGGAGAAGCCTCCAGGGAGACTTTCTTGCAGCTTTTTAATATTTAAGGGGAGCTTATAGAAATTAGTGTCTCTTGTGACAGGACAAGGGCTTTAGCCGAAAATAGGTTGATTTAGACTAGATATATAGGTGAATATTTTTACAATGCAGGTGAGGAAACACTGGAACAAGCTGCCCAGAGAGGTGGTGGATGTCTCATCCCTGGAAACATTCGAAGTCAGGTCAGATGTGGCTCTGAGCAATTTGATGTCGTTGAAGATGTCCCTGCCCATTGCAGATGAGTTTGACTAGATGGCCTTTAAAGGTCCCTTCCTATTCCACAATTCCAAAAGTCAGTGTATGAAGACACAGCTGAACACTTCTGGTAATAGATGGGAGTTCATTCCTTCCCTTACACACTCTGCTTCCTCTTGCTTGCATATTCCTAGAATTTTGAAAAGGCCAACATAATAATCAATGTACTTTAAAAACTTCAACTGACAAAAATGACCGAAAAATTAACAGGGGGGAAAAAAGTTTGCTATCAAAGTAGCAAGTTTAAGCTTGTGGAGTAATCAAATGAGCACCAAAGTAGGGCAGACCATGTAACCAGGAGCAGGGCAGAAGACATCAGTCAGGCCTCTTGCTCCAACATCAATGAACTGACACGTGTTCTGTTGCTCAAAGAGCACCATCCTGTGATCCCAGCTGAGCAGAAGCTTGCAATGCTTGAAAGAAACTGTTCGCCATTTTCCTGACAGTTTTTATCTATACAGTGAATTCCAGAAGCTGGTTTCCAGTTGCGCCACTTCCCTGCACAGCCATATAAACACTATCAAACAAGACAGAGAATTGGACTCCCCCATCTAGCATTACCAGATTTGCCTGCCACTGAATTACAGCACAGAACAAATCCATGAAATTTGCTACCATATAAATTATAAACAAAAATTACACATTTTCAATTAACTACTTGTTTTTAAGGGTCATTTCTCTCAGAACAGTACACTAACTGATAGGAGAGACATTTTTGATAATTGATTTGATCTTTGCTATTGTAAGATTTAAAGTAAACAAGTACCATCTGAATGTACACATAGGGTGAAGATACATTTCTGACAGAAAAATTATTCCATCAAGATCTCATCTTCTTCCTTTAAACTATAGGGTTCATTTCACTTGTGTGAAATAGTGTTGTATAGTCTTACCAGCACCCAGCTCTCAAAATCAGTTTTACTAATTATCCTTATAGATCTACAATACCTCAATTCACAAGAAAGACAATTTTTCTTACTTATTATGTAGAAGCAATTTCATTGCAGAACACATATTGCACTATACGTTATTCATCTGTAAGTACTTTTGCAGAACAGTTTTATAAAGGGTACTGTATGTGTTCTGATGTTATTTTTAATTCTTTTATTAACTTCTGATATTAACTTAAAACAATTCAAGATATTTCTAGCAGGGAAACACTGGATCGGGCTTTCAACCTAATTCTTTGAACGGCTATACAAAAAAACCCCAAGACATGGAAGTAAAATAGATGGGGTAATGCAAGGCCAGGAATGAATGATCTGACATAAGAGGGACAAAAAACTTACTCAGCTACACTCTCACCTCATAGCACTGTCAGTGCCTCACAAACCAAAAAGGCAGGGGCAGTACCAACCTGACAAAGGACTGATCATTAACTTGTGACAAGAAACAGCAGTACATGGGACTCCAAACTGAAAGGGCAAATGGACAAGAATAGCAAACTGGGATTTCTCGGGAGGAGCTGGTGTATGCTGACTGAAACTGAATGAATGAAGAGCCACAGTCAGCACTGGACTGCCAAGTTACAAAGGCAACAGGAGACCAAGGTATCAAAGATAATAAAGAGCACTCCCACATTAGCCCCTGAAGTACCTCAAAGCACCTGAAGCATGTCTGGAGATCAGGATGGGACACTTCTACCAACTTAAGACATTATACTGGTATATAGCCAGCCAGTGCACCTAGATCTCCAGGATGATGGCATTAGCTGAATGGCAGCCTGAAATTAGCAGTGGCCTGGCAGGTCAAATGCCTGGGTTTGAACCTGCAGAGTGAGACTGCTTACCCCTTGTTACAATCCCTGGGAGCTGGAAAATCTGGGAAGCAAGCCAAAAAATAGACAAATCACTGTGGATTTCCCATCCTGCAATGTGCACCCCACCCTCTTCTTCATGCACCCCTGATAAACCTGCTGCTTACAAACATTTACCTTATGTGGTGTATGGGAGCAGGAGAGAGACAATAAAGGGATGCAAATCTATCCCTTACTTGTAAATTTTTGCAACAATAACACCAACTACTATGTCATCTAATAACTGTAAAATAGGAACTCATGGTCCAAAGTTCAGGTGACTCCTAAAACAAGGCACAGCATATACGTTTTTCATAATTTTGTTAGGTCTACCTTCAAAATATTGAGGTCTTTTTCTTAAAGAGGCATTCACAAGGTAAGTGTGCCTGAATCTCTCTGAACTACTTGTCTGGAACCAATCTGCAGTTTAAATTTATTCATTACTAGTTTTTACTTATTTCTTGTGGTTGAAACAGTTCATTTCCCTTTCCAACACTCTTCTTAAAGAATAAGAAAATATATTAGCACTACAACATGATCTTTGCTTTTTTTTAATTAAATATTTCAAATCCATTTAATCTCTTCACCTAATGATACCAGCAGCTTCTACACATCTGTGATTTAATCTGCCTTGAGTCTGAGACAGTAGAACTGAAAGTCACATCACAAAGCGTGACTTGTAAACATGTTAATGACAATGCTTCCCTACTGGAAACATTTCTGTGAAATCCAGGATTTGTTCTGCTCTTCTTCCCTTACCTTTATTTACCCTTTTTTGTAAACAACCAATACACACACACACACACACACACACACACACATATATATATATATATACACCCATATGTACATAAGCTGAAGTAAAAAATCACAGATTCTAGTGCTAACCTAAAGTTTGTGCTCACACTGTTAAATTTCAGGCATGAGCACCTCCACTAAGTTCTGA
Organism: Callaeas wilsoni; assembly: GCA_013398955.1. Lineage (NCBI taxonomy): Eukaryota > Metazoa > Chordata > Aves > Passeriformes > Callaeidae > Callaeas > Callaeas wilsoni. The sequence goes on from VWPU01017543.1 coordinate 682,661, forward strand.
TTCCTTGACCACAAGGGAAGGTAAGGGAACTATGCCATGCTCTTACACAATATCAAATGCATCTGAATGGATTGGAGAAATGTGAGCTTGTTTCAGACTGATTTTCTCAGGTGTTTAATTACAAGGTTTCTTTGCTTTCTTCTGATATAGCTACACTTGCACTCACACTCTCCATTCTCAAACACCACCAATACTCTGCCACCTTTAAGTAGCCAGTCAGCTACTGTACGTTTCCATAATCCACTATTAACAGAGGAATGCCAGCAAGGCCATGCAAAGCTAAAAGTCACTTTTTAGTGACTGCTATCTATCTTCCTGTCCTGGACCCCTGCAACCATCAGGTACACACTGGGGCGTCAGTAGTGCTGGTAAATACCAGGTAAGAAAATGTAGTAGCATTTAGCAATGTGAACAAGGGATTGAACATATTAAAATTTCTTTGTTATGTGAGGAAAGTTCTGTTTAAATACAAACAAGTGAAGATAACAGTTAAAGGTTTTGTATGAAAGAAGTCCTGTGGTTCTGATTTTGTAGATCCTACATCTAGTATAAATATCCTGAGATTATTTGAAATGCACTTGAACAGAATAAGCTCTTTCAGAATTAACAGGACTTAAAAGTAACATAAAATTTGCCAATTATACTTAAGTATTTGGCTTTGTTCTCACATTTGTCTTTCTTCTACTCATCCAGCTTCTGTAATATCCTACCTTTCTTAAATTTGAAAATGCTTCCAAACTCTGCCATCACAAAGTTCAGCCTTTTCTTATCATATGCAACAAACCATTGAGACTATTTAATAAATAATTATTCCCAAAACTGATCCTTCAGAAACTCTACTAATAGCCTCACAGTCCAATGCATCCTTTTTCAATATTCCCCACATCCTCTTAAACTTACCTGTTTTACAGATCTGAAGCTAATCCCATTTTTCATTAATATTGGTACAATGGCAATCCTACTGCGGTCCAGAGGTTAAGCTCATCATATTTGTTTTGCTTAGAAAAACTGTCATCTTCTCAAAAAAACTTAAATTTTATCTACTGTCTAGCATAATTTACTTTTATATGCCGAATCTGACACACACTTCACTCTCCTTTTTTTAAATCTACCTCTGTGTCTTTGATTATAATTTTGTAGAAAAACTGTTCAGTGTTTCTGCATATCATTGATAATGGACTAACGAATCTATGTAACAAAGTCCTCTGTCATTTTTGAAAATAACTTCTAGAGAGGTGCTGTCTTCTTTTCCCAGCAAAAACAAATATAAAGCCCCTCAGTATTCCCTTGCTATAACCACCAAATGATGCATGATTCCCTTGCAATCATCACTAAATATCATACACTGTTTCTAATAAAATCAGTGAAATGGATTTACATAATTGAACAAAGAAAAAAACAATAATGGTCCAAAATATAAGTTAAATTCAAGGTCCTTATGTGCACAAGCACTTCAAGGATTACGCTGAAACAAAATATGAATTTAGCCAACATTTTTTATTGCTAAAGCAAGAGCTGTCAATCAGCACATTTGTTTGCATGGTCTCATTAGAGTACATTGCCTCAATCTCAACAGTCATAGCGAAGAATGTTGAGAGCATAACTGAGCATAACTGTATCTACTTAACAAGCATTCATGCACCCTCATTAATTTTTTCATCTCACTTTGAAGCATGACATGGCTCATACCAGAATAATAACTTGCTGATAATTGTTTGAGACAACAACTGGACAGGAACAGTGCAGAGGTGAACTTTCCTATAGATTATAGTGTGCCTCAGTGAATTACAATTAGCTTTAAAAGTCATCTGGCCTGTCCAGCAGTTTTCAAGACATTTCATTAGCAACTAAAGAAATCCTAATGTATTTTAGGCTTTAATGACCCAGTTGCATTGTATTTTCTAAGACAGAAATTTCTCCAGAACATATGATAAATATCGAAATATGTGAGTTCACAGCCCCATAGTATTTATCAAATTGTCACATGATATAAACTAAAGCTTAGCTTGTCATTCATTAATTTAAATGCTAATAAAGTAACAAGAATAATTTATACAACTCCCAAATCCACAAACCACCTTTACAAAACTCTGATGATAAATTTATTGTACTCCTCTGCAAGATCAGTGTCATATTTAGGAATATAATAACACAATTCAGATCAAGTACAAATCAGTAAGGAAAACAACAGCATATAGAGTTGTATAATTGTATTCCACAACAAGCAAAAGGAAAATAGAGCTTAGTTTCCCTAATGCTGTTCTTTCTCTTGGGTAAGAAAAAAGCTCTCTCTAATCTTCCATTCTCACCCAAAATTCCAAATATGATTTGCTGTAACTGGAAAAGGAAGTATCACTACAAAATTCAAAATACATATGCCTTTCTGCAACAAAATACGATATATCTGCCTAATCTATGGTTATTAAAATGTACTGATAGTAAAAAATAATACCACAAAACCTAACAAGATTACTTATAAAATAATGTTAAAAAACCTTCCAGATGTCTAACTCTCTTAGTACACTGCTATGTGCTGATGTTCCCTGTTTTTTCTAGAAGAATCACTTCAATGCTCCATTATCTCTTGCTTTTGCTGCCCAAAAACTCTTAACGTTTTGGAAGTCAGAGGATAACAACTTCCACATTTATCTCTAGTTTCCCAGGAAATTGTTGAAATGAAAGTGTTCCATTTCAGCAACAGAAAAATCTCCATATCTAGAGAAACATTATTTCTTAAAAATTATTCATAGTTAGAAGGCTGCCTTCATAATAAAAATGGGTTTTGATTTTATTGTTATTATTAAGTGACAGGTATCTGCAGAAATTACTCACTCTTTTTACTAGGATAAAAAGTAAAGTTTGGTGACGAAAGAAGAGCTATAAAAATGAAAGCAGATTTTCAACAGAAAGTCTGACTTTAGATGCAGAAAAAAAACTGCATTGAAGATCATTTGGAAACCTACATCCTGACCAAATTCTTCAATTTGAAACAAGTAAATGCATGGGCCTCCAGCAACAGCTAGTGATGTCAATTTATATAGAAGGCAATTGTGCAAGGAAAAAAATTTAAATTTAAAAAAAAAACAGGCTTAAATTAAAATTTTCCACTGCCTTAGGAAAAGACCACACATAATGACAGTGTGGAGACAGACCACTGTGTCTATTTGAAACAGAATGCTGGACAAGCATCATTACAAACAAACAAATGAAATAAAGAAGGAAAGACAGTACAAGACTTTTCTGCATCAAACAAGCCTTCAGGAAGCAGGAAAGATTTCAGGTACGGTTTAAACCCAGTTGTTAATCAATTAGTTGTTTTCTGTAGCACCTACCTCCCAAAGGCAGCACTAAGAACAAATGCAATTATAGTTTCTAGCATAAGGGCACAAGTACACTGTAGTCTTTGAGCCACTGCCATTTCTTAAGGCATACATTAAATCATCATGGTCTTCCCCAAAGCTCGGGATGTTCCCATACAAACATGGTGCAGGAACTTTACTTTCAACCCCATATATTCAAAATAGAAATAGTTATATTTGTAAACGTGGATAACATGCCTCAATGAATTCCAATCACTGACAAGCAATCTCTCCCCCTGTCTCTCTATAACAGTTGTGTATCTCTCTACTGTGCTTTACTCACACACCATCCGTTACCTGCAACAGCATCCTGGAGTTTACAGAATAAATATCACTCTTTTAAAAGCAATATGATGCTTAGAGATATCAGCAAGAGAGTAGCTGGTAAAATCATAAATGCACTTGAAGCAACCAACAACCACACTATTATCATAAAGTTCTCTCCATATAGCAATCAATGCTTATTCATCCTAAATCCCACCCGTTCCCCTTGTAACAATGCCTGATGCATCTGCAAATGAAGTCTTTTGGGGCCTCTACAATACAGAATTTGACACACTTACAACAGATGGGCTGCAAACATGATGTTTTGTTTTGGTTTAACTAGACCAATGTAAGTCAAGAATGGAGAGGAAGCTGTTGGAATTGTTGGTTGCGTTTCTGCTGTGGCTTTTTTGGGGGTTTTTTTGGTTTTCTTTTTGGGAGGGCTGGTGGGCAGGTGGTGGTAGTTCTGCTTTCCCAAATGCTTAAGCATTGTTTGTCTATAGTTCTCACACTTTCAACATTTACTCTGAAAAGAATAAGTTCAAAAAGCTCTTGGACTTCCCATACTTACTCTGAAAAATGGGATAATTACAAACAGGTCAAAGCTAACAGTGCTTTATGGAAGCACTTTATGGGAAAAGAGAAGGTAGATGCAATTCTATCTACCCATTTGAGTTATTTTCTCTCCTAGGGCTCCATTGGACCTCAAGTGCATCCAAAGACACATACCCACCACAATTTTTGATGGATAAACTTTGGGAAAGAAATTTCACCCAAAAACCTACAGCAGAAAAAAAACCCACTGCTAAAAAGAAATAAATATATATATAGAGTATCTGTGCATTGTGGATGGATAAACCTTCCTGTAAAGAAAAACACAAAAACTTCTGCATATGTAAAAACAAAAACAAGTGTATGCCGGTTTGGACACAAATCCAGGAGGAAACAACCTGAGAGGGGCGTCTCTCTCTCTCTCTCTCTCTCTCGCTCCTGCCTGCCAGGCAAGCAGGCCCCGGCAGCGCCTCCCCCACAGGTTTGGGAAAATAATTTCTCCAGTGAAAGTGAAAAAACCTATTTATTTTACAAGCAGAGTCCCCTGCTGTCATAGGGCAAAAAAGGATATTGAAACCCCCTCCCCTGTCCCCTAAAAGAGGACTATGGATTTTAGAGTTCTTTCTGAAGGTAAAACCTGCAGTCCTAAGCTGGGCCGGGCCGGCCAGGCAGGGTCCGACGATCCCCCTTGGAGGGTCCCGCCGAGCAGGTCCGGAGATGGGAGCTGGTCTCAGATGAAAAGCAAGCCAAAAACAGTCCAAAAAGGAAAAGAAGCCGCTGAGGCAGATCACAGTCCCTTCTCCGCTGAAAGCCGAAGAAGCTAGAGAGCAAAACTCCTCCAACCAACAAAAATTGTCAGATTGGGAGAGAAAAGAATGCAAAACATTCTAGATGCAAGGTCAAGCTGGCCGCTTTGTAGAGTTCTCTCAGCTTTTCTCTCCCCCCTTTGCAATTTAAAGGTACACTAGAAATCAAACAGGTGATGAGGAATACAGTATGGTCATAGAATCACCCCAAGACAAAGTGTCATGGCAGCATCAATACAGCAGCTTAATTTTACCCAAAATGAAGTACAAGAATGGGAAAATACCATATAGACATAGGGAGCATTTTTTGGTTTCTGCTGTCAGAAATCAAGACCTTTAAACATTATGCAATCACCATTGAAGGTTCTTTGTCAGCTTTGCCCCTGCCCTTCTCTCCTTCTTTTCCCCTATCAGAGGTACTAACACCAAACACCTCCAGGAAAGGAAGTGGTCTGAACTCTGTCCATTGTCAAATACAATAATCTGCCTTCATTATGCAGGATGGAGATGACCATAGTTCAGTTCAGGAACCTCTGAAGAAAAGGCTCTCTTTTTCAATTCCTTTTTTATAATACACTTTACAAAACTTGGCTTAGTGTTTTTAAATTCAGGCTAAGAACAGAAAAAGAGATACTATATCACAACAGCATATTCATAATGTCATGTTTTATAATTGAGGTGGAGAGTTTAAGAACTGGTTTGATCAATATTCAAAATCAGGGCAGTAATTCCAACTTTTGTCTTTTTAATCCACTCTAAAAAATTAAGTCTTTGTTCCTTAACAAACAAGGAACAAAGTTTGAAAGAAAGAAAGAAAATAGGAAGTTGTTGTATTTTTGAAATTACTCAGCAGTTGAACCTAAAATGCCTTTTACCCAGTCAACCTGAAGAAAAATATGGCTGTATTTACATTGCTCTATAAGAGGAAGAAGAGAGGTTATACAGCAGTTTCCCACTTTCAAGTAGAGCCTTCAATTTTTCATGACTACTCTAAAACTGTTCGCACTAACACAGTAGATAACCAGGACTGTATTAGACAATGAAAAAATGGAAAATTCTTCTTGCAAAGCTTTCCAGTCCCTTTTAGCTGTACTTCTTTCCATACTGCTTCAAATATTTGAAATAGTAAACCAAATAAGTAAAAAAGATTGCCTAATGTTTCAAAAGTTTGGTCCCCAAACACTGAGTTTGTACTGTTGCAATGCTCCAAGTTAACTCTATTCAGTACCATCTAAAACCAAACAGCAATGTCTCTCTACGCTATCCACTTGCAAAAATATGACATTGTGATTAGAAATACACAAGCTTACTCTAGCTCTATTATGTTAATATTTTTGTTGTTGTTGATCAGCAGTGCCAACATAATTGATTCATTATTAAGTGATTGAGACATGCACTTGACAGCTACAATTTCACTTACTGTCATCCAGCTTTTCAGTAGCAGACACTGAGACTCTACCCAATAATTCTACTTCTAAAGCTATCTCACCACAAAAATGATCCAGAGTTGCCTTCTTGCATTTACAAATCAAAAAACAATAACAGAGCTGTTCAACTTTTAAAATAATCTTTTTTTGTGTCCACTTAACTTCAAATCAACACATAGATCTAGACTGATTATACATGGCACACAGAGACATCATTTTAATTCTGTCAATAAATATGCAAAGCTATTGTTGTTTACATTTACACTGAAATACTGTACATATCTAGAAGCATAACTATTTCTAAACTATGACCTGTATTTTATCTGAAAGTTGGTAGAAAAAAAATTCTTTTTTATGTATTAGAGAAATTTTAAAATACTTCTTTATGATTTTATCTTGAAATCTATCATGATAAAAGCCTTTTTCAAGAAAAACTGATACCTTGGTATAAGATGACATTTCTTCATTAGAAACTATAAAGGTAGCATTCTTGTAAATCTCTACGGGTATATTTAAAACCACAAGTTAACTATAATAGAAAATACATTTAAAAAAACTGCTACTGTTGCAGACTGGGGAAAAAAATCTATACTTAAAGCTGCATAGCCATTATTTTCAACACATACTAAAAATCATATTTTTAACCAAATATTTTTAAAAATCACAGTTCTAAATTGCAACAAAAAAAGAAAGAAAAAATAAAGATGCCTTGCTTCCTAATCTCTAAAACCATAGCATACATATCTATTAAAAAAACCAGAGGTTGCAAGGTTTACAGAGAAGCATAAATTAGTAAGTTCTCCAGTATGATGTTAAGATCTGTTTTTAATATGAATGTACAATAAGTAAAGTTTGGAATCTTTTTTACATGCAGAAAGGCCAAAGTAATATAAGACATAATACAGGGTGAATAAAGATTCAAGAATATAGTTGCTATGGTGAAGACAGGAGGAAGCAGGAAGTCAAAAAGACCCGAATAAATAGTTTTTAAAAAGTATTTGGATACATAACAAAAAGATAAGGTGCAAGAATGTAACATAAGACATTACACTGATTTCACATAATACATGCAAAATTAAAGAAAAATATACAGAGACAGAAACATACACTGAAAACCTACTGAGAAATCTAAAGCAGTGCAGAGCCAGTCATTTAACAGATCATTACTATTTCTACTAGAAAATAACAGTGCAAACTATAATTCTTGATCATTATTAAGTTTTTGTTAGAAGACTAATCTTGTTGATTAGAATACAAAAAGACTGCTTACACAAAATTTTTAAAAATCATATTATATTGATATGACATAATCATTATTCAATAATGAGTGTCTGATTTAGTTTAAACCATTTGAGATCTAGGGTGGCAGAAGTGTTTATTTAATTTAAATTATCTTAGCCATTAAATCATCAGGCAAAGTTAAACATGCTAAAACTCAGAAAATTTATCATATACTTAAGCAACTGAACTATCATCTTTAAACATTAGTTGCATATCAAATAGCAACAGTAATAGCAACAGCTGTAATTCTGATTTACCTATTCTTTTAAGTATATGTAAAGTCCTCAAAGTAAAGACTGAGGTTTAAAATTAACTAGAATTACGGAAATGGAGATGAACAATAGAAGTTACAGTAATAAGAATGCCTGGTTTGCTCTACTAAGGGAATGTCCATATCTCACGTATCTGTCTTCCTACAAGAAAGCTACATTCCACCTCAAACTACAGTACTTAGCACTGGGGAAACAGACACCATATAAACTGGAGTGAGCAGTTTGCAGTGTAGATGCACAAAGTGCATCGCTATTGTACTATGAACATCTTAGAGATTTACTCTTGAATGTCCAAGAAATAGGAGAATATCTTTTCTCTCTGAAACACAGGCTATCATTGCATGCATGTACAGTTTTCTGTGAAAAGTCTCTGTGAAGGAACTCACCCTGGCATTTGAAGCTTAATATATACGTAGCAATTATGTTACAGGTGAGCAAGCTCTCAGTTGCACAAGCGAACATTTTACTTGATAAAAATATGTCAAAATAGTTTCTGAGAAAAATCCAAATGAACCAGGTTATTTACTTACTGAAAGCAGCATTAACGTATCTTTCAAACTTATAGAAACCACCAAGTAACAGAGTAATCCATTTTTAAGTGTAATAAAGAAATTGTACTGAACATCAAATCTCCAGAGCACTTGCAATGGAGTACTTGCATGATAAACATGTTAACAGAGCTCTATAACTAAAGCCAGTGTCTATCAAGGTCATACAAAATCTCCATGTGGCTTGACTTGCCATATTTAATAAGTAAATCCAGGTATTATCAACAACATTAACTTGTTAATAGGTGAATACAAACCACACAGTCCACATTCTGCAGAAAAAAGTTAATTAAGAATAAAGAACTACCATGCATAAGTCTGTACTGCAACTCCTCAATAAGACAGATTAACAGCCTCACATATTTTGAAGTAGGAATTTATCACCTATCACAAATTCTAGGCTTTCAGTCATACAATGCATATCAAAAGTAGCTTTCTGACAACAGCCTGAAGACTTCAGACCAAACACTAACAATTCGTTTATGAGATGCTCTTTAAATTCAAGGGGTCACTCATATTGAAAAGTATGCTGAACCTCAGCAGAAAAAGATAAGGGAATTCAGTCACCCAAACCTTATTTCCCACCTTGACCTCCACATTCTTTCCAGTATGTTAAAACTGCTAATTTTTTTTTTAAAAAATGCTTTTAAAATTAATTACCAGCTCATACAATTAATGCTGGCTTCAGCTCATAAACATCAGAAACTCTTAAATATTTCTGTAATATTTTTTGCTAAAAAGGCTGATAAACAATTTCAACTTACTTCCGAAGTACATCTTTAAAAAAGTTAGAAAATTAACTACTGAAAGAGATTAAGTGTTCCAGAGGGCAAGAAAAGGCAGGTCATTTGAAGGGGGTTGTTTTATTTTCTTTTTCTTGGAGGGAGTATTTAACAGCCAAGAAATCATAGTCATTTCTGAGTCTTCTATAGGCCAAGAGATCTGACTGGCCTCATACATTCAAGTTGGATGCAACTGGATCTATCAACATATTCTAGATTAGAAGTTTCTACTTACAGTTTACATCAAATTGTAAGATCACTTTAGACACATTTAAGGGTTGCCCAGGAGTTAGAGTAGTTAGCGAGACATTAGGAATAGTAAATGAGGTTTTAGAAGTTTCAATGCACTGTGTGTCAAGCAAAAGATTACACTGTTACAGGGTATTCCCTCTAAGCTCCTGGGTTACACTGCTAAGAATCTGTGTGCTCATCATACTAAACACTAAACTCTTATAGTCTCAAACCATAATGAGACTGCAAATAAAGGTAAATGGAGCATACCTTTATTTAGATTATATGCTTTAATATATCCTGTAATAAGCAAATTATTCAAGTCTGCTCAGAAGAGTGCCCATTTTAACTACTGATTTTAGACAGGTCTGATACAGAAAAAATCTAATAAAAAGTACTAGAAAAACATACAAAATGAGGCAATGATCCTTTTTTTTAAATTTTATTACTTTATACACTATCAATTAAAGTTCTTTTCTTGAAATAAGTCTTGAGAGTGAAGAACACTAACAAATCCAAACAAGAGGGAAAGGAAAATCTAGAAACTGTAGCCACAATTTATCAGAATTTATCAAGAAATTTATCAGAAACTGTAACAGGTAAAATTGCTCTCTTCATAACATACTCATAAAGGTATCTATAGCACAAGGAAATTGCATCACATACCTCTAGACACCAGATTATTTAGGTACCAGATTATTTTCTTGCCTTAGGGATACAAGGTCTCTCACATATAATGCTCGTAAATAAGACATAGCTTCTTATTGTTAAAGACTTATTAAATACCTTAAACCAATATTTTTCAATAGCAATGTATAAGAAAAACAAGCCATAAGAACTACCATGATTGATTCCTATTAATACACTTATCAATGTATATCTGAACATACAACAGAGAGGGTTTTAGGTCGATCTGGTTAATTACAGTAAGTAACAACATCTTTCCAGATGTTAAAAATAATAAAATGAAACAGGAGAAAGCAACATATAGTGCTTTCAGTGCTGCTTCTGATAGTGATGCACCTATCCAACTTTTTGAAAGATGCAAGCAGTTTGTATCTTTTTTGTCTCCGAATAACTAAGTTTGAAATACCGGTTATATACTAAAACCAGTAAAACTTGCTTGATTATTTCAAGTCTGCTATACTGCAGTGCCGGAACTAAGATATTGAAATAAAAGCATGTATTTCATTCTCAAAGGAAGTTTAACCTAGCAGTGCTGTCATACATCCACAGGCTGATTTTGTGCAAATAGTCCTTACTTCCTCCTATCACTTTCCACAAATCTATATTAAAAAACTTTATAATCTATACCAGATAATATTATTTTCCCAGCTACTGCTTATCTACACTTGCATTCAGCAATACAATACTACCTGGTAAAAATACTTCCAAGAAACTTCATTGTTTTTCATGTTTGCATTTATATGGTACTTTCCCTTTGCATAAGTTTCCTCATATTTTAGAGTGTATTTTTTGTGATTGCATCTAACAGTTAGAGTCATACAAACTCTACAAAAAGGCACATGTTATTTACTTGTAGTCAGTGGCATGAGATTTGCAGTAAAATAAAATGTAAAGAGTTATGTAGTTTTCAACTCTGAAACAGGATATGAGGATTTATTTCAAATCAGAAATATAACCCATTTGTTTAGTTATATACATTATTTAGAAAGACAAAAAAGTTCCAACTTCTCTAGGAAAGTAAACAGGATGCACACCAAATGTGTAAATCACCTTAACCTTTTCCTCAGAAGCAGAGAGTATAGCTGAAGACTATATGGTAATCTGCAGCACGGTTCTCCAGGAACACGTAAGTGTTCTAATCTTAGAACAGTTTTTTACAATTTGCACATTAAAAGCTTCTAATCACTACTATAAAAAAAATACAAAGAGTGAAGTAAAATTAGTAATTTAGGTACATTATTTAGAATCCACAAAAGAATCTTTTCCATTAATTCACAGCCTAAGTGCTTAGCAATATTTAAATATACTCAAAGATTTAACATTCAGTGTACTATTCGATATAAATAGCAAAGAAAAAGACAATTTTCTTTAATTTAAAATATTCTGTTAAAAGCTCTCTCTAATAAGAAAGAGCTATATGAAAAATTGACACAAACAGGAATCAACAAGGCAACTGGATTCTGGGTAAGAAGACACGAAGTGCTATTTCACTGAAAATAAATCTTGCATGAAATAACACTGACTTCACTTTTCCAAAAAGTGCAAAAGAGTTTTCTAGTTAAAAGCATGGCTATGCATCTTCCAACTACAGGATCACATTTCTTCTGCCTTATTACAGATGTACAACTGATATTACTTCCAATATTTGTATTTCTTAGGGTTTTCTCTCCTCTTTCACAAAACTTGTAATAGCTATTCAGCAATACAGATCATTTACTGTACTATGAGACACTCTTGTGGTACATTAAGGAATGAAGTGATAAGCCAATCATAAACAGAGAAAGATTCAAACTCAGAAAGCATCCATTCCAAGCAAGCTTTAAGAATATTCATCATTTTAGAATATTTTATTAAAAAGCAAGCAGGAGAGATCTGCAGCATTCATTCTCACTGAAATGCTGTTCTATCTGACCCACTATTTGACAGAAGCCAAGCAACAGAAATGCTGGAACTGCAAGTGAATTCTTGTCTTTGTTGGCTGGAGAACACATTAATACCACATCACACTATAAAACTGAGTGTAACTTCATATTATCTTAAGTTAAAAAGAGTATGTATTTCTGCACCAAAAATAGATATTTGATAATCTAATGTATCTACCTAAGTTGGTGTATCAGACAAATATACTGTGAATATAGTTTTAGGCTAATTCTAATTAGCATGTATTTAAACCTCTGTCCAGGAAGCTTCTCATTCCTCCAGCAATTCAGGCAAACAAAATTTGTGTAATTAAGGCTACTTGAATTCCTGCTCCTCAAGGTCTGTGCTAGAGTTTTATGAGACTGAAGATGATGCAGTCTCTGTTAAGAGAGATTCTGCATAATTAGTCTAGTCTCCAGATTCGGTTATTGCACACATTTTTTATGAAGAAAAATATAATTTATCATACGAAAAAATAATAGTAGCATTTCATTACTATCTCATCACAGATCTTTGTATTAGCCACAATTTTTTAAATGCTGGAAAAAGACAAAAAGGGAAAAATAAGTCTATTTTGCACCAGCTGCAGTTGGAGTATTTTTCATGTTGTTTAGTTAGCATCTCCAAATGCTGTACAATAGGATTTTATCCCTTTCTTCCTGTTGCACTCATGTATGCATAATAGTTGACTACCTAGTCACTAAAGCATGCAGACTTTTGAGGAATTAGTCTACTCTTAGATGCATAAAAATTTCTTAGTAGTTCTACTAGTAAACAGTAACAACATTCTAATTCTATTTGACCTGAATATCATTATATGTAAATGTGGTTCCTGCAGCAGAATTATAATTTGATTAAATCTATATGACTTCCCTCCCCACCAAAAGGCGGAATACAAGTATTACTCTGAGTAAACAGAAACCTTCAGCTGGTGATGGAAGAATAAGCCTTACCTTCAGAGTCTGGAGTGTCATAAGTACACCAAGAGCTATATAGACAGTCCAGAACAAACACCAAGAGTGGTATTGTATTGGGTCTGATCAAGGTAAAGCTCACAGCCCTGACAGTGCTGTGCTTTGTATTGGTAGCTGGATGGGTGCGGATAACAGGGCAGTGTTTTGGCTACTGCCGGGCAGCACTGCCCCTCTGATGTTCCTTCCCCCATCGAAGCGGATGGGGGTGGCCAAGATCCTGGGAGGGGATACAGCCAGGCCAACTGACCCAAATTAGCCAAAGGGATATTCCATACCATGTGACGTCAGCTCAGATATAAAAGCTAAGGGAGAGAGGAGGAAGGGGGGACACTCGTGTGTTTTCATTGACTGTCCTCTGGAGCAACCGTTACGCGTGCTGAGGCCCTGCTTCCCGGGAGGTGTCCAGGCACCGCTGCCCATGGGAAGTAGAGATTGATCCTTTATTTTTCCTCTTTTGCTCACACGCGCAGACCTTGCTTTGCTTTTTGCTTCATATTGTAATAAAACTGCCTTATCTCACCCTACTGGCCGTACTCCAGCTTATTCTCCCCTGTCCCATCAGGAGAGGGGAGTGATAGAGCGACTGAGTGAGCACTTGGCACCTAGCCAGGGTCAACCCACTACAGGTATAAATTAACAATTTTTGTTATTATTTTTAAGAAAGTTAAGCATAATACAATTTACATTTCATCCTCAAGGCAAACATGAGTTCTAGCAAAATGAATCATGTTATTTTCTTGAGAAATCAGAGGCACATTAGCTCTTTCACACAAGGAATGCTTTGTCCTTAATTTCTCCTGTTCTTTTAATACTGACTTATTTTTGCCACTGTAGTTTCAAGATGGCTTTATATAGTTCCAAATATGCTTCCTACTTTGAGTTTTGGTCTATACTCCCAGGTTCTCAGCAATAGAAACCTGGAGATCAGAACTGCCTACTTCTAGATACTCTAGTGAGTATCCTGTTCTCAAAAACCTATTTTTGTTGAAGTGGTTGAGATTCTTTCTATTTATTATAAAGCATGCATCTGCACAGCTCAGCTTACCTCACCATTTGTTCCCACTTGATCACTACCTCTTCCTTATTCTGCTGAATAAGGAAGAATCCCAGGTACATTCTGAGAGTCAGCTGCTAGCAGCAAATGGATTCTATCTTCCCCTTTTTAAAGTTTGAACAAGTCCATTTATCACTGCTGCTTCTCTTTTATAGAGCATTAAAACAGCAATTCAGTTCACACTACTAGATTAGTGCTGAAAATAAACTTTCTCTTTTGCCTTTTTGCAGCTAAGATGATATAACCTGGCTTGGTGGTAGCTACATCTATCCATGTTTGTTTCTTTTCACAGCAACATTACAGATCTGCTGAAATACAGATGCCAAGATTTTTGCTGCAATGTGCAACCATGCCTTGAATCCTGGTTTCTCTTCATGCATTCCAGCTACAGCTACCTTCCATTCTGTCAGCTTTGGTAGCAGCTTTTATTCAAACAATCTTGCTGAACATCGATTTGATTTTTTCATCCTCCCACTGTTTCAAATAGATGACCCAGTATTTCTCAAGACCTTATACTGAAATGCCAGCAACAAAAATCAACATTCTGTTTCATTTATATCAAGTACATTGCAGCCAAATTTTAAGGGCCACAAGACATTACACCGCAGAGTCTAGGAACTGCAAAGATAAGCAGTTACCCTAAGAAGGCTCTTTCTAGTTTCTTATCCTTGCCAGCTATATATATGCATATACAATTTTAGAAAAAGGCACTTCTATACCAAAGGACAAGTCAGATTGCACAGCAGAAAACATTTAGTCTTTACAACTGTTAAGCTGAGTAACAGAGCAGACGAAATTTCTCAGTTTCATCAACTGATGTTAGAGGTGAGTAAGGTTGCAGAAGAACTATCTTGTGAGTTAAAAAGAAGAGTTCCAGTAACTTATAAAAATAGGAAAAGTGGAGCAGCAAAGCCATAAAACAGAAATATGAAGTTGTTAAAAGCGACAGGATATGCTGTCCATGCCCTCATTCTCTTAAGTTTAAATGACATTGAATGAAACAAACTGATCCAGAAGAAGAATGTATCTGAAAACACAACTATTTCACTGTGAATATTTAACTATTGTGTCAGCCAACAACTACAACAGTGCAAACACATCCTGCCCTATTACAAAAGTTTTCAGAATGTGGAACTAGATTACATCCTGTGTAAAAGAATATTTTGTTAAAGCTCTGATTTAATCCCCCAAAAAATCATGATTTCAAATCAGATAAATTCTCTCAATTCTTACATAACCTTCAGAACCTGACTGCTCTTAATGGGGGGTACATCATCTACAGGACATTTACAAAAGTGCTTCATAGTGATATTTATTTCATAAAAAATACTGACAGAGCCCTGTTAAAATATCTGTCAGCAAACTATCACAACAAGATAGAGACTAGAAAAATCTATTTAGAATGAGGAAATTGTATGAGGAATTTATCATGTTGAGATCATGCAGAGAACAGCAGCCCACAATGAAAGCCTCTTTCACAAATATTCATATGAAGTACTCAACTTACTGTTTTTTTAAATTAAGAACTCACTTTAATTAAGAACATAAATTACGCATTAGATAAGGCCAGGTCATAGTTACACAAAGTTAGTAGATAATGAAGAGTATGTAATCTTAGTAGGCAAGGAAAGAAAATGTCTATAGTCACTTTTTACATATGAATAACTTAAAATATTGTTCCAGCTGAACCTGATCTAATGCAGACAGAACCAAAGGCTCTGCCAAATATAATACTGCTCAAGTCTGCATGGCATACCAGTACCCAAGTACTGTCTAACAGCTGTCTAATTGGACATCACTGCTCCATTAACACATAATCTCCTTGATTTTTTTTTGTTTTTCAAAATGAATCGTCCTTGAAATTAATTCCCTCTGAAACAAGCCATTCACTGAAAAACTAAATGATAGATTTTCTAAAGGACAAAAACTAGTACTTATGGAAATTTAAATGCTAATAATTTTCATCAACAGTGACTTTGAAGGTTTGCCAAATAAGGTTTGTTAAACATTTCTTGCATGTAAATTATTTTTCTCAGTTCACAATGAAAAAAGGCTGCAATAAAAACAGCGCTGTAATGAAGATTTTATTACACTCAAATATAGTGTTACCTTTAGTCAGATATAAATGCTTGCAAGATTAGATTAGAAATTCATCAAAAGCACTTAGTGCATAAACATGTAGCAAAACCAAACAGGAGGTAAAAACCCGTGAAAATAGGTTTGTACCAGGTGTAGAGTTTTATACCTCCTGTGTGATACAAACATTAGCAAATTAATTCATGCAGAATCCTCATCAGTATAGAGACAATTATATTTAAGTTCTTAAAGTGAGTATTTTCCATTAAATAAACAAAATTATTACACTGAGCAGGGGCACTGGGATGCCTTTCTGTAACTTGCATTTTAAGTTCCAAATCTGTTTTTCTATTCTGTTGGTATCAATAGTTTAGGCCTTATGAAATTGAGCAGACTTTTTTTGATCTCTGGATACATGAAAATAATATCTACCTCCTCTAAGATCTTAATCTTTCACACTGTGGAAACATTTTCTAGTAGAAATCAATAAAGGAACACTTTTATTGCTTCTAAAACTTGAAGCCTTCAAAGGCTTTTCCAACCACAGTATTGGGAAATGGTAGTGAAGTGCTTTTGTTACCCTGAATATACTGTCATATTTTCATCAAACATGAAGTGACTGCAGACTGATATTGTATTTTGTGTAGAAATCAACTATTAAAAAAAAAAAAAGAATCAATTGTTTGAAAGAAAAAGGTAAAGGTGAACTAAAGGAACTACTCTGTCCAGGCCCTTCACTGAGGAGAAAAGGCAAGCACTCAATCTGGTTTGAAGATGACAGGAAATAATAATCTGTGTGTAGAAGGTAAGAAACAGTCATTTAATAACAGCACACACTACAATTCTGTCAAAAAGAAAAAAATAGGTAAAATAAATTAAGGTATGGTTAATACTGTGCTTAGGTAGATGCTTACAAATGCTGTAACAAACTCTTCAATAATATCTTTTCACTCTCTGACAAAGTAGTTCCTAACTGAAAATACAAATCGAAGTACCTTATCTAATAAAAGTTTTTCTAATCCTGCTTACAACATCTGCTGACACACTGACTCTTTTCTACGGTCCCACCAGAAGAATGATCTGATGTTACTCATGATTCTGACATAGTTAGATTAGGGCACTGATGACACAGTCATTCAACAATTAATTAATTCAAGGGAGAATTCATCCTAAGAAATTGTCAAAGGAGATTAAAGACGAAAACATGCCACAATTTTAGTTTCAAAAAGAATCAAACCACCAAAAAAATGCTATTGTCAGGCTATTTTAACCACTGCTATGCTGATGGTTTTTTTCAGGTTTTCTGCTTTTTATTTGCCACACATTCATGGAGTTATCTGGATATGAAAGTCAGGTTTTAGGAGTTATTCACATCCCACTTCTTTAAATACACTTAACAGTCTGAACAACTGAATGTTTCTCCTATCCATGACAGGATATCAGAAAAAATAAATTAAATTGAATTAATTTTCCCTAAGTTGCGTCTGTTTTGCTGTGACAGTAATTGGTAAGTGATCTCCCTGTTTTTAATTCAACACGCAAGCTTTTCTATTTTATCAGACAGCAGCTGGGTGGGCATCTGGCAGCCAGCCAAGCTCAAGGCACCATAGAAGTATATTCACTCACTCATTCTTACACATCAATCTCTACATAACAAATATGATTTGGTACAAATATTTTAAAAGGATAAGAGCAGATATCATTCTATTTGCTAAGAACATAAACAACTAATATAGTTACTACCAAACAACACTTAATATACCATCCACTCTCTCCATGTGAAGATGATACACTCAAGTTGCAAGATACCACTGACATTTAAATGCTTTAGTTGCTGTTCCTTGCAAATGCTCATAACTTGCTCCTGCCTTCTTCAGAAAGAAATTTTTTTCCTTATTTCATTTTATATGCACAATTTTTTTTGAATAATTGTGCTTTCAGGATAGTTAGGATCATACTGAAAGGCAGCCAAACTAACACACAGCAGGCTTTATTTACTTCTGCTTGTACACAGTTATATTAAAAGGTAACTCAGGTTACTCAGTGCTGTACTACAGCAGAAGTTACTAAACTATATTGTTGGCAGTCTTACAGGTTTGTAATAATAAGGTTCTCCAAGAAGTATAGTTTGGAGCTAGCTCTGATAAATCCTCTGGAGGAGAAGGAAAATATGAGGTTAGTGGGCTCCACCTAATCTTTCAGATGAATGACAGCATGTTCTCTTGCTTATGCAAGGTAGGCTGTGGCATATTAAATGCAGCACGAAACTGATTTATATTGCTAATTTGATCTTCTTGGTAGCATTTACCCTCTTTTCTGGTTTAAAATATTTGAGACTTAATTGGCAGTATAGCACCTTAGGTCTTGATTTTTCTTACAGAGTATACAGGGGAGAAAAAAAATAGAACTATGTTGACCTTTTCAAGTCAAGTCCCAACAGAGATAGTACTCCCACAGAAGTGCTTTATTTCTGAATAATCAAGTCTGGCAGGAGCTCTGGTGTGATGGGATCAGATACTGCCATTTCCAATAAGATTAGGATGAAAATCTGTCCTAGTTGATAAAAAAAAAAAAATAGAGATCGTGCAATCTTTCTCTCTTGAGTTCACTAGATTAATTCCCTTTGATATCTAGAAAAGAAGAGAACATTTCTAATTTTTTCACGCCATCTCCCATTATCTGCAGTTACCTGCATATTGCAACAAATAATGAAGAATTTACAAGTGATTTCTTGTATGTTTGATGTGCCATTTCTAATCCTTATTTGGATTTTATCACTTTAAACATAAGAGTCTTTGGATCAAGTCAAATCAACTTATTGGTAGGATATTTATAAATATAGCACATTAACTATAAAGCACGTATTTCATGAAACTACTAGCTTTCTTGTATTTTGCATACGTGAGATGCAAAATATGTTCAAATAGTTATTTTGGATTGAAGGGCTTCAAGATTTCTTTTTTGGTTAGAGGTTGTCTTCTTGTGTACTCTATACAACCACGTAAGTCTTGGAATCGCCTTGGCAAACGACTTCAAGCACCCAAAGGATTACTGTAAGCAATATGTAGCTGGTTCTCCTGTTACCCTGAGAACACATATCCTACATTATGCCTAACCACTACAGTCTCACTACGTTAATTATACTTACTCACAGACTTCAGCAACTTACTGCTATAATCTTCTCCACACCAGTACTCTTCAAAGTATCTCCACAAACCCAGTGTCTGCATATTAAAATTTACCTTATTTCAGTATTGTAAGTCTTAAACATAGTAGTTTGAAGCTACTCCAAGCAACCTGGCATTCATATCAATGATTAAAAAACAAGAACCGCAATAAGAGAGGTTCCTAGAAAAGACATTATGCCAGCCTTACCACTTTTTATAATCCATTCTCCTCACATAGCAAAAGAGAAAGTTCCTTCCTACAAACATAACCTTTCTTATTTCTTTTGGACCATTTATCCCTGAATTTTTCTAACGTTCTTTGAACCTGCTGAACTTTCGAAGTTGTCTTCAAGTGGTCCCATGAATTCCTTAGCTAAATTCATTTTCAAAAATTTAAATACACAGTTCAAAATTAGCTGAAGGTCCTTTGAAAGAAATTCAAGATTCAAAATGAATATGTGAAGAATATTCTGTTTACATTTATTTACATTTATCTACATACATTTAATGAGTTTTCCCATTATCTTCACATTTTTACATTTTTTATGCTAACTTTTTTCTTCAATACTATCTTGAACTTCCCTATCAAGTTACATGCAGTTTTTTTTACCCCACAGGTTTAGCTGCTGGCAATTCTTCTGTATTACAATACAAAGTTTACTCAAATCTTGGCTATAATAAAATCTCCCACTGTATTATCACAAACTTTTCAGCTTATCTATTCTTAACATTTTCTCATTATATACATCATGTGATCCAAGAGCTAATAATACAATATAATATTGTTAGAAGGAATTTCCATTCACAAGGTTTTGCACAGGAGGTTTCTTCTACCCCACAAGACTTTCATGATTGTAGAGCTCATGCTATCTTTTATGCAAAGTGTCACTCCCCTGCCTGTACATCTAATAATTCTAGCAAAGTTAGCAGCATGTTAGCATCACAGATCGGTGATTATTCTTCCGTCAGGCTTCTAGTGCATTACAAAGCAGTTGTCATTCAATAATGAACATTTGTGTTTGTTCATATTATCTCGTACGGTTAAATAATATAAAAGCACATGTAAACTTCCAGCTCTGCTATTCAGTATTTCACATATCAATTAACTTGAAATCATATATTCAGCTAAATGTTTTCCAAAAATTGTAGAAAGAGATTCCTTTAAAACCATTGTTGCCAGAAAGGCTTTACACAGCTTTTCTTCACTGATCTGAGATCATGAGGATAACCCTGGTTGGTAATTCTTAAACTCTTAATATTTCTTTTTATTTCTTTCTTTTTCATGTCTCTTCCGACCACCCTTCATACCAATCCTTCTTTTTGCCTTTAAAATGTATCAGATAACCAAAGATCACCCATGCAAACCATTCACGTTCATCACCTTATTTTCAGAACTTGTCAATTACTTTTCTTTCCCCCCAACCAGTGAGTAGTCGTGGAGCTGTCAGAGGCACACAAAACCAACTCCACTCGGGTAACCAACTCCCAACCAAAAACAATGGCCAAAACAAACCCACAACAAGAGTAACCACAATGACAATCCAGTGACATTTCACAGGTTATGGGTTCACTGTATCAGTCAGGGATATCACCACAACACGGACAGGAGCAATGACCTAAAGCACACACTCATGCACTGACACACACAGAGCTCTCTTGCACAGGCTTTTATGACAAAGGAGTTGGTTTGCCATTATGCCCTTGACTAAACTCTAAATCAATGGAAAAAAAATCACATTTCATCTTCAGTAAGTTGCTAGCAGAATACTATCAACAACTGATGCTTTGATACTTGTCAGTGTTCATCTCAAGCTTTTATTGTTATAAAACATGTTGCTTTCACAAAATGATTCAACTTTTGAAAAGTGACAAAACCAGCTTTATAACACACAAAAGAAAATACCCTATATCATCCATAGTCTATGTGGACTTCCCATTACCACCATTACCAAGTAGCACAGTGAAAACATTTCCTCCAGTAAAGTACCAAGACTGTGCCAGCAGTAAGTCAAAGAAGTGGTTATTTCCCTCTACTCCCTTCTCAGAGAGATACTTCCCCACACTCAGGGAGAAGTATCTGGAGTATTTTTTATGGGCTTCTCCACTTCAAAAAAAATACAGGTATTTTGGAATGAGTACAGTAAAAAATCATCAATATGATTAGAGGGCTCGAACATAAAGATGCAGATAGAAAAGTTGAAAAAGTTGTCAGTCTTGAGAAGGATAACAAAAGACAAGGGAGCACTTACGGTTGTCTCAAATGACCTGACAGCAGGCTGGAAACAAGAGGGAATCAGAATTCTTGGAGATGCACAACAAGCAAGAGGAAATAGTCACAAGTTGCAACAAAAGATATTCCAAAAGATATTATGAAAAAAAAAAAATCACCATAACGACAAACATGGGAACAGATTGTCCATCCCTACATCTCCATCTTGAGATATACCTCAAACTCAGCTGGAGAAAGTCCTGAGCAACATGAACTAGACTGGTCCCTTTACAAAAAGCTGTTGGAGGAGATGACCTTCAGGGGTTTCTTCCATGGTTCATGTCCCTGAAATATCTCTGGATATACTCAACAAAGGTTTCCTGCAGTCTGAAGCTAGGCCCTCTTTTACTTCTTTATTCTTGCAGTACTATTTCTTTCACACCTCCGTAACATCTTCAGTTCTTCAATTGCTTCAATGCTCCTTCAGAATCAACATAATTTATAACTCCTATACAAACATCTGCTGAATCTTCAAATCTATTCTATACTGTTTTATATTCCTTTTTCTAGCAAAAACTCCTCAGTGGATTATTTACATAGACATAAGACTTCCTTTTCTAGATCAACACAGATATACTTTTGGCATGTTAACTGGCAAAATGCACCAACTGAGTATTTGAACACCTCAATTTGATTTTACTTAATGAGAATAAAATTCACTTAAAGCATCATTGAACATTCTGATCCACATTTCTTCTACCAGATACCTTTTCTTATGCAAAGATTTTAATGAAAAGAGTGCATAAGCAGACCCTTCAGCAGAGCGGAAACCAGCTCATTCTTTGCATGCCATCATTTGGCTAGAGAATCATTTTCAATTTCTCATCTTTCTGGTTTTAGAGACAAAGCTTTAGAAATAGTCGAGGACTGTTCCCAATTTGAGTGTAGTGAATAGCTTGCTGATTCTACTTTAGAGAGCCTGCTGTTAAATGTCCTGAAGACTGTAAAGAAAACTCTGTGTCTCTAAATTCTTTGGCAAGTTTTGTTATAATCAGTACGTTAAGTATAAGCTACAAAGAAGTATCCCCTCTCTCCATGGTCATGAGAACAAAAGCAGCTGCTTTGCTGTCCTCTATACTGGAATTCATGCTGTCAACAAGAGACCTTGAGATCTGGTCTTGCCTACTAACATACTTGAGCTTTCATTTAAAGTTCTGTAAACCACTCGCTTGAACAAAGATGAAATTTAGTTCCATGTTGCCCTTTAAACACCTACTTGCTGTTCTAAATAAAATCTTCAGTGTCTCCACTTCCTTTGAAAAATTAAGATGATGGCACACTTATATCACCCATGTGAGATGAGAGAGACTTCAAAACTTAAAAACGAAAAAGATTAAGCAGTAAGTCTCACCTGTAAAAAATAAATAAATTTGTCCCTGTAGACCACAGTCTTTAAATTGCTACACACACACACGCACACACGTTTGGTATAAAAGTGTACTTCACTGACTTTCCAACTGTAGATCCAGTAACTCTCCTCTATTGGGTTTGTCAAAACAATGTATTCAGTCCATTCAGTTAAATATTGAGGGATGTTAATCTTGTTAACTCTAATGTTCTTGCTGTCTGTGGAGACTCACAATCCTCTTCTGAGCCATTAACATGTTTGGCCTGAACATCATCTTGTCTCCCAAATTTTACTGTTTAATTACACATAGGAAACTATTTCCTCCAGTGGCTTTTAAAACTTCCAACCTATTAATTCAAGGAACATTCTTGGGAATTCTCCTAACATTATAAAGGCACCATAATTAGCTTCTAGACTTATTTTAATAGATTCAAGCAAACATATCTGTGGTCTGTGAGGTTTTCTTGCCTTTTTATCTTTGTACAACATTCTTAATATTATTAAGTATCAGCAGCAACAAGCTATAATACTTAAATCAGTAGAAACACTGCTAGGGCATAAAAAGAATGCTTTGAAAAGAGTGGAATAAAGTCCTTGTTATGGTAAAAAAAAAAAAATTGGATAATACACACCAAAGCATACCCAAAAAACAGGAGACATTTGAGAATTCCATGCCACTCTATTAATAAAAATATCAAAATAGAATTTTGAAAAGTAAAAATACAATAACCCCCACTCAATTTGCAAAGAAATTAAACATTACAGCCCTTTGGCTTCTCTAAAGTACTACATCTCTGATATAAAAAAGCGGGGAAAAAATAAATGTGTCAGGAAGCAACAGGCATTTTATACATGGGACAGAATAACCTAAACTACTACTTAAATGACATACTTCCAAGGAAAGGAGAAAAGTTTTAAAGCCAGGAATACTTTCAAATATTTTGTTCATTCACAGTGTTCTAAAAGCTGAAGAAACTAAGCAAATATCAAAGGAGATCTATGTTCCTACAGGTTTATCAGGAAGTAAAAAAAAAATCACTGAAAGACTATGATCCATTATGGATCCAATACACATCATTTATCATACCAGTTCTGAGGGTAAACACATCACCTTCTGGGCTCCAGCTTAGATTTCAGAAATTTATGAAAGTATTCTGATAAAATTTTATGAATTTTTTTTGAATGTGACAAATAAAATCTGTATTTTCCAGAAGAATTTATTGGTTTTTTTTCTGGGAGGTTTTCCTAGAAGTCACACAATTTTTGTCATGCTTAAGTAAAATAGTTCAATATTACTGCTTTAAGCAATCTAGGATTTTCAGATGTTTTTCTTCACACATCTTACTTAGAAACAAGAACATTAATGTTATATTCTGACGGTTTTTTCATATATTTATTTAAGTCCCGAGAATGTTAAAGGTATCTCCAAAAGCTGAAAATTAAATCCATCAGCTACTTACCTCTTTTTTGACAACAAAACGTAAGTTCCAATTTGCAAAGCATGTCAGCATTCTCATACTTGTCTTCTTCTGCCTTAACCCAAAAACAGGATTCTGTCATCTCCTGAGGCCTGATCTACAAGCAAGAGACAAAACAAAATTTTATTAATTATTTTGATACTATGCAGAAACTGTGCTCTATAGAGTTTAAAGCACATTAAATATTTAAGAGCTCTGTAGAATGTGAACTTTTAGTACACAACTCATCTTTAGAGTTGTAAATATACTTCTCATTGAAAATAATAACCCTTAAAGTAAGTGGGTTTGGAAAAACTGATTCTAACAATGCAGACAACATACTCTGTTATCCAAGATCTAAATGGAGCAAATTAGCTTTGGTCTAGATTTAAAACTTGGGCAAGCTTCAAATAATCTCTGAACACAGCTGGTTTAACTAGATACTAAGTACCTTGCTTTTCAGAATGTAGCTTTGATTACTTCATTAATTGCGAAAATCTCTTCACTGACTTATTTTGGTCTAAATAATTATAGTTTCCAAAATCAGTAGACTGGTATAATTAATCTTGTCACAATGGACAAGGAGAAAAAAACAAAACCAAAACCAACCAATCCCCAAACTGAGTCTATATTTTGTCAGCCATTAAATTTATGTAAGTACATTTATACTACAGACAAATGGAGAGACCTGCACTCCTTCTTTCCAGTCCAGCCTAGATAGATTCAAGACACTTGCTTGGAAACTGTGTAGCTATCAGTAGAGTGCAGTGACTGATCCAACACAAGGAGTCTGCTAAAAAACAAGGCATAATAGGACCCAGGAAGCATAAGAAGCATGTTGGTTGTTGAAGCATAA
Source organism: Callaeas wilsoni (assembly GCA_013398955.1). Classification (NCBI taxonomy): domain Eukaryota; kingdom Metazoa; phylum Chordata; class Aves; order Passeriformes; family Callaeidae; genus Callaeas; species Callaeas wilsoni. Next base: position 707,991 of record VWPU01017543.1, read on the forward strand.
GACCCAGGAAGCATAAGAAGGTTGTTTCATTCTAGACTGGAACTGACTTTTCCAGGCATCTCATAAAGTCAACAGATACTTGCCTAGATGATTCATGGGTCAATGAATCACAGTTTTCAGAAAACAATGAAAAGCTAAAGACAGAAAGTATTCGTATCGTACATAATTTTAACTAATATATCAATTGCTTATCTAGTCTTACTTCTGACAATCTATTTTCCCCAAGTTCAATGTCAGATTTTACATCAAGTATTTGTCATTAATCAACACTACCTTAGACCAGTTGAGTCTTTTCATGGTAACCTCAGGTTTGAATTCTTTTTTAGGCTTCATTCCAAATGGCAAAGCACATGAAGGCGGGGACCACTGTATTCCAGGCAGGCCTGGTAGAGGCGGTGGTGGAGGAGCACCACCAAAACCCAGAGGAGCTCCCAAGCTATTCAGAAGTGGTGGAGGAGGAGGGGGAGGTGGTGGTGGTGGAATTGCTCCATTAGAAGGCAGCGGTGGAGGAGGAGGGGGTGGAAATTGATGTGGTCCTGCACCTTCCAGTGGAACAACAGATGCATCTCCACAAGTTGATGGCAGAAAACCGGGTGGCACAGAGCCATACTGATAAGGAAAATATTCTTACTTAGTTTCACAGTTTTATCAACAAAATGTTATAACAATCCTAGTTTACTGATTAAATCCAGAAAGCCAGTTGAAAGTCAATGCCATTTGTCTTGTATAGAACAGTCAAATGAGAATGATAACAAGCCCAACCTGCTTTTGATTTCATGATCTGAAGTGCCAATATTCAAAGCAGACATTCAGACCTGGGGGTGCACACCAAAAACGACATACTGAAATGGTGTTTCCCACTTGTCGTATTTCACAGACCATGAGCTAAGAAGGTTATGATAGATATCTTGAGATCTTATATAGACTATCATGGTTTAGCTCCAATTTTAAAAAAAAAGGAACATCCTAGTCTCTGTTGTTCTCATCCTACAGATTACAGAGAAACATTCCAAGTATGTAACAGCAAAATCTGAAGAGATAAATAATTCTGTTGAAAAACAGGTATCTTCCAATGTAGGAGCACTCTCCTTCTACAGAATTGAAAATATGAAGCAATAACAAAAAAATGTTCTTCCAAAAAAATAAAGCTTCCTTACACACCAGCTTCTTATTCCATATATAAATGATATCTATAATGTATCAAAATAGGATTAAGACTTCAGGAAGTCTAATAAAATTACTTCTACTATTTGAAAAACTTCTATCATAGGCCTGCAAATATAAATAAGAAAGTATCTGACAAAAATGACAAAAGAATAAATAAGAAATATTTATCTACTGGTGATAGCACTAATTACCTTTTCAACTAACTATGAGCTGAAACGGTCCCTTTTATTTTTAGAAAATAAAGGGAAATACAATAGGCAAAAGATTTAAAATTTCTAAAAGGAAATCGCTGAATATGAATAAATACAAATAAATGCATGCACAACAGCATGATAATGTTTTGAATTTCTGAACATAAGCATTGTTTACATTGACAAATAGACACTGAACAATTAGGCTCCAGAAATGAAAGAAATACATCAATACATACTAAATGCAAGAAGAGAGTAAAGGAACAAGACCAGTGGAAAAACAGTCATTAGAGGTAGAAATCCACATGCTAAGTAGCAACTGATGCCATATGGAAGCCAAAGTTTCCTCTTCAGATAGATTTAAAAGTACTAAGTTGCAGTAATCAATTACCTGACATTTACAAAACTTTTCATGTATCCCATCATCAACAGTGGGATATTTCATGGTATGAAAATTAGTGAGCAAAATCATATGTTATGCTCTCTGCATGTAAAAAAAAGTTATTTTAATGCAGTGAAAAACAGAAAAAGTAAAATAGGGAAGAAACCAATTTCGCTTACAAAAAGTATTTAAGTATGTTTTCAAGATACACACAGAAAAATACTTTCTTAATGAATGATATGCCACTCTTACTGTATTTGGTTTTTAAGAATGCAACAATTTCTGTAATTGCTTTTGTTAAATGTTTGACTTTGACATTAACAATTAATTTTCACCAGAAACGTGAATTAGAATGACATTTCTAAACAGACCAAAGCAGAGCTAAATTAATTTTCCTCACTAAGAAAATTAAAGAAGGCAATAAATATTAAAAAAAACCCTCAGAAGTATTAAAAGAAACCCCTATAAGCATGTCTTTCTGATGCTTTCTTCTTTAGCCATTTTTAGACTGTGCTTCTTATTCCCAGAAATAAGATGCAAGAAAAATCACTTGGTCACATAGTCTCCTTACATAGATTCGAGAGTTGAAGTAGTTACAAGTTAACTCAAGTACTACTCTCAAAAATCTGCACTATTCTTCTCCATCACATTTTACAATATCTATTTATGCTTGAAAATTGAAAAATTATCAGGAAATGTTCTTATCCAGCCACAGGTTATTTCTTTCACTGCTGGATATCCATGGTAAGGCCTCAGTATAGCAAACTGCATAATGAGCAATTTCCTGTGGAGGGATAAAGATCACAATGATGAATACTAATCTAAAAGCATAAGACTTATTACCCTATGTGGTTAATTACTTTGGAAATCTATGACTCTGAAAGCAAAACCCAAATGAAACCTAAGAAACTAGTTTAATTAACAGAGCTCAGACATAAAAGGATCATCTGGGAACTCACAGCTTATGTCACATTACAATTATTTGTATAAAACAGAAATAAAGGAAACTAACATTCAATAATAATCGATAACAAAGATTCTTTGAAAAAACCCCCAACTGTACTATCAGAATCTGAAGGAGATGCAAAAGGAAGTCCCTTTCAAAAACATTATTTCATACATTCATCTATACTGTCTTTTACCTGTGATTTAAAAGCTTGTAATTCTCTTTCAAGTTCATTGATTTTCTCCTCTTTTTTTTGCAGCAGGGCCTGGGTCTCCTGATGAACTACAAAATCTTTTTCAAACTAAGAAAAAAAAAAAAAAAAAAGAAAATTGTTGGTACCAGTCAGTTCTGCATAGCTTCTTTAAATTCCAACTTTTCCTTTTGTGCTTGTTAAAACTCACATGATAACAATACTAAGGACACATGTCTGCTATTCTAACTTCCATGTGTCTGCTGAGTGGAAGAACCATCTGTATCACCATGATAAGTCTTTACTATACAAAATGGCATAAAGTCTTAACGTATATTAAGTTAGTATTACACAGAGTAACTTAAAAGCCATGGATGCACAGTAATACAGTCTTTAGATATGGAGTCAATTTTTATTCTCCCACTCTTTATTTTGTTAGGGAAACTGATAACTGTTGAAGTATTCAGTTGGTTTTGGAAGAGTTGTACGTGAAAACTTAAATAGTAGAAAGATTCTCAATTAACTCTACTTTACACCACTTTGCTTCCTAGTCTACAAGGAACATCCAAATTCCCACTTTAACACAGAACTAAGTAATAATAGTAAGTTGAAGTTAAAAACTATGTCACGGTTCAGTTATGCCATTCATTAATCTATTAAGTAATCCCATGTCCATCTTATGATCACATGATGTAAAAATGACTTACTTTTCTGGAAAGTTCAGAAGCCCTCTCTTCACATTCTTCTAATCTTGCTTTATCTACACAAACATCTTGAAAAAATCAACAAGCACACTTATGCAGGGAACACAAGATTCTTAATCACCTATTCAATTTCATATAAGGAAGTATGATGCTGTAATCATTTCCAAACATAGTACTTACCTATTAAGTGGCTGAAATTTATATCTAATCTCTTACGATACGTGAAATCTGGGTCTGTTCCACTTCGATGTAACACTATCTGTGACACACACTCTTCAATTAATTTGAAATACTGTGGACTAAAGACAGAGATGAGCTATTTTACAGCACATTTATTTATCAATCTATACTTAAATCTTGTCTATGAACAAATTAAGGTCAAAAGCTTTGGGCTGATTTGTTTCTATAGAAAGGTAAAAATTTCAAAGGAAAATTACATCTGGCAGCTTATTACACAAAAAGAGTTTACAAAAAGCCTGAAAAAACAGTGGACTTAAAGATAAATAATTCTTGTATTATAAAATCTACATCTCTATCCCTGGAAATATAGGAAGGAAAGACCAACTCCTGCATCCTCTCAGTAAAGAGAAGGCTCTTCCTTCAGCTTGATTCCACTAGTTTTGTGACTTTTGTAAGTACAAGTGCATTGCAGCCCTCCTTCAGTACAATGAATGAAAAACACCTTGTTCTAAAATGCCAGGGGGTATGACAGCTGGGTCACTTGCCCAGAACATGCAAGCTGTGAATTCAAACCTTTTCAGGTGGAAGAGGTCTAGCACAGATGTACCCGTAGCAGGCAAGCACCCTTAACCTTTAAATGTACATCTGTGCTAGACCTTGCCTAAAATGCAAGGTTATGCAGAATATTGTGCAGAAAACAGATGGGCCCTGTTCAGTTCATACCTTGTTCCTCCAGTGTTTCCTCAAAGACATCACAAGCAGAGTTTTGGAAGGAAAGTATTTGTCAGCTTCAAACACTTAAAGTTTTATTAACTGTTTCCCGGTAATTTATCTGATGAATTTTCCAGGAGACACAAACATGTCTAAACTGACCTCTAATGTATACTGAAAATATTCAATTGCAACCCAAAAGTTACCCTAAATTAGGCATATGTTCAGATTTCAGTGTAAAGTGCTCTACTTTGTGTTGTAAGTGTTATACTTCCTTTAGTCCTCTGACTCAAATACACCACAAAATTATAATGCTACTACCACGATTTATAACTGATTAAGACGTCTCTCCTGATCACTTACACTTGCAATCAATAGCACGTAACTCTTAACAAAAATAGTTTTCTATATTTATAAAATAAAATTATACACTAAGCAGAAGAGACAAAAACATATAGATGGCATTATTGATTCCAAGTTGATACTTTTAAACGTGAGCTCACAAATTACAATCCACACAGAAAGATTAAAACCTACCATTACATTTATGGAAGAAATATTCTGTTAATGACTGAATAATAAAAAAATCCATAATTAATATTTAACACAGCATTAAACATACCGGATAAAATAATCATTTCTTATCAGCAGAAGATGTTGGAGAATAGAAAGAAAATATCCTTCAGCACTAGTGTCCTTAACTGTATTCCACACCATGTTGTAAACATCATTTACTTCAGTGAAAGTGTTAAGGAGAATAATAACAAAGAATCAAAAAATTTCAGTCAAATGTTTACTGACAACTTCTTTAAACAGAAATTATAGCAGAAAAATATCCATTATATGCTTTATTTTGTTCATGTTTGTCCTGCTGATATCATGGAATCATTTATGTTGGAATAGACCCCTAAGATGATCAAGTCCAACTATTAGCCAAGCACTGCCAAGTCCACCATTCAGCCATGCCACTACATGCCACATCTACAAATCTTTTATAGATCTCCAGGGATGAGGACTCCACCGCTTCCCTGGGCAGTCTATTCTAGTGCTTGACAACCTTTTCTCTAAGAAACTCTTCGTATTATCCCGTCTAAACCTCACACAGTGTACCTTGAGGGCCTTTCCTCTCATTCAGTCACTTGTTACTTGGGAGAAGTGACTGACCCCCACCTCACTATAACATCCTTTCAGGTAGCCATTGAGAGCCTTCTCCAGAATAATCCCAGCTCTCTCAGCTGCTCCTCACAGGACTTGTGCTCCAGACCCTTCTCTGGACACACTCCAGCCCTTCCACGTCCTTCTTGTGGGCAAGGGGCCCAAAACTGAGCACAGAATTCAAGGTGTAGCCTCATCAGTGCCCGGTACAGGGGAATGATCAGTGTCCTGCTCCTGCTGGCCACACTATTTCTGATACCAGCAAAGATCATATTGGCCCTCGAAAGGATATTCTAGTTCAGATCTGATATCTTCTAAACGATGAGAGAATTCAATCATGTCTTCTTCTTTATGCTCATTGAACACTTTCAGCTGAATATCTAGTGCTTCATTCTTTATACATTGTAGTTGCTGCAAAGAAGAAACAGTAGAAAGGCTTGCAAAATTAGCATTCCCATATGTAAATAAACATATCTTTTTAATAAATTCCATAAGTCTATGTTAGTTAAAAGTTTAAAATTACAAGAACACATGATTCAAGTTAAATATTCAAAAAGTAAACATGACTTCAGGCTGGCTTAAAATTTTTGCACAACCGTGTGTCACATATTCTTAAGCAAAGTCATAAAATGCTGAGGAATCAGAATAAAGTTCAGAGAGCACATTTCACCTTTTCATTTTTATTTTAAGGCTGATTCTCGTATCTGACTGCTCTTTCCCAAACTTAATAAAATACCTTTGAGAATAATTTATTAGAACTTGTTCTCCCATTCTCCCTCTCAGGCTCAAATAATTAAAAAATTTAAATAGTAATGCAAAGAGAGATGACGAGATGCTTACTGGTAATATCTCTTTCAATCCACTGCGCATAAATTCATTTCTGATGTGAAGTCTAAAATCCAAGTCATCAGGAGATGTAACGAGAGCATTGATGAGCTGCATGCAAGCTACCTGTAATAGAGTAAATAATAAACTATCTTATTTCTTAGATTTCAATATGCATCACAATCAAAAAGATACAACAAACTAATAATTAGGCATTGCATCACTTCTAATTATAAAACTACTGCAATTATATAACTAAGCTACTTAAATTCCTGATCAGCCACATAAGCTACAAATATCAAACTCTAGTTCACAAATTTCCATAAAAATTACATATTTTCTCACTCCATTGAATTTTGTAATTTTATACAAATAGCAAGTTCTTTTAGCCAATGAACTTTGGCAGATAAAGCATAATCACCAATGTATAAAAATCATTGCAAATATACATTTATCTATACATACATATAAGAAGTTAGGGACATAATACGGTCTGTGTACAGTGAAACATATTTTTTTTTTTAAATGCTGATTAAATTAAACTGAGCCTGAAGAACAGAATGGGTTTTTTTCCGCTTCTTTTTGAAACAGTCACTCTTTAAACATACTGAGCATTATGGAATACTTCATGGAAATCACTCTTTCAGCTCAAAAGAAAGAATCAGGCCAACTAGTTAGTAGTCCCTCTTCTGAAAAATCAAGAGACTCATCTTGAAAACCCATAGCCAGGAGCACCAGGAATTCACTGTCCAAATCAACAAGCCTTTAGAACAATGGCAACATACTGTTTATCTCTAATAAGGATGTAGTAAACAGTCATTATTTCCTTTTTTACCCTCTTTATTGTTTACACGTCTTGCTTCAATTTACAAAAAAATACGTTATTCAAGTAATTCCAGCATTTTAAGAGCTTTTTAAAAAGCACCAGACCATTAGAATTCTATTTGGACCTTATATACTATGTAAACAATTAAAGCAATCTGGTTCAAATACTTTGCTGTAAAGCCTTTTATAGTCTAAAAAATTATCATACATTATGCCATAGGCAAAAGGTGATACTGGAAAGATGCTACCCCAGTCATCTTCAAAGTATGCATAATTCCAAGTACTGAATTTATATAAGGTTCACAAGAACAACTAGACGTACAAGCTACATTGATACAGCCTGTAAGAAACAATAGCACCCATTAAGTTTCCAGAAGGAACATGCTAAGGATTACATAATAGCACAGACCACAACCATTATCCTACCTTTGTCCTACTGCAAAGTATCTATGCATGAAAGCAGCTTTATATATTATTTCAGCTGAACTGTTATGGAGATGAATGACAATTAGCATAATTTAGGTCTGTTTGACCTCAGTGTCAGTCTATGTAAATGAACTTACTAGCTAACACTCTAGAAGAGAACAGCTTAGTTATAAGAATAGAGACATAAAAAATGTAAGCAATCTGTTAACGTGAGAGCTGTGAACCTGCTGAGAAAATCAAGTCAAGCAGACTGTGAGCTCCAGCAGGTTGTTAGGAACCAAGCATTAGAATGACCCAATGAAGCATGAGGCATTCTCCACCCAATCCCATAAATGATGGTATTTGGAGTTGCTTGAAAAGAGAATCTCAAGGGCCCCACAACTCCGCACTAGGAGTTAGGACCATCTTTTCAACTTCTGGAGATGTCTGAAAAGACAAGAATGCTGAAGGGAGGATGCCATGGTTGGAACCACTGTACTAACCCATCCAACAGCTCTCCTTGATAAAAGGTGCCACAACACCATGTATTCTTATATTACTCTGTCACACTACATACCTTGCATCAACAATAACTTTAAAACAGTAATGGAAGGAAGGAACAAGCTTTGCTCCTTCTTCTTACTTGAAGGAAGAGCTGAAATTTATTTTATGTTCCCTCAGAACTCCTATGAAATTCAGTACATGTAAATATCTAGATTTGCCTAATAATAAAAAAGAAAACTATTCTTTTTATTTTATTGACATAAATAAGGAAAAGCTAAATTAAATACATAAAATCATAGAATATCCTGAGTGGGAAGAGATTCAAAAGGATCATCTAGTCCAACTCCCAGCCCTGCACAGGAAAGTCCCAAGAATCATACCTTGTGCCTCAGAGCATTGTCCAAATGCTTCTTGAACTCAGACAGGCTTGGTGCTGTGACCACTTCCGTGGGGAGCTGCTCCAGCACCCAACCACCCTCTGGGTGAAAAATCGATACCCAATCCTAATATCTAACTTAAATATCCCCTGACACAGCTTCATGCCATTCCCTCGGGTCCTGTCACTGGTCACCAGAGAGAAGAGATCAGTGTCTGCCCCTCCTCTTCCCATCACAAGGAAGTTGCAGATGGCAATGAGGTCTCCTGTCAGTCTCCTTCAGGCTAAACAGAGCAAGTGACCTCAGTTGCTCCTCATACGGCTTCCTCTCAAGGCCCTTCACCATCCTCACTGCCCTCCTTCGGACACACTCTAACAGTCTGATGTCCTTCTTATACTGTGTTGCCCAAAACTGCATACAGGACTCAAAGTGATTATTTAAATCAACTGCATAAGTGTTAAGATAGACTTCTGTAACTCACTCCAGTCTTACACAACAATGAAGTTACAACACCTAAACAAAATAAAACAACACGGGGTGGGGGGAGAGGGTGGGAATCAAAACTAACCAATCAAGTGTGAAAACGTATTAACAGAGACAGAGTGAGAGAACTTTGAAGGACAGTTTGCAAAAAGCATCTATGATTAACACATCTAATTCCTCAAAGATAACAAAAGAAGGAAGACAACAACAGAATCTGTAGGGTCAATAAAAGACCATGGTGTAAAGGAGTGCCCAAAGAAAACAAAGCCACACATACTAGTGTGTGAAAGGAGATTGCAAAGTAGAACAGAGACAAAATGGTTCAAGGGTGGCAGAAGAACTCATAAAACCAAGCCAACATGAGAAGTAACAAAAGAGAATTCACTCTTCAAACATTCAAAGCTTTAAAAAAAGTTGAAGACAAAATAACTTTACTTGCTATTATATCCAATTTTGTACTGAAATGTATCTCGACACTGAAGAAAATTAAGACAGCAGAAATTATATTGACATTTAAAAAGCCATTTTCAGGAAGATCTAGACAACTACAGATTGGCAAGCTAGACTTTTCCTACAGTAGAAATATATTTTGTATAGTTGAGAACAAAAATAATGAGTAATACAAACAATGTAATATGAATAAATGGGCAGTATAAATAAATTACTTTGTAAAGTGAAGTCCTGTTTCATGAATCAATGAAAGGTGTTTGAAAGGCCCAAGCAGCAGGCAAGAATGCTCCAACCTAAGTCTGGACTTCAAAAATTTAAACAAGTTTGCAAAACAACAAAACAATTCAGAAAAATGTAGAAAACAGCATGCTAAGTAGACAAAATCAAAAATTCTACCAGTATTAAATAATACTAAATTTGATGCTTAAAAGTTTGTTTTTAAAAAAGTTTTCATGGTTCAAAAATTATGTCATTGTATTAAATTTTTTTAATGATTCCTAATGTTTTCCCCTCTGCCTCACTGTAAGTCTGCGTTTGTATTTTTTGTTAACAAAGTGTTTAACAGACAGGGCAAGGCAATGAAAGCCTGTTCCTGTCCCTTCTCCATATTCTTTGCAGTGAGGGCAATTAGATCATCACCCGATGAGTAAAAATAAATAACCTCATGTATCAAAGAGGAATATACCTATGGTGTGTTTCCCTTCAGAAAAGTATTGGCATTACATTAGTAGCACTCAGTTTTAAAAGAACTGAGTTAAATAGGAATATAGCTAACAATACCACAACATTGACTGTTTTGCCTCAAATAAAGTATGTTTCCTCGAGAAAGATCTTTCCAATTTGGGGCTTCTTTAAAGTTATAAATAAGAAACAACCTTGGTTATTCTTCTCTTCTTATAAAGCTGCTAAATTGATAACAATTTGAGCCTTTAACTGCCACAGTAGATTTTTCATCTTTGTAGTGCCTGTCAGAACAATTCTTATGATACTTCTCCCTGAAATGTGTTATTTCCCTCATTTTATACTATTTGCTTCTGTATGTATGTCTACAGTATTTTAGAAACTTAGGGGAAAATATGACTTTGTTAACTTATCAATTATTTTTTTCCAATTCAAACAAAATCTCTGTATTACTCTTGAAGCCTGTTTCTGTGCAAGCACTTTTTCCTAAGAGCTACTCTAATATGTGTGTTACTGCCAAAGCATCACTCTATACTAGGCAAGAAAGAAGGGTGCTAATTCCAGCAAAGGAAACTACAACAACCAAAAGATAAATACAAATAATATAATTCTCTTACATCCAAATGCCAACACTACAATAACAAAAACATTGAAACCAGCTAAGGTGACTAGTCCACTTTTCAAAGGTAGACTGAATAAAATCTTCCAGGAATTGTCTCAACAGCACCCAACAGAGAAGAGAGGTTCTGTTGCACAGCCAGGTACTTTTGGACACAGGAAAAGCTCCTCATCTTGAATATTTGTCTGTAGTCCTCTATAGTCTTGTTCAGGAGACGTGGCCTTGTAGCCCGCTTATTTTTGCTAGTAACAGGCTACAGGTTTTGCATATAGCTAACATCACGTGCTTCCAGACCTCTCAGGCTTCATCGAAACTTGGCTTGCCTGTCCTGGAGCTCAGTTTTGGCTTATTTACTTGCAACAGGATTTGTCTAGTAACAGAATCACTATCACTCCACTAGCTGTACGTTTTTTAGCCTTGTACAAGTCTCTGGCATAAAGTTTACCATTACTTACATTACTATAACTAGTGGATAGAATATGACCATAAATAAAATGCAGCATAGAAAGGTATAGGCATGGGATGGGAGTGGAGACATGTTAGCACTACCGAGAGCAATTTTATTAGACCACTAAGACTTCACTTAGACTAAAATTAAATTCTTGGCTTTGGATATCAGGTGTATTTTTTAGGCCCACAAACTGCACAAGTTACAATGCCTCAACACAAGAATCTGGATGCAACAAGTGGTTTAAAATGCAGGCAACCAAATCAGTTAAATTTACTACAATAAAACCTTACAGAATATATTGTCTTATTATCTAAGTTTGGGCTTTATTCTTAAAGCTTCTTGTATTTATTATGAGTCCACGTTATGAGTATTTGTCTTCCCTTTCAGCAGCCAAGATGAAAATTTTTACTTCCCTTAATTTTGATCTTATTTAGTTGGAACAAGTTATACCATCTCCAATTCATCTCTCTGGAGTATAAATCTTTCATTCAATTGCATTTTCTGGATTCAATTAGTTGTGCCATTCAAAACCAGTAATTCAGTGCATTGACAGCTGCCACCAACACCTGCTCTCCTGCTAACATCAGTGAGGCATTTCAATGATTGTAGACTTCACTGGACAACACTATCACACAGTCACTACTAAAGTACAGTACTACAAGGTTACATTTGCATTTCAACTCCATGTTGTTTGATTATGTATAATTTGGAACCTTTGTCATTGTTATCAGCAGTTTAAAACACAGTATGTTTTCATGCAAGATGCTACGTGAATGGACTGTTAAGCAAGGAAATAGCATTTATAACAGGTGATTTAAACTATCAGCAAAGAGTCAATCAGAGACTGAAAAAGTACTACTATGACAATCCTGATCAAGAGCAAACTATAGTTTTATCTTTGAGATAGTAGGGCAATTTCAATGAAAAGATGTCTACAGATGCAATTGTTTCCAAAAAAAAAAAAGATTACTTTCTTTCAATTTGCCAAATCGACACAGTACATGTGCAGGTGTGCTATTCAAATCCAACAGAGCCATGATACAACAATGAAAAGCAAGAAATTAATCAGTAAGAAGTACTGCTATTCTAGTACTTCTAGTCAAATTCAATCAAGTGGGAATTCAATTGCAGTTCATAAGAACATACTTTAGCCTTCTTGGAACGAACAAGACAAAGATCCATTGGGTAATATTAGCAAACTATTCATTTAAGTAGGAATACAAAGTAATAGTGAAAGTCCCAAACACAAATCTACAAAAAGCAGAACGAGAAAAAGTTATACAATAGGAAGGAAATAGGTGTATTTGTCTGAGCAAGTCTAAGCAAGGCATTGCTTACACATGTAGATTTGAGTAAATTAGATCACAAAATCTTTTTTCTAAGTTTAAAAACCTTTTAAAGGACTAATGATAAAGTTAACAGCAAGAACCTAATAGTAAATCATGAACATTTACATCATGCTCCAAGTGAAACTAATTCAATACCTAGCAGTTAGCATAAAATACTTAAATTACACAAGATCACAATAATTTGAAATTAGTTCATTCAGTCTTGACATTTAGGTAAGGTAAGCTTTGTTCTGATTGACCCTATTACATAAGCAGTTATGGAAAGGACCTCATTAGCACAGAGCAACCAAGAGTCATCAAGTTATTCAGCAAACCAAAATGTCACAGCCATCTCACATCCTCGTATTATTAAATGATGAAGAAAGATTAAATGGTATTCCCTGAAAACTGAAAATACTGGGAGGACAAGGCTACTAGGATGAATACCTAAGATCTTTTACTTTGTCACAAAAATGCTTCTAGGATATGCATGAACCTGCACAATTCCACAGGGATGAGCAGTGTTCATTTTTCAGGAACTTAACCAGGAAAGGAAAAATTACGCATTTGGCTCACCATTGTACCTCTTCTCAGTCCTAACTGGAAAATTAGGAGCTGGCATCTGCAACTAGTTATGCACAAAAGAATAACACTCTTCCATTAGTTAAATCACCTGCTTGAGAAGCAGTGGTGAAAGTTGATGATTGGAGAGTACAAGCACTAGTTTGATTCTACTAGAAGAATGAGAAATAGGCAACAAACAAGTTATTGTTGTTGTTTTTATCACTTTCTTACATATCAAAATGGGTTGTGCCAGAAAAGCTGTATTTCCTGCTTCCATGACTTGAACAAGCAAAGTGCTAGAGGTTTCAGTTGTCATCATAAGTATGCAAGGGAGCAGATTGCCCTGTATGCATTTTAGGCTTAAGATGTTAAACTACATTTACTTTAACAAAACCAGAAACCTGGTATTACTCTTGGCTGTAGTTAAATTCTCAGAACAAGACTACTAATCGTGTCTTGAACCAAAATAAATTAAGTATGCTTTCCATAATTTTGGATTTTATGAAAGATAAAGAGAAAATATCTTTTGCTTTCAACAAATGCAAAAAATAGATAGACAGAGCTTTCACTAAAAATACAAAAATCGCCCTAGTGAGGCCTTTTATGTATTCAGTCTTCTAGTAACAGAAATGTTAAGTCAATTCAAAATTGAAAAGGTCAGTTGTTAGTGTCAAATTGAACTGCCACAAAGCAAGCATACATACATCAAGGAGACAATCAAGGCAAGTATGCCAAGTAACTGACAACTGTAAACTTCTGTCTCATTAAAACACTGTCAAATTAACCACCAGGTCAATGTCATTGTTAGAAAAGTTTACAGCTGATTCACATGAGGAACCTTGATTTTTCTGGTCTTAAAAAAAGAAATCTAGCAACCATTTATGAAGTCTGGAAAAGTAAATATCAAAAAGCCTTTTAGCAGAAGGAACATACTCTAATGAAACTTTAACTCAAAAAAAAAAAAAAACAGAAAAGAACTTTTAATGAGTTTCCATGTCTACACAAGATACAGCAAACGAAACAGCAAGACATTACCTATTTGCAGGAACTTCAGGCTAATACTCTCAGCAAAGCCAAATGAATATATTTAGCATAAGTATTTTAGCAGAACTATTGCAACTGTAACATTTAGAGTAAATTCTAATTTTTAATTATGCTTCTATCCTCTCTATCAGAGGATAACAAAATACTAGATGGAGGTATAGCCCAAATGAGAAGGCATAACTAGTAGGAGCAAACTTTTTTTAGTATCTGAAGAGCAGTCTTAGAAAAATAAAAGTTGCTACTGCCTAGATAACTCAGCTGAAGTTTTCTGCATTGATTTGCTTATCTCACCAGTGGTATCTTGCTAATGGAGCTGAGCACCCCTGCAAACAGTGAGTACCCATAATGGGTAAAAGGAGAGGTACAAAGGATTAATTTATTTTGCCTAATGCTTCTAATTAAGTAATGGGCTGCCTTTAGGGGAGTTTCACATGCATTTTCAACTATAAAGAAAAGGAAGTTACAGACAGTAAGTTTTTTCTTTATTAAACCTACAGTAGCTTTTTTTCTTCATTAAATCTACACAGATGCAAATATACACAAGCCCTGAAAATTCAGCATCACATCTCAAAGGCTAACACTCAAAATTACATCCTCCTAATTTCAACCTGGTAGTACTCAAACCCTTATATGCTCTACAGAGACTCTTAAATTCTCTAACTCAGATACAACATCCTGGAATTGGAAAAGAATTTTTATGATCTAAAGCATTTCTCCCTACTGAATCAAAATATTTTAATTTTTTTTTTTATATCCCAGAGAAAAATTGATATCTCAGAAATTTTTTGCAATTCCATAAAATTTATGGATAGCCCAAGGAAACTGTGCATGTTCCATCCCTGGAAGTGTTCAGGGTTAAGTTGGACTAGGCCTTGAGCAACTTGGTCTGGTCAAAGATGCCCCCTCATGGTAGCTGGGTTGGAAGCATATGGTCTTTAAAGGTCCTTCCAACCCATACGGGTCTATGAGTAGAAAAGAGAAGGGGGAAGGAAGAAGGGACAATTTTTCACAAGAAAATTCCATTGGTACTGGCAAAACTCAACTACAAACAATTCTCCACCTGCAAATATTCCGTTATGGTTAGCTTTTCCGTGAGACACATGAAACAAACAGCTACTTTTATTGTCAGACATGAACTATTTAATATAAAAGCTGAGTAATGCAAACATTTCTTTCAAATTTTAGATTAATCTTTTACTATTTTTGTAATAGTCACAAAGAATTATAATTATGAACAACTCTCAGTTCAACTAGATTACATGAATATCAATGAGTTCATGTCTACACTCTCAGATCAATGATTTATAATGATCATTCAAAAGCAGTGTAATACTTTGTGCCTTCCTGCAGTAAACTCTACATCCAACTGAAGCAAATTGAAAATAAGGTGAAAGTTTTCTTTCCTCAGACTCTCTGAGTGCAATTTTATGATATCATAAAGTGAGCATGAGAGACAGACCTCCCAACGATTTAAAACAGTTATAAAACGCAGTTGCCTAAAAACTTGCTTTTCTACTATTATTAGTCTCCAGTTTTAACAAATACTGCCAGAAGCAAGATGGTCTTTTTGCATCCAAACATATGATTTATCCTTTATTTTAAATATATACTGTCTTTTAACTCGCAAAGCTAAGATCTGAGTGAAGAGAAATCAACAAATTAACCTGCAACGCTCCGATGTTTCCAGGACTGTATCTTCCCAAGGCACATTTTAAAAGACAAAATTATAAACAAAATTCCAAAAATTGACCCCAATTTCAAATAAAATCTCTACTCCTTTTTATTTTAGTGACTTGTTCAGTCTGGAAAAATAAACAATTTTAATTTTACTTGTTGCAGTGGTTAAAAAAAAAAAATTACTTACTTGCAGCTGAACTGAATTATCCTGAAGACCTTCGACAATAGGAGAGAATCTATCAACATTCCTTTCCTCTGCTGCTGCTGTTACAGCTTCCAAAATTTTTTCAAGGCTGTGAGAAAAGAGAACCATTTCACATAAGGTATTTAAACTTGTTCATTTGCTATGTGAAAAGCCATGTTGCCAAATTATTCAAATGCCTCAATTTCTTGTAAACAAATTTAGGAGGTTTAAGCAATACTTGTTTCCTCTAGAGATTTTTGTAACCAAAGAATGATGTACTGGATTACAAGGGTTAAGGAAATTATGTTAATAAATGTTAAGCAGAAGAATTGCTGCATAACTATTTCCATCTAATCAGTACATCCACATGTCAAAAAGAAAACTCACTGGTATGACCACAATAAAAAAATCACAAAGGTATTCTGAAAACTGACAATATAATACAGACATTACTTTCAAAGCTAAATTGAAAATTTTATCATTTCATTCAGACATAACTATAATTTGGGATATTGTAAAATTACCTTACTATTTATTGCTTAAATACAGTACTTACATGTTTTCCTCTCCAACAATGCACATTGCAGATAAGAGTTTAACTATATCCGTCATCATGTTAGTTTGCTTGGGATCAATTGCTTTGGTCAGCAACAAAAGGCTCCGCTCTTCTCCCAAAATTCTTTCCAACCCATACTAAACAACAGAAGAACATTTGTAAGGGAGAGAATCCAAATGACTATCGAATATCTAGTAATGACAGTGATGGTTCCCTCAAGTAAGTATTTCAAATGACATTTAAGTCTGTGAAATACTTAATTTTAAAAATTAAATGAGAGAAAAGTCCCAAACAGGTCACTTATTCAGTAGGAAGGGCATATATCAGCATCAGAAGTTCACATTATTGTCTTGGAATATTTCTGCAGAGAGGAAGTGGCAGACTTCTGGCAGACAGGAAGAACTTCAAACCACAACTGACCAACCCACCACTTCACCAAATTGCACTGACTTATACCCATCATGTACCTTATCTAATTGAACTGTAGTAATTCAGTTTCCAGATTAAATAAAATCCCATACCTTATTATTCATGAAGGCTCTCAAACATTGTATAACTTTATGCTGACTCCTCTTCACAACTCTTTCCTGACTGAATAAATCAAAAATTTAATGTAAATAAATGCTCTTTAAATATTAAGAAAAGCTAAAAATTTTATATTAAATCCTTACTTTTTTGTCTCAACCAATCGTTCCAAAACATCCAACAGCAGTCCCAGACCTTCTCGGCCAAAGTTTTCAACCCAGCTAGAGAGAAAGAAAAAAGACATTTAAAAAAATTTACATTTCGAAGACTAATCACAGTGAAAGAAAATTTTCACCATAAATAAAAGCAGATATGACTGGATGGTTTTAAACCCAAAATATCTCCAAGAGAACACAACAAAAATTAAAAATTTCAGCTACTACCAAAGGCATATTTTGGTGAGGTTAAGCCCTTGGCCAGTTGTTTCTACATGAGACAGATGCTTCATGGTCTTGTTTAGTATTGCTCAATACCCCTTGATATCAAATACAAGTAATGGCATGCTGACAGCAGCACATACAATTATAGGAAGACAAAACCAGACACTTTTGTATTTTTTTCTTCTAAAATTAAATATATTATGAAAATAGATTTTCTCTTTCTTAGATGGGTGTTTTATTCTGAAACAGATTAGGGAAATAACTGGCAACTTTTTTTGGCAGATCTGGCCATCTCTGTCCTAAAGATAATCCTACCAGACTCATTTCTTTGAACATCTTGTATTAGCAGAATTAGGAGCAGCCATTTTGCTGTACATCCAACAGCTGGGGATGATCAACTAAAATACTGATGCATTCTTACCGCCCTTGCCTCTGCTTCCGCAAGAGAACAAAAACCACTTACACTACCCAAAGAAAACACTCAGCTTTCTGTCATTCTGACAAAATACTAAGTTATCAGTGCCTCTATTTTCAATGTATTTATTAAAAATGTCCTCTTAATGAAATTCAATCTGTTGCAACTATTACACAAAAGGAGAAGAAATAGTTGCAGATAGCTAGTTATCTGTATTAATATGTACAGCTAGATCACTTGAACCACTTTTGATGAGCTGTGCTGGCAACTGTGAGATCAAAACACCTAAATTGTTTACCTGAAAACTAGTGACCAAGATCGTCATTTTAGAGGCTTTCTTTTTACAGTGACGGGAAATAAACACAGCTTTTTGCAGTAAGCCATAGATTTCAATACCTGTTTCTAAGTACAAGAAATCAAACTACTCAGTATCACTTGATTCATATTTTCTCTGTGAACTAAAAATAGAGTTTACAAAAAAACCTAATTGAGAACAACGTTGTAGAACCACTTCTTGAATTAGAAACTGAAATGTCAACAAGGCTTAAAAGTTGATTAAAGTATAGTAATTGAAAAATCAGGAAAAAAAAACCTAAATTATATATTGTCAAAAAATCACAGCCCACAACATGCAGAATGTCAGTTTAAATTCAATATAAATTTAATTCTCATCCTGTTAAAAAAGCATACCTTTATCCTTTGTTGTTATCATTTATGCGCAAAATAAAATCCCAAAATTTCATCCCTTATCTCTCACTGTCCATATCACACAAAGCTGAAGTCTAAAATAATCATGGATTTATAGCAGCTGGACCAGATGTCAATATTTTTGTGCCAAAGCAAGTTCTTACTAAAAGATCTGGCTACTGACAAGAAAATCAAGGTCACCAATATGGCACCCAACAAACATCAACTGTTGCTACATGTTAGAAATATGGTTTAAAAATGTTTACGCCACAAATTTTTAGTATGAAAAACAGTGTGTTGGTGTTCCATTTTTTCTTTTGCATATAAACTCTATGTAAGAACGTACGGTTTTAAATTAGGCTATTTTAAAATGCTGTCTTTAAGTCTAGTGAGGTCTATCCAAACATTCCTTTTTCAGCACCACTGAATACACCAGAAGGCTGTTTCAGAACATGTATGTTCTAATGGTTGTGCTCTTTCATTTGACTTGTAGACTAAAATGCGTTCACGGACAAGTAGTAGAGACTTGTTGTGGTGGCTGAGCCAACCACAGTAATGGCCAGGGGGCCACAAAGTCCAGGCAAAGAGGAAACCTATCGGTGGGGCAGCTCCAAAGGTTAAATATCCCCCTGTGAGAAAGGTTTCTCTCATTGAATTCCTGTGACCTGATGCAGGTTTGGTCTGTCTGATAGGCAGTTGACAGACACCCCCTGTATCCCCTAAAAGGATGTAACCAGACTTTGTCCCACCCTTCCCTTCTCCCTATAGGTTGTTGCTGTATCATCCCCGCCTTCTTTTCTGTACCCCTTTTAAGTGTGTCCCGAACAGAAGTTCGGCCTCTCGTGCCCAGACCCCTTCAAGGGAGTTTCTCAATAAATCCTTGGAATTCCGAGCAAGGGCCGCCTCATTCATTTATCTCTGGCTACACCTGGGTTATTTATTAACCCTGTGTGCATGTGGTTCCGTGCATCCCATCGCATGGGTGAGGAAACTAGCTTGTGAAGTACAAATGAACTGCTGAAGTGTCCTCTCTCACGCTGGGCACTTCTGGACAAGCAGCAGTTTCTTAACCCAGACAGCACACAGCGTTAGAGACTGTTTATTAAACTGCTGTCTATTCAAATACCTCTTCTCTGGTGTTTTTGTAAGCCATGGTCACTCTATTTCCAACTCAAAGCACTCAAATTCAGACGAATTCCTAGGCCACACATCCATTAACTAGCACCTCAGTAAGATCATGGGCCTTGGTTTGTTTTGGTTTTTTGTGGAAGTTAACTTTTCTCTTGGTGTGCAGGAAAGAGGCAGCAAAGGGAATGACATACAAAAACATGAGACTGTCCACCCATATCAAGAACAGAGAAGAGATTGCTTTAAACAGAAGCTGTCACATGCTTCATAAATTTTGTATTTCTCTTTCCAAGTATATACTAACAAGTAAAGTTCAGGTTGTGGGTTGTCGGGGTCTTTTTTATGAAGGGGAAGCAATTTTTTGTCTAAAAGTAGTTTCACATTCAAGGAGGAAGTATATCTTCTGTAAAACCCTTCATCAGAATAACTCAGGCTAATGTAAAGCATGTTTCTTCCCACATGAACCATTACATATTCTAAATAAGACAACCCAATTCAGAAACAAATTAATAGAAAGAAAGAAGCAAATAGAGAAGACCCACATCAGCAACTCTGCCAAGCCAGACACAGAGCAAATAAAGTTATGCAATCCTTTTCTAATCATGTTCCAACGTTTCATTTGCATTCTTTTAAACTACACACTAAAGAGTTTCCCCAAATCATGTGTTCAACCATTGTCTTAAATGATAACTCCAAACAAAAGGATGTAAATAGAACAGAATAGGGAAAAAACAAATTTAATAAAATAAAGTCAGCATTCACAAATCAAGCTGCATGTAACAAATCAAAATTAAGACTGATCACTGATTACTGAAGAGCTAACCTTCCTTCAATAAAGCGCAGGTAAACAAAGGTTGTGCTTTCTTCTGCATACATAAACCCTACAAGTACAGAATAAAATACCAGAAGGCAGGAAGGAAGAAAGTTCAAAGTACACTGGACAGAAGGAGCAGCATACATTTAGAAATATAAATGTTTTCTGGTGAACAAACTTACACCAACGTGCCTAACTCCCATTATTGATCTCCTTGACAAAAATAAGTTAGAAGATAAAAGACTCAGAAAATATTTCAAAAATAAAAAATAATTGACTACATAGCAGTAGAAAACAAAGGGAACTTCTTCTGCACCACATTTAATTTACCTTCTCTTAGTATTATCTTGTATAGATCAGCCAACTCTATTAAAAATAATAGACCGACAGAGGATGTAAAATCAATGAAAACGAAAAAAGTTACAATCATTCACTAATGCATACATACTCATTAACTGGAAAACCTTGAAACATGTACATCCACATTGCCATTAAACTTAATCCATTAAGAAATTAGAATATGATTAATCTCTTCAATGTGTGCTAATGATGTTACCTGACAGGATTACTAGTCAAGGACACACGGAGAGATTCTAAGCAAGTGACTAGTCTTTCATCCGTTGACCCAGATTTTAAATCCTGAATAAATTCTTGTGGAGAAATCTTCCTACTGTTCTTGAGACTTCCCTGAAACACAGAAAATACACTTGTTTTTTATTTGGTGCATATAGAACTTAAATAGATTACTAATGGCTAAGTTTCATTTCTGTTCCTTGGAAAATATATAATGTAGACCTGTAAACCCGTAACTTGTGCCTATCTAATATTTGCCAAATGCTGACTAAATCTGGTCATTTTATGAATAAATTTATTATCAGTAGACAAAAGCAGCAGGCATCAAATGTACAAATTTATCACATATGCTCAGTGAAATAAAATTTTTGTATTGAATGGATTCTGTTTATGCATTGAGAACACCTTAACATTCAACATTCAACAGAAGAAAAAAACAGCTCTGAGGTTGTCTGAAGAGATCACAGGGCACATGTCCAGAAGGGTGACTGCAGTCATGTAAGAATACAAAGTGAAGAAGTAGCACATCAGAACACTCAGCGTGTTACTGCAGTAACTTCTGCTCTTGCAGAAGTAGACATTCTTGTAGACATCAAAAAACAAGAAGTCTAGTCCACCTAATATCCATTTCACAGGAAGGATAGATATATTTTCCAAAGAACATATCTAAAGACAAAAAAGCAGGCATAAAATGGTGCATAAAACTTAGATTTCAGTTAATGCATTACAAGACTCCTTTTTTTGAAAATAGCACAACTGTCATGTTGCACAAAGAGACATACTAAATAGTTCTTGATTAAGTAATGGCTTAAGTCAGTAATGGAAGAGAATCAGACTTGCAGTGCAATAATAACTTGAAATTATTCACTGTAAATGGTGAGGTAGTCTCATTATATTACTACAGACAGTTTCATACAGATGATGTTTTCTCCCTTTGTTAGATCTTCAGGAAATATTGAGAAGTAATCTTTTCTTCTATGAATTAGAAAATGATGAAATAGTTTCTAGCAAAGAAGTGAAGTAAAAAGCTGGGAAGCGTGGTTGACAGACCAGGCCACTGAGCTGCCATTCAGAGGAAAATCAACAGACAGGAAAAATGGGCAGAGGAATTTCAGGAAGTTCCACAACAGAAAACTGTAAATCTTGAACCTGAGGAGGAATAATTCATACGCCAACGTGTGTTGGAGCTACCAGCTGGAATGTAGGCTTGCAGGAAAATAGAGGTTGAGATGGATGACAAGTTGACCACAGGTAAGTGCATCACCATCTGGTTGAGGGAGATGAACTTGCCCCTCAGCTCAGCAGTGGTGAGACATCTGGAGAATTCTGTCCAATTCCTGACTCCCCAGCATAAGAGACATGGACATATTGGAATGAGTCCAGAAAGGGCCATGGACACAATTACAAGAGAATCCATAGTACATGGAGAGGCTGGTAGAACTGAGAATGTTTAGCCGCAAGAAGAGAAGGCTTAGGGGAACCCTATTAGTGAAAGGACAAGAAGAACAAACTGAAATGCAGGAAATTGATTAAACATAAGACAAACACAAACTTCCCCCCTCCTCCCTCTGTTTTCTTAAGCATGAGGCTTAAGAAAAGCACTGGAACAGGTTGCTCAGGCACACTGTGTAGTCTCCCCTATCAGAGATACTAAAATTGGAATAGATAAGAGGTTGGATGAGACTATTTCCAGAGGTCTCTTCCAGACTCATTCTATTCCATGACTTTGTGACAACAGAACATTGGGAGCTATAATAGTCTCCACTCCAACTATATTTCCTCAGACTCAATAACATGCTCCAGACACCAAAAAAACCCAAAAAACCCTACTGGTTGGAATCATCCTGAAAATATAGCATCTCATGTTATATTTTGAACCACCATGTGTAACACATGGAATGTCATTCTGAACATGTCTCTGAATTGATGGAGATCCCTACTTGCTTAAGTATGAGGGTAATTTCCAACAACTATGCTCCACAAAAAAAAGTAGATGAGATGTACAGCAAAGGATGAGAGTTGAGACAAGAATCTGGAAGACAGATCTAGGAAACCCAGAGAAAATTTTAAAAATTCATAACAATAAATGTTCCCACAAACAAAAAGAAACTCAGTATTTTCAGTTTCTTTCATGGATCTTTCCAGCTGGACTCTGCATAGAGAAGATAACAGACTGACTAGAGACAAAATGACCAAACAAACTCCCAGCAGCCTTCATGACAAAGTATTTAATTAAATGTTACAAGAGAGTCAGAAATTTCAAAAAGTCTCAGAAATTCTGCTGGCAGCTCCTGATGTGCATACACTACCTGACAAACAGTACTTGTATGCCTAAGCATATGGATTAATATCCTGTGTGGAGAATCTGTCATTTCCAGTGACTTCTCCCAGCAGTTCCTGCTGTAAAATTGACAAAAGTGATGCAACCAAAATACTTATAAGTCGTCAGTAAAATTGCTTTCTTTTGATGCACAGTCATATATGGACAGGACATACAGTTAAGATGGTTAGAAGATATTTTGAAAGGAATTTAATATAATCAATAGCAATGTGTGCAGTGCAAAGCTCACATGGGACAAGAGCCCAGCCAGATTAGAAGAATTCACTAGAATGACATTTCAGAAAGCCTCATGTGACCCGTCTGAAAACAGTGTCACAAGCAGTGAAGACTCACATCACATCCAGAGAGTAACCAGTCATTCCATTTCAGACTCAGTTCCCCACTGGAACATTACCCTATGCAAAAGAACCAGTAAACTGTGAATGACTGTACAACAAACTACCACAGTGCCAAGCACCACTTATTCATAGTTATGCCAAAGTTCTGTAACATAACAAGAATATGATACATCTGCCAGTGCTTAAATAAAATGAGAGCTGCATTTGGTACCAATTGTGAAACTGATTATATTAGCTGTATTTCAGCATGGGAAAAGCTGCTTAAGTTCAAAATGTTCAAGTTAACTGAGAAACAGGAAATATCTTGAGGCATCAGTGCCTCTAGAAACTTAATTGCTCAACTGAAGAACAACTGGTCTATAAGCAGATGCAGCATGAAGTCAGCATTAATTAATCTAGTTAAAACATTACAAGGCAGCAATGTGAACAACAAAAACAAAATCTTGAGAAGAAAACTCACTTTAAAAACCCTGTTGGTGTGTTTTGAACATATAAAACAGCAAAACCTATGGTAGAGTAACACGATAGCAATGCTACTTTTATTTCCACTTGAGTATTAATGCCGTAACGTGGAAATTTATTTTCAAAACTTTTCTTTTCTGCAAGTATTACTGTGCAAATAGGTGTGCTTTGTGATTATTGGAAAGGAGCTGTGCACTTCTAAGAGAAACCCTGACACTGAGGTCAATGATAAAGCTTTGATTACAGTAGAGCCCACTTTGATCACCAGAGGCTGCTTCATTTTCATTGATTCATTAGAGGTGCAGTCCCTGATCTTCATTTTAATAGTTCATAAAATGATAACTGCTTTAAATGAAACATGCTCAGTACTCTCCGTAACAGTTGTGAATGAGGATATCTTTCCCAAGGCAAAATATCTTAGTACCCATCTCCTCAAAGTTCAAGAAGTACGAAAAGAAGTATGAACTACGAAAAGAAGTTACTGCAGTATCACTTAGAGAAAGAACGGCCCGAGACGGGATTAGTTGCACACAATAGTCAGGAGCTACATGGCATTTCAACTGTTCCAAAAAAGTATGACACTTTCACAAAGTCAAGGTACACCAAAAGTCAGCAAAGTACTCTTGGTGCACTATTCTCTCTAGACTCAGAAGGCACTCAGTCCAACCAACTTGAAGAATGAAAGAGCATGCCAGGAACAAAGAGTTTTCAATGGCAAGGGAAGGAATTTGCCATCCCAGTAGCTCCAGCACTAATCTGAAATCATCTGCAGCACTACTGTATCAAAGTATTGAATCTGTGCCCAACAGAAACAGCTTCTCCCGGTACACGACAGGTGAAATGTCGCTTCCAGTAAAGACACGACCACAGAAAGAGAGCTCAGGAAAGAGAAGTTTCCCTGGATGGATTGGTCTTTAGTCATCTCCCACCACAGAAAGGGGAATACGTGGACTAGCAGCAGAGGAAGGGAACAAAAAGGAGAAAATGCTGTTGGGGACTTTAGGAAAACACACAAGACAACAGTGTGTGGGAACAAATCACAGCCCTGGGGGAGGAAACAGACTTATCCTCTTCAACAAAGCACCTTACACAGCTGCTTTGGGCATAGAGCAAGAAGCTCCTCTGCCAAAACACAAATGTGATGACATCTGAAGAAAAAAGAAGAATTGCAAATGGCACTCAGAAAGAAGGATCAATGAGACCTACTCTGTTATATAGGTTACAGTTCTTTGCAAGTTTTAAGTGCCAAGAAGCAAAAACATGAAAACCTTTCTCTTGACAGAGAGCCTTAACATCACCACCAGCAATATACCATGATTCCAGCAACAGATGTGAATGCAGCAACTCTGCACAGCCAGTCATGTCCTATTATCACACTACTTTTTTAGATCAAACAACTGAGGTCTTAAATACATATGGAGGCTAGGGGTGCCAATGATATATAAATCCTTACATACTATTTTGGGTAGATAAATTTCAAGAATGTTCTAAGATTTACTAGTCTGAAGTTTCTTGATTTCCCATGCAATATCTCTAAAAAAGAAAAACAAGCTAGACCTAACCTTCTGGTACTAAGGACCTGTTATGCTATAGAAGGACTAGTAGCTTTGATAAACTCATCTTAAATAAAATAATCACCAGGCAGTTCGGTCCTGCACTAGGCATACCTACCTTCCTAAAAGTGCTAGAGCATTACACTAATAATGTATGTCATTTGAAGTAAACAGTAAGATAAATATCTCAGTTAAATTACTATATTTAATGTTTTATTTTCTCAGTATTAAGTTATAATTACATACATGCAATTTTTACTGATATCTCTAGTCACATAGAGCAGTGAGAGTCAAAGATTCAAACATATGAATTCTAAAACAATCAGAATATCTGAGGACAGGATTAGCTATCCAGCATTCAGTGCAGGAGTCAGGTCCCACTCTGCAAAAACTAAGGAGTTTTTCTTATGCCAACTGCATCCTTAATTTAGCCCTTACATACAACTCCTTGTACTGCTTTAGAACAACCAGTCATTATCTCTATAGGTAAAAAATGGACAATATTTGATTTTGTGCACAACACTTTCATTATCAGCTATTACGTAGCATCAAACCTGAATTCTCTTTTAAGTCAGGCATGAAAAAGGCTCATCAGATGAGGAATTTTTTTTAAACAATGCTAGGAAAGAGAAAAGTTCACGAAACTTTTGCAAAAAGTTTTTGCAGAATCTTTCCATCTCCACTCTTAGCCATACCTTTAACAAAAACAAATGCTGGTTTGTGTATAGAAGACACCGTTCAAGTGCAAGTGACTACCTGGCACTGTGTCTTGTAAAATAAAAGACAGACACAAACATTTTTAAAGGTCACTGTAAGTTAGACAAAGACATTTAACATGCATGCATCACTTTTTCTGTCCAACAGGAAATAATATAAGCTCTTAGTCATTTACTTACAGACTTAGAAGCAGTGCTAATATATTGCATCACCATTTCTTTTTTGGTATTAAAATCCTTTTCTCTCAATGGCATCTTCTTGTCTTCATTTAAATTCATATCTTCCTAGAATGCGATAGGAAAAAAAAGAAAAAACAGTCTTAAATGCCATACAGTAACAGAATGATTTAAATATGAGACAGACTTAAATAAAGACACAAAAATAAGAACTCAGACAACTGAAAGCTGTTATACAAACCACTTTTCATAAGATGTTAATCAAAACCATAAAAATCCTTATCCATATTCCCTCTGAACTCAGACTGAAAAAACCAAAAACAATCAACTCTGCTGGGATTAACAAGTGCATCACAACCATTTTTAGTACACTCTCTTCTTAGAAAATACCTACAGTTTCACACATGCATGCACCAAACTACAGAAAAGCATTATTTAATACTTCCCAAAACATTTATAAATGTAGTCAAACCAGTATTTTACAAATTTTTTAATTTCAATTTTAATTTCTAATTTTAATTTATTCCATAATTCTCATCCTCCATTCCCAAATGCTTCATCTTAGGCAGTGGAATGTGGTTTGCAGTGAAACTAGTTCACAAATTAATAATCACCTTTGCAATAAGCAAGGCCTAAATTCTTAAATGTTAAATCAACACCTTCAACTGTTACCAAAACTCCATCATAATTCATTCACCCCAACATAAATCCAGAGGTCAAAAAGAACAGAGAGAGACCTACGCTCAAAACCAGACAAGTGACACTTCTGAATGTCACTATCATTTCTGACACAGGGAGTTCTACTCTTCCAGCCTAGAAATGCTCTGATCATTGTAATCGGTTGCACATCTGTGAGAAATGGCATTTCATATGATAGTGTAGGTTAAAGAAAAAAAGGAAAAAGAAAAAAAAATTAAAAATTAAGAAAAAAACAAAAGACCAAAGAGTTTTAAGGAACAGTTAACAATTTTGGCACATACATATAAAGCACATACAGCATTACTATGTGCATTACTCAAGCTTAGCAAGAATTACTGCAGTTATTTTCAGCTGAGATTCATAAGGTGAATCCCCACCAGCTTTGGCAGGAGCAAGGCTACAAAATCAGTGGGTAACCATCTTGATATCAAAGTTATTTCACCTAGTCAGAAATCAAAGACAAACAGAACAGACAAACTTTAGAATTTATACTACACTGAAACTTAAGTTTCCTTGTATTTCAATAGTTTTCATGCTGAATAGAAGAGAATCAAGCATGGTTACTAGAAATATTTACGCTTTTGTACAAATCCAAGCTATGAGAAGTTACTGCAGAAAATGCTTGATCCTTGTCCTGGTTTCAGCTGGGATAGGGTTAATTTTGAACTTAACTTGAACTTAAAAAAAAAAACTTTTCACATTATCATGCAGCTATTGCAAAGTTCATTCTTCTATTTAAAGTAGTTTCCTTCCGACGTGCTCTTTCACATTTTCTGAAAAATAGCTTGTAAACTTAAATAAAGGTATCTAACTTCTAAACACAAAAAAAAACCCCAAGAATTAAGAAACTTGTCAACACAAATAAGCCTAGATATAACAGCAGGTTAATTTATGGGAAATATTGTGTCTGTATGTGCAGTAAAAAGTAATTTCTTTGTTCTTGTTTTTAACAAATAAAATGTCATGAAGACAATTAATTTATACAGATTAGAGTGATACAAGGGGCACAACAGATATTGCTTAGTTAATAAAATACTTCATCTCCATCCTTTCATTTCTTAAATAATTGAAATATATTCTACAGGTGAGCAATATCTCTTCGGAAAATAAGAATACATGCTTTCACATGGATATTTTCCTAATACCACCAACAGAAATAAAAGCAGCTAAATGACAGTTAATTGTTATCTTTAACTCTCTGGTTTTATGAGCTCTTTCATAATTTTTGCAATGAAAACCATGCAAGACACCACTGCATAAAATATTGGGAGAAGGAAGCCATATGCATCTGGAAAAACCCCAAACACAACATAAGACATTCAGTAAACCCTCAGAATTTAAAAACTTCTCTCTTCAGTACTAACACATTGACTATTTTTTTTCGTGCAAAATTAGTTCTAAAAGTCTGGCTACAACATTCAAATTGTTCATCAATCCACTCCCCCAAATCACTTAATTTGATCAGAACAGCAAACTAGAGGGTACAATATATAATTAGCTATGTAATCTACTGTGACTAAACTAGCTTTATTCCAGCCCATTCAAATGTGGATAATCTGAAAAATCCTTTCTGTAGTACATATTATAGATAAAACAACATTGATAAAGTAGCTTATCAAATACAAGTTTAAGTGCTTTGTTATTCAACGAAACTAGGAAAGTATTCAAATTATCCAGATGTCATCAGTACTTCAACATGTTTTTGAACAGTAGTATTAAAATTGGAATTAATTATTTCAGGATCCATGGATATAAGCATTTATATTTATCCAGACATGCGGTAGTAGGTTTCTGAGGATTTACTGAAAGTTTCCATTTATTTATGGCATAGTAAAACATCACAGACTATCCTATACCAGAATGTCTGTAAGATGGCAGAGAAATACAATCTAAATGCAGGGGGTGTGTGGAAGGAGGCACACCTTCAAGTTTTATTAAAAAACTCTCCCATTTCCTAACTATCAGTTACACTGAAATTTCTAACAGAAGCAGGACATCAAAATATACCAAGAAAAATGAACCATTTGGCAACAAGTACAAATACAAAAGTTGATAACACAGTTAATTATTCCTTTCCTTCACCAGCTTAACCATGAAAATCCTGAATTTTATCTCTCAGTTATAGTTCTCAAGAGCTCAACAAAAGCTTCTTCAAAACTAGGCTATCATCACTGAGTACTAGGAAGTACAAATTCCACAAAGGTACTTCTCTCATAGTGCATTTCATTTTCTCCACATGCCAGTCCCTGGTAGTCCCTTTGTATTTCAAGAGTTACTTGTTACTTGCTGTGAGGCAGAAAAAGAAATAATAATCTAGTCATCATTCTCCTTGTTAATGTTCTCTTGTGCTCTTCAGATTTCAGTCACTCTTTTCTCATGGCCATTCCATGTTTAGTTTTCAATTGCCCAAAATGTCATCATCACGACAAAAAGCTCAACCTATTGAGGTGCTACCAATGCCACCTGATCCTTGTGACTGCTCTTTTGTGGTGCACTAACAATGACAGCTAAGGAAAGAAGCAAATTTGCAGACAAATGCTGCTTTGGGGGAAAGTCTCTTTTTTTGTGCAAGAGTGACATGGCATATAAATTCAGAACTAAATGCGGCTGTGACATTTGAAGGCATAAAATCTCTTTGTAAAAGTTTCAGATCATCTTGAAAGGAAGAAGGATACCCCATTTCTTGTTCCTCCTCAAAAAGTGTTGCATAATCTCACTTCTAATTTCTGTTTTATATATACTTGGACCAAAAGTTTGCAAAAATAATTCCAATACTTTATTCCCTGAAAGACACCCTAATAACCACATAATTACAACTCATAACAACAATAATATGAATAATTCAGGTAAAGATTAGAACACATGCACAAAGGAATACGTGCTCCACCTATCACTTAGCCATGTTGTCATTCTTTAACTAAAAGAAAGTGTAAGACTCTTACCATCATTTTTTCAAACAGTGCTATGATTTCTCTTTCCGACAGTGGTTTTGGAATAAAATCCTCTGGGTCCATGGGTGTGGATGACCAATCTGTAGAATGTGACTGCTTCATATGTGGCAGAGGAGGTCTTTCTTTTTTACTTCTTGGAATTCTTATACTGGCAAATCTATCCAACTGAAAATACAAAAGGTATAACATATCACATACTGCTTCCATTCTGTACAACCCTTATTAAGATGGGTATTCCTGGAAGTTAAACATCCTTATTTTTCTGTCGATTCTTACCTGTTATTTAACTGCCTTATTCTAAAGGCTTTTCCTAAGGATACATATGATGGTCAGTTGCCTAGCACTGGAGTTAACCGACCAGAATCCCATTACATTAGAGAGAAATCATGCAGAACATCAGAATTTTACAGAAAGTTTGGAGGAATAAGTATCTACAAAACCAATTTATGAAGAATTCTTTCCAAGCGTTGCATGTAGAATATGAGAAAGCAGGCTTATTTACCAAAAGCATAGTTTTAAAGTGGTTTTAGTTACTCAGAAACAGCTGTACTCCTAACATGGCTACAGAATATAGATATGCAAAGAAACTACTTTTTATTAAAAGACAAGTTAGCATAACTAAGACAGAGTTTTATTTATTTTCGTATTTGAATCATGTTATACAAAATTTAGTGCCTTTGTTCCAATTATTTAGAAATTCATTTTGGAGAAACCATTGACTCCTCTATTAAATTTACATAGAGTACGTTTATTATTTCATGAATGATCCTTATGACTAATCTCCACCACAAGTCAATAATAAAGCCAATCGCTTTGGCTTTATTAACCCTTTTAAGAGCCAAAAACCTTCTTTGGAAAAGTGGTTTGCGTTGTGGGATTTTTAACTGCTTAGATATTGACCAACTTTTTGATCAAGAGTTACTAAGTGAAACTTTGCACATTTTCAATGCTAGAGCTTGCATGTTTTAAGGTACATGGGCAAGGACCAACAGAACCCAAAAGCAGCTGACACGTAGTGAGATGCGCTACATCTTCATCATCTTTGTAGCACTTTTTGAACAGGTATGAACAGCAATTTCACAGTTATCAACACAAAAGAAAGTTACCAAAACATTGGATGCATAAGAGATTTTGGACAAGATTTCAATCATATCAACAGACTTCTATCTTGGAATGCTATGCAAAAATATTCTGAGGCTTCAATATATCTTTAAGATAAGTATCTTGAGACAAGTACATCAGTTACCAAACTAAATGACAAGTAAAATTATTATAGCATCTGTGGAATTATGATCAGAGAGAGCAAAGAAAATCAGTAGCAAAAATTGGGTACAAGTGTTCCACTCTAGTCAGAGTAAGAATTGACTATCAGACATCCATGAAGAGAGGTTTAGAGGAAAAATATAAAGACTTTAATTCTTCCTGTTCAAAATTGAAAAGAAACAGTTTTTGGAACATTGAGATAGATTGTAAGCTACTCACAGATGGTTATAGAACAAGCAAAAGCAGAAAATTAATATAGCATAAACATAAAAGAGCTCAGCATGGATGATGGGGCCCTTCTGTGTCATATCAAACCAGCAGGCAATGAGGAAGAGCATACTCTACAGGAATAATTACATAGGCAAAACCCAGGAAGATAAAGAATGCAACAAAAGCAAAAGGGAGGGTAACATCACTGGAAGTGGAGAGTAATCAGTGACAAAAACCGTCTTACATCTTAACTGGAAAGCAATTTCCCTTCCTGCTTTTAAAATCAGAAGTCTATGGTAAGCACGGGGGGATGAAGCCAGACTTCAAACTGAAGTGACTAGACTGGAATTGTAAAAAAATCCTATTATATGAGATGTTTCTTTTCAAGTAATGTCTTTTGCCAAGCACTGATGAAAGGCAGCATGCCTGCTCCAAAGACTGAGTTAGCCAGCAGCTTCTCCATGCTCCCACATCTTCACTATAAAGTGCATAACCTAAGACACAAGCCATTCTGTTTGCAGATGGTTCACACGCAGACTTGAAGCAGGTGTAGAGGGAAGACACTTGGGCTGAAATAACTGATTTCAGCCCATGAATCAGTGAACAGAGAACAAATTACGTTTAAGACAGCTGTGCCCTAAATTCCTTTTCAGTATCTCCTGAAAAATCTCAATCTCTTCTCTACAGTCTGTGCTCCTCAAGTGTCTCCTCTTCCTTCTCCTGCTCCACACTGCAGCAGCAACAGCAGTTCTGGCCAGGCAGAACCACCATGAAATACCCCATGCACTCCCAGAGGTTCACTAAAAACAGACAGCCCTTATTCAGGGAAAAGAGCCTATTCCTCCTTAAAAAGAGATATTTCACTTGTTACCATTTTTAGTTTATGTTTTGGTTTTAAGCTTGTTGTGAATGTATAGTAGATGTTTTGCACCATTATACATTAAGCTGTAACATTTGTATTCCCCATATTCACTAAATCCTATACCACTCATCCTAGAGGAGGAAAGCGTATCTTGGAATATATTTGATCAGGCAGAACACATAAGACAAATTGAGATAATAGGATTATAAGCACATTTAAACATGTCAAACTAATTACTTTAAATAATTTAAAACAATGCAGTCTAAAAGAAGATTCCTATACATTAATAAAAGGGAATTCACAACAAGATTGGCACAGCAGTACAGTGTGGATATTCTACGTATACTTCCCTTTTGAATTATACATTGATAGTGCTTCAGAAAAGTTAATACCTCTCAGTATTCCATACAGGCGAATAATTTCATGGTCCACAGAAAGCACTATACAGAAAGAATAGAAATTTCATTGCTTGGGTGTAATGAAATCTACCACTGATGCTGCTGGCGATCCAAGTGCATAGAGGAGGAAACGGCAAAAAAAAGTTCAATAATCTTCGTGTTACACCAAAACATTTTAAATCAGGCTAACCAATAGGCTATAGCTAAGCTTAGCTTTGATACAAAGTTTCACTACAGTTTAAAGCAGGTTTGACCTTGTATCTTTTCTATTTTTTGGTATTTCTTTTACCAATGAATACATGGATGCATACAGGAAGAGTGCTTTAGGACAATAAGAATAATATCTGTATGAGCCAAAATCAAGCAACCATCAAGTATGAATGGCAAAGTTTTATTGGCTTATTTCATAGGCTCACTATTATTCCACTGAGAGCTCATGAAACAAGAAAGTGATTTTATGTCCACACCATGGTCCTGAAAAATCAAAGTTACACAGAGATCCACAATACAAACTTTCTGGCTCATCACACTTTCTAATCAGGTCCCTAGAAAGTAAATCTATTTGTGCTCTCATTTTGATCTTAGCGATGACTTCTTATACCATTCTCTGTAAGAAAATAGCATATATTGAACTTACACACTTGACAATGCAGGAATTAATGGATTAGTTACTGCTAGACTAATGGTTGGCGCTACAGCTTATCAAGACATCACCTACTAACAGAGCTGCTATGCATGCAGGAATGAAAGGTGTTACTTCACTGTCACTCTGCCTCCCTCATCTCCCCCTTAATTAACACATCAAATCACCTACTCCTATATTAAGAAATTCCTCAAAAATGAAATCCAGCACATGCATGTATAAAATCACATTCATTATCACTGTAAGTGATGGCCTTGGTAACAGCACTGAACATGGCCCTTGTGATGGCCCTGCTTTTTCATCCTCTCTATCCTTTCCAACCTCCTTGTTCTCCTTGACTGCTTTTGCTAAAGCTTTTTTGAAGAGTGACTTTCATATATGTTTCTTCTACTTCTGTACAGGGGCAAGTGACACCAGCACATGTTGTTTCTCTGCTTCAGTGGCAGTGAAGTCATCAGGGTTGAACTAACCACCATGTCTGTCACAGTGGCTGGAGGAGCCGCAGGGCCTTGTGTCTCACTGTCAGATTCAGAGACCTTTCCCTCCTGAGGGCATTGGGCAGTGCTGGACATGGCTCAGTAGGCCTGGGCCAGGTCTCAACACATTGCAGTGATTTGGGTCCTCCTGGGCTGAAAGTGTGGCAGCATACCTTTGCCACAGCCAAAACTTGTACTAGTTTTTCTGGTTTATGTGCATGCTAGGGGTAAAGTGCTGTAGGGGGTTTAGGAGTTCTTCTTTTGTTTTGTTGGTTTTTTTTCTTTCTTAAGGAATTTTCCCCATACGTGTTGCTAATGGGCCATAATGACTGGACACTTAACAGACAAAAGAAGTTATCGGCTCAGAGGAGAGTGCTGATGGCCCCTCTCTCTTTACCTGAGGTTTCCCAGGTAGGAGGGAGATACCGCCAGGCCAGACAGGAGACTGGAGAAAGCAGGAGTGGGGACAGCCCCTAGCTCTCAC
>VWPU01017544.1:0-17518 GCA_013398955.1 Callaeas wilsoni
ATTTATATATATATTTATATATCCTATTTACACATATTGCACACCGTCCTCTGGCCTCCTGCATTCCTGCCTGTTAATGGAAACGTTTCCGTTTCTCCTCTGGATCTGACCCGAAGTCCCGGGACCCGATGCCATTCTGGAGATTTATTAGTGAATCCTTCATCTGCAAGACAAGAGATTTCTTCACTGTGGTGCTACCCTAGAGGGGAGAACTTGGGGATTTCCTTTTTTTCTGTAAAGTATCGACACCACAATCGTGGGTTTGGGAGCGGGGAGCCGGGGCTGGGATGCGCAAATGGGGACTGAGGATGTGGGGGCACCATCGTCCAAGAGAAGGGGTGAGCAGAGTACAGGGAGTTCTCTCTCCTTAGGGGACAGCAGCTCTCATTCAGGAAATTATGAGGAAGCAGCTCTCACTTCTGGACTCTGTTCTCAGCAGCCCCGTGTGCTTTTTAGGGAGCACACCCCGAAATTCCTGGCTTTGTGCTACAGGAATGTGTCCCCCTCCTCCCTGAAAGTTCTCTCTCCTTCGGGGGCAGCAGCTCTCATTCAGGGAATTATGAGGAAGCAGCTCTCACTACTGGACCCTGTTCTCAGCAGCCCCCTGTGCTGTTTAGGGAGCACACCCCGAACTTCCTGGCTTTGTGCTACAGGAATGTGTCCCCCTCCTCCCTGAAAGCTGCATGTAAATCCAGGGTTCAGGTAAAACCAGTTTGCTCTCCAAACTGGGGTGACAGAGATTAGATACCAAATGTGCCAATATGAGATTTTTTGCCCTGTAGGGTTCTCTCCTTGACATGCACAGACCCCTCTGATGGGAGAGAGAAGCCGTGGCACCCTGTGAGAGCCCTTGGGATGGATCTAAAGGAGCTGACACACCCGAGGGGCTGTGCTGGAAGCAGGAGATGCTGAAGGATGGGGAGCAGGACCAGGAGGACACGGTGACCCCCCGTCACAGCCCTGCCTGGTGCAGTCTCACCTGGTCCAGGAGCATCACCGAGGATTTGATGATCTCGCGCCATTTCTGCAGCTCTGAGTCGTGGTACTTCTGCTGGGACTCCAGCAACTGGGCCCACTCTGTCTGAGACTGGGGCAACCTGCCAGAAAAACACAAGCAAGAGTCATAAAATCACATAATTTGCACAGAGATTTCTCTCTATTGTGAAGAATAGCTGCACTGGCTCTGTTTTCCAAGGCTTTTCCTTCAGGCCCATTTAAAACTCCAAAACAGAACTGAGGGGAGTGGAATCAGGACAGATGGAAGCATTCCAGGTGCTTGGATGGCTTCAGATACTTCCACAGCAATCGTGGCTGCAAGGCAAAAATTACCCATGTGGAGACACCCACATAATTCCAGCACTTGCACATCACACTGTGCAAACACGATGTAAGTTCTGTACTTAAATACTATTGTAGTAGTCTAAATAAACACCAAGAGCACCAGAGAAAGACAAAATCACTTAAAGTATTTATCTCTGGGGAAGTAGCAGGGCTGTTATGGGGAAGATAATAATTCCCTTTCCTAATGAGGAGAAATGACACAAATAGAGCAAAAAATTCTAACGGTGATAGCACATGGCTATGAATGCTTGAAGTCAAACCCAGTGTAGCAAGGGAACAACTGGGACTCCAAAAAAGGGACACAAGGGGACAAAAACACCTCAGAAAAGTGGATTCAGGATGTTCTCAGCCTCTAAAAGTAGATCAGAGACCGTTCAGGCAGGACACGTTGCTGATATTTGGACCCAGGCCTTCCAAAACACAAACCTAACAGACTGTGTGTCACAGGCCCAAATTCCCCTCTGAGTACACAGGGATCATTCTAAGGTGCTGCTTTCCATACAGAGGGAAGTTTGGCCATCAGAGGAGGAGAAGTGACCACCTTGGCCCAAAATTGCTGAACATTTATTCACAGAGCATCCTCTGTTCCACGGGATGCTGGGAAGAAGCAGAGTGGTCTTAACTCTGCTCTCCAGCTGCAGTGGAAATGCTCGTGGCCCTTCAGCTTCACCTGTTTCACACCAAAATGAGAGCCCAGAGCTCCGGTGTGCTGGGAAAGCCTCTGACACCCACAGGAAACCAGGAAAGCCCCAGCAGGTGTGGCTGTACCTTTCCTGCAGCCTCAGGCCCTGCCACGCCGTGAGCGTCTGCGTGGTGTATTCCAACATCCAGAGTTTGTAGAACAGCATCATGTTGAGAATGACCAGCAGCACCAGACTGCAGAGAAAGCAAGCAAACAGCCAGTTCAGGAGCATTTCACAGCTCACTGCTTGCCAGGAACACCTGGCACAACACCCAGGCCTTTAGGAAGGTGTCTGAGGCCCAGTCCATGCTGTGAGTGGGAACTTAATCTGAGTGAGCAACCAAAACTTCACCTCGTGGAAGAAATGTGTGAGCCAGGAGGACAGACAGACAGAGACAGGGGTGGCAGCTCAGACAGAACAGGCTGGGTGAGTGGATGCACTGAATGCAGAGAAAGGGAGGGAAATGGGAGAGTAAGGAGGTTAAAAAAAGAGAGAGACAGTACCTGAAACAGATCCTAACGGGAGCAGGGAAGAGAAAAGACGGAGCAGCTGCAGGTTAGAAACGGACTGACACAAACAGGAGAAACTGGGCTGAGAGGAGGAGGCTCAGACAGTGCAGGAGGTACAGGGGGCAGGAAGAAAGGAGCAGAGGGAGGAGAGGCAGGGAGGACAGACAGGATCCGTGTGCCTGCTCCAGTGGTGAAGTTCACTCAGCACAGCTGAGCTGCTGGGGACAGCAGGTGGCCATGCAGGCACTGTCACACACACACGTGTTCACATCCAGCCTCCCCCATTCGCACCCCTGGCACTGGGAACACGCCCCAGCCATGCCCTGCACTGCTCCTCTCACCCCCAGCTCACAGGGGCATTTCCACTCCTCTCCAGGAACAGATTCCAAAACGCCAGGCTGGTGCCTGTCTCTGAACAGTGCAGCTATTTTGCTGGAAGAATGGCCCACTATGACCAGTTCAGTCAGGCGGATGGCAACCGGCCAGAGGAATATTCTGGAAACATCACAGAGGGCTCTCTGACCCAAGTGAAGCTGCCAGGAGACACTGGCATAAAGCTTTTGTACCTTTTTGCTGTGTTCTCATCATGACAGTGCCTTGCACCACCTCATTTATCACTGGCTGGGTCCTGCTGCAAACCTCTGCATCTGTGCCCCCTCTGGGACCAGGAAACACAGGAAGGAGCTCAACTTCAACTGTAATTCCAGTCCCTAAATCCCAGTGTGTCTCAACCTCTCCAAAAGCTGGGTGGAGCCTAAGGAAAAGCTGAGCCCAAGTCAGAAAAGCCTGGATCAATGCTTTAGGCTGTTCTGCTCCACAGCACCTGCCCAGCAACCACTGCAGCACTAAATGAAGCCTGCTATCAGCCCAAGGGCAGAGGAACAGTAAAAACAGTGAGTTTAGGTATTAAACTGAGCAACAGGGATGTGAGTGGCTCATTCCCAGCTCACTTGGAGCACACATCCCAGTCCAATACTACCAATCCTGAAAGGTGAGGCAGGAAAGACACCCAAAGCAAACAGTTCTGGCTGCTAAGCTAATGAAATCACACATGGTTTCTTTAGTTATTGTAGAGAAACCATCTCTAAAGGGTCCAGCTGCTTTCTGTCTGCACCTCTCATCAAAATCACTGCCCAGGACCAGACATGAATAGGTTTTGCCAGATCAGAGGAGAGATGTGACAGAGTCCTCACTGACACTGAAGCCTGTTGTGGTAGCCCAGTGACTCTCAGAGAGCTTTGCACAGTCATTGTCCATGATAGCAGCTCGTTTGTCAGCACTTAAATCACTTGTTTTAAATTACACTCCCCCCAGCTTCTATGTGTCATTAAAATCTGTAAACTGCATCCCTGAAATAAAAAAATAAAAAATAAAACCCTTATACTTGTTGGACTTCTTCTCTTGTAGGTATTGACTCCACAGCTGCCTCTGTCCTGACTGCCACTGTCCCAGGTGGGTCCCAGACCTGCCTTTAGGACTCCCAGAACAGGTCTGCAAAGCCCATTTTGGCTAAAACAAGGGCAAAACCGAGGGGAAAAGAGAGAAGGGAGCAGAGAACTCCAAGAACACAGACAAACCGAAGATGTTTAAGGCTGACTTGGAAGGAAATCAGAAAAAATCATCACTTACACGAAGCTGATGACAAGGAGCAGCTTGGAGACACTCTGCAGGTGGAAGCCACTGGGGCTCTCCTCAGGGATGTGCCGTGTCTGAGTGGAACCTGAGGACATGGGATGCATTTGGGATGGGAAACGGGGAAGGGCAACCCCCTGATCCTCTGCCCACCCCTCCATCTCACCCGAACAACCCCAACCCAACCTCCCCGCCCCTCTTCCCGTTAACCCTCTGAGACAAAGCCCTCTGTTCCTCCCCATCCCCAAGGCCGTTTGTGGGGTTTGCAGCTGCTCACCTGCCACGTGCTTGATTCGATGGGCAACCTCCTCATCCGTGGGGGTGGTGACGGGGCTGAGCACCTCCTCCAGGTGTGGCACCCGCAGGTGGGCGTGGGCGCGTTTCCGCCGGCGCACCGTGGATTGCTTGCTCACCTTCTCTTTGGGGGATTGTCTGTGCACCTCAGCCAGGTACGCGCTCTCTGTTTTGGTCAGCTCGCTCTCTGCAGCACCAAGGGGGAGCATGAAGAGGTGTGGCTTTGCAGAGAGAGAGGTTTAACCCCTCTGCTGGCCCAAAGGGGTTGGCGGAGCTTGAGAGATTTGTGCTCCACGTTCCTCACATTTTTCACCAAAATTTGACCCCAAACCGCCTGACAGAGAGCAGGATTTGGTGCCCTAATTAATTCCAGCAGGTAAAACCAACAAATGCTGTGGTAGCCCCTTTTATAAGCCACCCCAAGGCTGGATCACGCTGCCCACTCCCAGGGAAACACGAGTGCCACTGTCATTGCCACTCTTACCCAAATGACGGAAATAATCTTCCAGGCCGCTCCAAAAATTCTTCTCGATGAAGGACTTCACCAGCCCCCAAGGCTGTTTCCTGTAGCGTAATTCTGTGGAAACCCTGTGAGGAGACAAAGGACAGTCATGCCCCTGGTTTTGCTTCCTGGGAGTGATATCAATTCACAATCTTTGTCAGTGTTAAATAGGGGAAATAATCATGCACACAGTTATTTCTGGAATGGTCTCAATCCTTTATGTTTCCAGAGGAGAAGCGCTGCTGGAAAAGTCCTTCCAAAGGCAGGAAGAGCCTCTCCCAAGAGTGCTCCACGGCCATTTGGCCGACATTTAGATTATCATTATTGAAGTCACACAGAGCCACACGGATACAGCTTTCCCCAGTACCCAACTCCTCTGCTTCTCCCCCCAAGCACTGTCCCAGGAAGTTCATCCTGTTGCTTATCACAGGCTGCATGTGACAGCAGGCTCTGCAAACCCCTGTGTCCAAGAAAGAGGCAAGAAAAGTCTGTAAATCCTCTCCCTGATGCAGCTGTAATTCCTCTGCATCTGATGTCACCCCAGCAGGTGAAAATCCTGCCCCTACTCTTCGTGACAGGAGTGTCCCAGCAACAGGACAAAGAAATAACCCCCTCAACCCCTTCTAACACACCCAGACAGCAAAACTCCCTCCCAAAGGTGCCTTTGCTCATCAGTAAAGCTCTTCACCCCCCAGGAGAGGTACCTGAGTCGGCTTTTGTTTCTGGCAACACGAGTCAACGTGTAGCGGTTGATGGTGTAGAAATAATCGTGGTAGGGGACGTCGTGAGTTAGCACCTCTGCATCTATGACATAGCACTCGCTCTCCTGGCTGGCTTTGTACATTGTCTGCGTGAAAAACAGCGTGCAAGGCAACTTCAGGTGTGGTTAGGACAGGGCTCTGAGAGACTGGCACCTTCAGCAGCCCTTTGGGAACTGGAGGTGGTTAGGACAGGGCTCTGAGAGACTGGCACCTTCAGCAGCACTCTGGGAACAGGAGACACCCCCACGCCCCAGCCCTGCCTCTGCAGCTCTGCTGTGCACAGCTCACCCTGAAGGGAAGGCAGAGGAAAAAACAAGGCTTTCACCCAGATGCTGCCCGTGGGCACGTTTTTAAAAGGGAGCTCAGTTCCAACAGCTCAGGCCACAGGATTCTGTAACAGAGGTGTTACACATGTGGGGACCTCTCCAAGTGTGACGTCTCTTCTTTAGCCTGAGCTAAAACCAGAGGTTTTAGCATAAATTCTACCTAATAAATTTTCTAGCATAAATTATTCTCTGATTCTAAACACCCTAAAACCACATCAATTACTTCTTTTAAGCACTTCTGATGCTCTTTTCCCTTTGCTCCAGGGCAAACCTCACCCAGAGGACAGACAGACACAGCTAAGCACAGATGCCTGTACAACACACAGCTTTTCCTGCAGACTATTCCCACTGAGCTCTGCAGTGAGGACACGCAGGGGGTGCCTTGGTGGTTGAGCCCAAACTCAGAATTAAATAGCCCATGTTCTTTTGTCTGAGAGTGTGCTGTTGCCTTTGCTCATCTCTTTGCTCTCCCCTTTCCTTTCTCTTTCCTGAACACTTTCCTTCTCTCCAGCATCTTTCCTCCCACCCTCACAAGTTCCACCTTGCTGCTGTCATCCTCTCTCCCCAAAATGTGATGCCCAGACCCCTCTTAGCAATCCCTAAAGCTCACTCTCAGCATTTCCCCTTGGCCACTTGAACATATCTCTGGACACATGGAAAGAGGCTTTTCCTCCCTCTCCAGCTGCAGGCACTGCTATATCCAACCAGCCTGGCTCCTCCCAGCGCACTGCAGGTGCTCCTTTTTTACCTTTTTAAACAGATCACCTCACTGCCCTCACCATAATAAAAAATCCACAACACTCTGTAGAGCTGTGAGAAATCCACAACACCCTGCAGAGCTGTGAGAGGGACTGGTCAGGCAGTGTCTGACCTCCTTGAGTAATATCTGCTGGGCTGAGCACAGCTTAAAAAACACCAGTTTGGGTGAGAAAAACAGGTGGTAAGGTGTGCTGCCTTGCTCACAAACTCATCTGCTTTTGTTGGGAAATTTGTGGTGCTTTCCTTCCAAGGCAGTGTAAGATTAATTATTCACGGCTGCAGTGATGCTGGGCAGCAAGTTAAATCAAGGAAACGTGAACAGGGAAATGCACAGGGGCAATGAAAACATGCTCAAGAGAAGACAATAATTCCCAGAACAGCTTCTACCAAGCATCCCAGCCCTGCTCCCCTTTCACTTACCTGAGTCTCAGTGACTGTGGCAGTTTTGGGGGCCAGAGGGTTGGTGAGGGTGA
Source organism: Callaeas wilsoni (assembly GCA_013398955.1). NCBI lineage: Eukaryota > Metazoa > Chordata > Aves > Passeriformes > Callaeidae > Callaeas > Callaeas wilsoni. The sequence continues at coordinate 7,281 of VWPU01017544.1, forward strand.
TGGTGTACAGGATCACTCTGGTCTGATTGCCGTTTTCCTCCTTCTTCCAGGAGTGAAAGATAATATCTGAGAGGACAAAACAATATTCCAGTCAAGCAACTGGAGAGGGATCTCTGGCCAGTTCCCTGGGGAAAGGCATAACCACATAGCCAAGCTGGGGATGGTATTTCCTTCCCCTTGGAGAGCCTGGCTGCTCCAGAGCTCGGCTGAGCGTGAAACAAATGGCTCCTGTGCTAAATGTGAATATTTTCCCCTCTTTCAAGTGCAGGGAAAGGGGGAGAGGTTGGGAATTTACCTCCTTCAGCAAACCCCCAGTTACAGAAAGGACTGTAACATGCCAAGGGATTCTCTCTGCAGCTCTGTCCGTGCCAGTGTCAGGTGTGGAGCTACAAGAGCTTTTCCCTCACACTGTTAAGCCTTGCACAGAAGCCTTAGGTGACGATAAAAAATAAGAAAATTTGCTTTTTCCATAAAAAAAGCCATTCTAGCTGTTAGAAGATGAAACCAGATGGGCACACAGATCCTGCCTGCTTTTGGTTACTGCCAGCATGGACCCCACTGTCCCAAAATCTGCTCAGAACGTCACCCAACCAGACAAAATTCCACCTCCAAGGCAGAGCCCTTCCCCCTGCAGCCCCCGTGGGAGCTCACCAGAGAAGCGGCGCTGCTCCATGAAGTCCCTCTGGAACTGGGAGTTGGTGAAGAGCAGGTCGTAGAGCTTGTCCACGCTGAAGTTGAACACCTCGTTCACGTACTGGCGCCCGTTCAGGTCCTCATAAAAGGCTTGGACTTCCCCTGTGGGGAAAGAGACCCACGAGGTCCAGCCACGAGCCTCCAGGGCCGTGCAAAATGTGCTTCCACAGCACCAGCACCTCAGTATCTCAGAAGGAACCCAAAGGAGGGACTTGTAACCCTCTTCCTGATCCCAGGGCAATGGCTGGAGCACCAGAAGGGGTAATTAACTAGACAGACTATTTCAGGACATTCTAAAATTTTAGGGACATCCTAAAATTTAAACACATTCACTTTCTGCAGCCCACAATGGGAATTCTTTGCATCTTCGGGGTCCAGAAAAGGATTTCAGTAGTTGCCACTCCATTCCCTCACGGGGAAGGATGGGGTAAGGCTGGAAAGAGCCCTGATGGAATGGCCCTTCCCCAGGTACCTTCATCGTGGGTGTCTGAGGAGTCACTGAGCTCAGTGGGAATGTCTTCATTGTCATTGAAGTCCAGGGAGGGGGAGTTCACAGGGCCCATGATGTCGATCTTCTCTCCCATGATGTTGGCAATGCCAAGGTCTTTCTCCACAGGACTCTCTGCCACTGCCTCCTCCTCTTCTGGGAGCACTCCATCGAACTGCAGCAAGGACAGGGCAGAACAAGGGCAAGATCAGCACCTGGAAATCGGGGCTATTCCAAAAAACCTCACATTTGTGAGCCAATTTCTGAATATTTGGCCTTGACATACATGGAAATTAAATAGAGGAAGACAATTGCCATATGGTGTTTGTAAAACCTCCTCTCAAAAAGTCAGTGTTCAGGCTTTGGACACCACAAGGATTTTTGTTCAGACAAGCACAATGTTGTCCAACACTGCTTTTGCTCCTGAACAAACTACAAAAAACCTGAGGTAATATCTAAACAAGGTCTGCTCTGCCATAATACCAGGAGTATTTCTGTATACCAGGAGTATTTCAGTATATTTCTGAATATTTGGCCTTGACATACATGGAAATTAAATAGAGGAAGACAATTGCCATATGGTGTTTGTAAAACCTCCTCTCAAAAAGTCAGTGTTCAGGCTTTGGACACCACAAGGATTTTTGTTCAGACAAGCACAACGTTGTCCAATACTGGTTTTGCTCCTGAACAAGCTAAAAAACCCTGGGGTAGTATCTAAACAAGGTCTGCTCTGCCATAATACCAGGAGGGCACACAATGGTTTCCAGGGAATAACTGAAGGCAGGGAAGAAATTATGACCCTTTTATGTCCAAGACTTTTCCTCCAGAAGTACAGAAAGGAAAATGCTCTTGCTGCTGAGAGTGCCAGTGACAACATCACTGACCAAGGGCTGAAGTCAACAGCAGTCAGGAAGAGGAGCTGGAGGATGAACAAACCTCACACGATCCAGGGGCAGGTGGATCTCAAGGAAAACAAATTCCTGCCGCCAGGGGAGGGAGAAAACTCACCGAGGCTGGGGCTTCACTGCTGCCCGTGGAGGTCAGGGTGCTGGCAGTGACAGATTTCTTTGGCAGCTGAGGGCTGGCTTCTGGCTTGGCCTCCATGCTGCTCTTGGAGGAGCTGTCGTTGACTTCATTCTCCTCCACGGGGATTTCTTCACAGTAGCTGGGACGCCACAGAGAACACAGGTTTTTATGGTTACCCCTCTCACAACAGCTACAGTTGGACACACAGAGCAAGTGAGAACGTTTCTGTGAAGTTTCCAGGCTGTCCAGAAGCAGGAATGGCTCAGTGCAGGGGAGAGCAAGCCCCGATTTTTAGGGTGTTTATACAGGGACTGGCAAGCATCAGCATTTTCTGGCCATGCAACACTGCCTGGCCTTGTGACTGGGATGCTTTGGCACTTCTAGAATTGCTCAGCTGGCTCAGCAGGCATTCCAGTCCCTCCCAGCTTCCACGAGGAAACGCTACGCTTCCAGCTTTTTAGGCACCACACATTTAAGAGCAGCCACTTGGCCAGATCCCAGACTCTCTCGGGACGAGCAGCACTCGGAGGCATGCAGCACATCCTGCTCTCCTGGGGCCACCTGTTCTCCCTCCCGGGCAGAGCTCGCCCCTCCCCACTCACCCCATGGTGTTGAAGTCATCATCAGGAGGCACGTAGTCTTCATCATCGCTGGTGAGGCCCAGCTCGTTCCCGTAACACTGGTGGACAAAGTGCCAGAGCTCCTTTGGACACAGAGGCTGAAACAGGGAATACACAACAGCACATCTTCGCACCCAAGAACACCAAAATACACCGAAAGTTTGGAATCAACATTGCCAGGAGGACACTCCTTGCCCTGAAAGAAGTGAGAGATTCTGACACAGGGAGGTGAGAGCCTTTCTGTGGGCTCAGCTCTGAGAAATTTCATTTTGTGGAGTTTATTTTGTTAACCTCTGGCCTAAAGGTTGCCCCCGCTGAGCACAAACTGGCCCTGTCACCAACAATCCTCCACCATCAGCCCAGGTTCTGCCCTAAAATCTGACACTCTGATTTTTCCATGCCACTGTTGGGGAAGATGAAACAGGAGAGCCTTATAAATATGATTGCCTGGAAAAAGATGCTGAGAATAGGGAAACTGTAAGTGAGATTGAAATGAAAGCAAGCTTTGAGATACCAAGCCTTAGTTACTGAACAACTGGAAAACAATGGGATGGCCGGCTGAAGGTAATCCCCTCTGTTGAACAATCCCCTCTGCCTGCAGACAGGTCCCAGGGTCAGAGCAGACCCTGCTAGCTTGGCAGCAGGGGTCCAGAGAGGAGTTGCTAGAGTTTAAAATGTAACGCAGTATGGTAATGTAACAATTCTTATAGGCTGTACGGAAATGCTGTAGGATTTGTATCTTGTACTAGATTGGTTAGTGGAAATTGGAACATTCAACAGAGAAGAAGATTTATTGTAGTGTACATGAGAACCTCGCTCTCTTCTTCACTCGCATTCCCTCTTCTTTGCTCTCTTTTCCCTCTCCTTTTACTACTTCCCCTACTTCCCCTCACCCTTACTCTCTCTTGCTCTTACCTTTGCTTCTCTTGCTCTCTCACTTTCCTGCCCTGCCTCGAGCTGCAGCTGGCAGCTCCAAGCAGGGCCCCTACACCCACGCCCTTCATAAATAAACTCCACACTCTGAGACCCAACCTCAGAGATCTCTCATCTACAGCCGTCCCGACCGTCCAAACCAAGAAGAAGATCCCACATGCCACAATCTCCCGTTACTTAACAATATCAGAAAGCTACACCCAGAGCAGCACATGGGTGAGATTTCCCACTAAACAATGCTGGAATGTAATAATGAAAGCACTAAAGCTGCATTTCCCTCCACAGATGCTTTTCCCACCTCTTCTGCTGTGTCTCCATTAGATGTCTGCTGCTCCACCAAACCCCAAGACCTTATGAGGTGTTTTTTTCCCCCCTTCGACTTTGTTTAAATTAAAGCTGCCTGAAGAATCCCAGCTGCAGGGAAAATGATCTAAAACAGCAATGAAGAAAAACATTTCCTGCTGTAGTTTGGGATCAAAAGGAGTTTGTGTCACCAGACACCCCTGTGGAAAGTGTATACTGCAGATAAAATGAGAAAATTAATTATCCAGACCATTGAAAAAAGCCTAGATTTTAGGGATACAGGTCAGTGATCATCACATGACTGTGACATGAGGCTGTGAAAAATGGGGCAGGAAAACTTGTGATTTAAAGATGTGGTACAGGGATGAAAGGGGATTTTTACCCATGAGAAACTTATGACCAACGACGAAGAATTCTTGGTAATGAGGGGAAACAAACCCAGTGAACTTTTTCTGAGTTGCTGGCTTGAATTTCTTCCCATAGTAACTGCATGGGATAAGGCAGGAATTTTTTAATCTAGCTCCCCAAAGCAGCAACCAAAAGCATGGGAAAAAAGTCTCTAATGAGGAACTTTCATCCAGAAAAATGCCTGACTGTTCCACGTCCTTCCCACACACATTAACTCACATCCATGTCTTATCAGGAGAATTGGACTGTGCTCCTTCTCCCCCTCTCCTGCCAGCCATGGATCCCACATTGGGAAAAAGAGCTCTGGAAGTGCTTCCTGCCTTTATCACTCCCTGTCTCAGCTCCCATTTGCCTTGATCTTGAGACCAAGGGCACTGAATTTCGTTGGGAACTTCAAAAGGCTGCTCTCCTACAGCCTCTGGAACAACACAGGCTGCCTGAGGCAAGGTGATCCTTTCTCCTCCTAAAATCCCACGCCGATTTTTGGGACAGGGTATTCCTGGTGCCTCATTCCTCCAGCGTTCCAGCGTGGTCTGAACTCCAGCCAAGGCATCCTGAAATGCTGGGAGCACTGTAACATCAGGCTTAGTGCTGCAGGGAGGCCAGAAATACCCCACGCACTGTGGAACAGATACTCGGATCAAATACAGGATTTACGGGACTCTGGCACAGCAGCAGCACATTTATTTTAAAATCCAACCCACTGAGCCCTCACCCAGTGCACCCTGCATCCACCACTGCTCTCAGCTGGATTTGGGATGTCCTGAACATTTCCTGCCCTGTCTGGATCTCCACACTTCTGAGGCACAGGCTTACTGAGAGCTCTGCCTGCACACTGAGTTATTTCTGCTGCTTTTTGAACTGCTTTCTTGAGGGCTGCTTCACTGTGGAATTACAGGCTTCCAAAAAATTCCCTCCTGAGACCCTGATTCCACTCCTCAGCAGAGGCAGAGTGGCACCTACTGTGTGTGATTTACCCCAGAGAATGGGTGATTTACCTGGTGACTTACCCTAGAAAACGAGTGATTAACCCCAGGAAACAGGTGAGTTACCCCAGAAAATGAGTGACTAACCCCAGAAAACAGATGATTTACCCCAACATAAGATTCCCTGCAAAAAGAGGGAATTGCATCTGCAGTCATGAGCCTGCTCTGCCTGAACACTTGTGTTTGCTGTCCCTACGTGTTTTTTCAGGCAGATGTGATGCTCGTGCCCACATCCATCACCCCCCTTCCATCCCACCCCAGCTCTGGGGTTGTCTCTCTGTACCTTGTCAAGCAGAGCATTCTGCCAGAGTCTGAACATCATCATGTACGTCCTGTCTCGAGCCCCGAAGGAAGTAAAAAAGTGCTGGATGGGGAGAGATGGAGAGAAAAATCAGTTCAGAAAAAGCCAAAAATAGGGGAAGAAGACAACAAGCCTGTGTGGGATCACTTTCCAGCTGGAGTGAGCCATCCATACAGCACAGACTGAAGCTGGTGGAGAGGCCAGTGCCTCTGACCCAGGGAGAGAGCCCTGAAACAGCTCTGCTAGAGATGTGCTGCTGGAACACCAGGAAGTTCTACCTGGCCCCACACCCCCATGCTCAGCCCAGGTCAGCACAAGCTCTGCCCCTGGCCCTTTCCCTGGGTTTTTCCATAGTTTGGAAAAAGTGCCCTGCCCCTGCCAGCCACACAGGGGTGGTCTCAGCAGTGCAGGATGTACCTTTTCAGTGTCAGTGCAAACTTGGATGGCATTGGGAATGAGCCGTGCTGTCTTTTCCTTGGTCATGGAGCAGATGTCCTTCAAGCGAACTGTCAGCTGCACCAGGGAGGGGAAAACAGCAGGAAAGGGAGAAACTGGTGAGAAAGGCAGCAGGAAGAGCCCTTCCAAAGCAGATCTGAGCACCAAGCCCAGGTTTAGGGCAGCAGTGGGGCAGCCTTACCAGTGTCTCCCAGCGGAAGATGTTGCTGTAGAAGCAGATCCAGTTCTCGGAGAGGTAGAGGCGGCCCTGCAGGAGAATGTCTCGTTGGAGAGCACATGAGTAATCTGTGGGAGGACAGCAGGTGGTCAGTGAGGAGCAGAAAAACCACAGCCTAAAGGTGAGCACGAGCAGCAGCACGGAGAGAAGAAGCCTCTCAGCAGAGCGAGGCAAAGGCAGGGGCAGCAGGAGGCGAGCCCCGGCTGCTGCTCCACCAGGCTGCTTCCTCCCAGGGCACGGCACAGGCAATGTCTCCCCCTGACTGATGATACACACACACACACATATTTCTCAAGTTCGAAGATCCCTTCAAGATCATTGAGTCCAACCTCTGTCCCAATACCTCAACTAAACTAAACCATGGCACTGAGTGCCACATCGAATCTCTTGTTACATACGTCCAGAGATTGTGATTCCACCACCTCCCTGGGTAGACCATTCCAATATTTTATCACTCTTTCTGTAAAAACTTTTCTCCTAATATCCAACCTATATTTCCCTTGGCGCAACTTAAGACTGTGTCCTCTTGTTCTATCAGTTGTTGCCCAGAAAAAGAGACCAACCCCCACCTCACTCCAACCACCTTTCAAGAAGTTGTAGAGAGTGATAAGGTCACCTTTGAGTCTCCTCTTCTCCAGGCTAAATGATCCAGCCTTATCAGCCGGTCACTCTGCAGCATCCCACGTGCTGCTTCCAGATCTAATCTGTCTTTTCCTTTCTGCCTCCCGGTGTCATTGTGCGTTTCTCCCCCAGTTTAAGCATCCCCAGCGATTTCCATCCCTCTGCTAGGACAGGCAGCTTCCACCAGCGTGAGGCACAGCCGGGGATCACCGGTTATGCAAGACACAGGAGCAGATGCCATGCAGCAGTGTCTTGGGGTGATTCTATAACCATACTGTATTCCCCATCGCCTGCTGGAGCTCTGGTGAACCTTTAAATTGCAAAGGGGGCAGAGAGAAGCCGAGAGAACTCCTCAAAGCGGCCAGCTTGACCTGGTAACTAGAATGTTTTGCATTCTTTTCTCTCCCGATTCTGACAACATTTGTTGGTTAGAGGCCTTTTGCTCTCCAGTCTCTTTGGCTCTCAGTGGAGAAGGGACTGTGATCTGCCTCAGCGGCTTCTGTTCCTTTTTGGGCTGCTTTTGGCTCACTTTTCATCCCAGACCAGCTCCCATCTCCGGCCCTGCTCGGCGGGACCCTCCAAGGGGGATCGTCGGACCCTGCCTGGCCCGGCCCAGCTCAGGACTGCAGGTTTTACCTACAGAAAGAACTCTAAAATCCATAGTCCTCTTTTAGGAGACAGGGGAGGGGGTTTCAATATCCTTTTTTCCCCATGACAGCTGGGGACTCTGTTAAATAAATAGGGTTTTTTCACTTTCACTCGAGAAATTATTTTCCCGAACCCGTGGGGGAGGTGCTGCCGGGGCCTGCTTGCCTGGCAGGCAGGAGAGAGAGAGAGAGAGACGCCGCTTTTGGGTTGGTTCCTCCTGGATTTGTGTCCAAACCAGCACAAGCAGGCACCTCACCAGCCATGAGCTGAGGTGTGGGCAGGGCAGTCGTGTGTGAGCAGGGATGTTGGGGAAAAGAGAGCTGCGCACATCATTCCCCACCAAATGAGGCAAACCCATCAGAAAACGCAAAACCCATTGGAAACGGGGCTTTGCCTGTGCTCCAGGCAGACAAAACAGCCTTGCTCCTCAGTGGCAATGTCTGGAGAATTAAAACCTTGATGGATACGTGCTGATTTCCTCCCCAAAGCACAGCACTGGCCTTACCTACGATGAGGCGCTCCGTGTCCGGGAGCTGCTTGAAGAGCTTCCTGAAATCCTCGTTCCGCTGCTTGTACGTCGGACTGAGCACCTGCAAAGAGCGGAGGGCCTGGTGAAGAGAGGGACAGCCAGGAGAGCGGGGACACGGAGGGGCAAAACGGGAACACCTCGGTACAGGAAAAGGGGGATCGGGTGCACTTGGAGAGCGCGAGGCCAGGAGCTCCCATCACAGCCCGGCCATGGGAGGGTTTGGGCTTTAGCGCAGGGAGTGAGAGGAAGAGGAGAACCTGACTTGGAAGAGCAAGCCCGGGCTAGAAAGGTTGTGCCCCTGCCTGCAGAAGCTGTGGCTGCAGAGGAATTCCCCCTCCCTGCAATCCTACACTGCCCGAGGTACAACGTGTGCTCTGCGAGAAACGCGCCGGTCAGCTGCCAGTCCCCAGGAAGGCACAGCTACCCCAGAAAACATGGGATTTACCTCAGAAAATGGGTGATTCAGCACAGAAAACAAGGGATTTACCACAGAAAATGGGTGATTCAGCACAGAAAACAAGAGATTTACCACAGAAAATGGGTGATTCAGCACAGAAAACAAGGGATTTACCACAGAAAATGGGTGATTTACCCCAGAAAATGGGTGATTTACCTCAGAAAATGGGTGATTTGCCCCAGAAAATGGGTGATTTGCCCCAGAAAAGTGGTGATTCGGCACAGAAAAGTGATTTACCTCAGAAAATGGGTAATCGACCCCAGAAAACAGGTGATTCGGCACGAAAATTGGACGATTTACCTCAGAAAACAGGTGATTCAGCACAGAAAATTGGCAATCTACCCCAGAAAATGGGTGATTCAGCACAGAAAAGTGATTTACCCCAGAAAACAGGTGATTCGGCACAGAAAACAAGTGATTTACCTCAGAAAATGGGTAATCTACCCCAGAAAACAGGTGATTCAGCACAGAAAACAAGTGATTTACCTCAGAAAACGGGTGATTCAGCACAGAAAATCGGTAATTTACTCCAGAAAACAGGTGATTCAGCACAGAAAAGGGGTAATTTACCCCAGAAAATGGGTGATTCAGCACAGAAAAGTCATTTACCCCAGAAAACAGGTGATTCAGGACAGAAAACAAGTGATTTACCTCAGAAAACGGGTGATTCAGCACAGAAAATGGGTAATTTACTCCAGAAAAAGGGTGATTTGCCCAGAAAATGGGTGATTCAGCACAGAAAAGGGGTGATTTACTCCAGAAAAGGGGTGATTTGCCCAGAAAATGGGTCATTTACTCCAGAAAAGGGGTGATTTGTCCAGAAAATGGGCAATTTACTCCAGAACAGGGGTGATTCACTCCAGAAAAGGGGTGATTCAGCCCTGCCAGAGGAGCTCGAGCAACCCCTGTCACCAGGAGCTCAGGATTCCCCGTGGCCACCCCTCTCCCCACCAAGCACACACAGCCAGGTGCTGGGATGGTGAGGACACCTCCGTGGGGCTCCAGAAGGGCTCTCCCAGGGGCTCTCCCGTGTCCTGGCCGCAGGGAAGGGCTCAGGGAACACGGGGCTGGTGTTTGCAGGGAGATCAGGCTCCTCTCTGGGGTTACTGAGAGGGATGTGACTGTCCCTGCCTCCCAACAGCCACATCTTCTGAGGGCAGAGCTTCAGAGCACAGGCAGGGGCAAACTCAGATCTCCCAGAGGATCTGCAGTGTTCTCTCTCCCAAATGTAGAGAAGAAGCCACCTGGGGTACGACCTCTTCCCTCTGTATTTCCGTTCCTTCCCAACAATCCTCTTCCAGAGACACTGATCTCCCAGAGCGGAAATGTGGGAGCCTTCCAGCAAGGGCTCCCAAAAATCAGAGTGATTAGGGAAGGTACCTTCAGCTTGAGAACGATGGTGGAGTCACAGAAATGTGGGAGCCTTCCAGCAAGGGCCCCAAAAATCAGAGTGATTAGGGAAGGTACCTTCAGCTTGAGAATGATGGTGGAGTCACAGAAATGTGGGAGCCTTCCAGCAAGGCCCCCAAAAATCAGAGTGATTAGGGAAGGTA
>VWPU01017544.1:17728-41080 GCA_013398955.1 Callaeas wilsoni
AAAGACCTCCTCCGCGTGAACATGATTGTGGTCACAGAAATGTGGGAGCCTTCCAGCAAGGCCCCCAAAAATCAGAGTGATTAGGGAAGGTACCTTCAGCTTGAGAATGATGGTGGAGTCACAGAAATGTGGGAGCCTTCCAGCAAGGCTCCCAAAAATCAGAGTGATTAGGGAAGGCAGTTTCAGCTTGAGAACGATGGTGGAGTCACAGGGGTGGGAGGAATACAGAGCTTATTTAGAATTAGCCTCACAGCGCTGCCAAATGCTGCCAAATCACAGCAGATTTGATGCTGGTTGTCAAATCACAGACAACCCCTCGCCCCCAAAAGCGTTCCCTGCTCCTCACACCGACTCAATGGGCTAGAAACAGAATATTCCAACTTCCGAGCCTTGCTCCAGCCCCGTGGGCCCAAAGGAAGGGATCTCACTCTGAGAAAAATCCGCCAACCAGCAGATGACAGAAATATGAATTTAACTTACCAAACTCCCTGAACATCTGGAAGAGATCTTGGTCTGAGATGGGCTCCAGCAAGAGCCCAAGTCCAAGATTTCCAGGAACGAGCAGACACGATGGGGACAGAGTGGGGAACAGGGATTACAAGCAAGGCTGAGCTCTGGGCTCAGTGCAGCCCAATTCAGCAGGAGTTTCCGTGTGGAGGGGCCTCCAACACAGCCTGGCTAAAACCTGTCCTAACAGAGGCTCTGCTGAGCCCCAGCAGCTCTGTCAGGGTGCAAACAGGTCAGTTTAGAGACACTCACAGCTGGGATTTCATCTGATCCAGGGCTGACACTTCCTTGAGAGAAGTCCACAAGTCCCTCCGGGTCCCACTGCAGCCACGGCAGCTCTTGATCCAGGAAAAGGTCCCAGAGAGAGCCACACTCCAGCAGGGAATCCATCTCCTTCCCTCAGCACCGGCACAGCTCCCCGTGTCCACTCCAACTCTGCTTTTCCTGCTCCAGCTCCCACCGCGTCTTGTTTATGTCCAAAGTCGAGAGAGGTGCAGCAGCTTGGCAGGAGTTTAGGTGCCCTCCCCTGCTTTCCTGCCCACATTCAGCTCGGCTGAGGCAGCCCCTGAGGAAGTGAGCGAGGATTTGCCCTCCAGAGGACTTCTCCCAAAGAGGCTCATCGGGGAAATTGTGCCGGCGGGCACCGTCTGCGCTCTCCTGCTGCAGCCTCAGCAGCTTCCTGCTGTGGGCATCCCCTGCAGGAGCCCTGGCAGCCCTGGCAGGTGTGTGCAGGGCACCTGCGGCTGCCGCCGAGCACAGCCGATGTCCAGGAGTGCCGGATCCAACCCCACACAGCTCCGGCCGCCGGCCCCGCGCGGCTTCCAGCACCCAACAGGAAGGCAAACGGCGCAGAGTTCAGCTTTTCCCCCTTTGGAAGCAGAAAAGCAGCGATTCTCACTCCTCAGTGCCTGCCTCGGGCTCTCCCCTGAAGCCCCTCTGCTCTCAAAGGCAGCCTCAGTCTGTGCTTCTCATGGAAGGGGCGGGTGGGGAAGATCCCAAAACGACTCGCACATGTTCCGAGTTACTGGAGCTGGGGAATTCTGCCGGCCAATGCCCTGCAGTAACCCAGGCTCGGCCCTGCCTCCCAGCAGATGTTTCCTGTAATGGAAAGTTGCTGGACAGAGTGTGCCGGGGGAGGCGCGAGGGGAGCGAGGAGAGGCCGGGCTGAGGGATGTGGCTGGGAGGAACCGGCCAGGGGAGAAATCCGAGGGGCTACGCCACTCCTGGGGGTATCGCTGAGCCCACTCTCCCCGTCAAAAAACAGGACTTTCCAGGATTCATTCATTAGTCAGATCACTTTGGAAATGAAGGGCAAGGGCTTCCTCCAGGAAAGGAACTCCCTGCAACCCCAGGAGATTGCTTGGGGTGCTGGCACTCCCTGTGCCCCTCTGCCCTGAGTTTCCAGCCTCTCCATTTCCCTCAACCCCTGGAGACTGCTTGAGGTGCTGGCACTCCCTGTGCCCCTCTCCCCCCGTTCCACCCTGTCCACCTCCCCGCAACTCCAGGAGATTGCTTGGGGTGCTGGCCCTCCCTGTGCCCCTCTGCCCTGAGTCTCCAGGCTCTCCATTTCCCTCAACCCCTGGAGACTGCTTGAGGTGCTGGCTCTCCCTGTGCCCCTCTGCCCCAAGTCCCACCCTCTCTCTCTCTGTGCAAACCCCAGGAGATTGCTTGGGGCGCTGGCACTCCCTGTGCCCCTCTGCCCTGAGTTTTGAGCCTCTCCATCTCCCTGCAACCCTCGAAGATTGCTTGGGGTGCTGGCACTCCCTGTGCCCCTCTGCCCTCGTCCCAGCCTCTCCATCTCCCTCAACCCCCCGCGATTGCTTGGGGCGCTGGCCCTCCCTGTGCCCCTCTGCCCTGAGTCCCACCCTCTCCATCTCCCTGCAAACCCCCCCAGGAGATTGCTTGGGGTGCTGGCGCTCCCTGTGTCCCTCTGCCCCACGTCCCACCCTCTCCATCTCCTCCCTGTATCCCCAGGAGATTGCTTGGGGTGCTGGCGCGCGCTGTGCCCCTCTGCCCCGACTCCCTCCCTCCCCCTCTCCTCCCTGTATCCCCAGGAGATTGCTTGGGGTGCTGGCGCGCGCTGTGCCCCTCTGCCCCGACTCCCTCCCTCCCCCTCTCCTCCCTGTATCCCCAGGAGATTGCTTGGGGTGCTGGCGCGCGCTGTGCCCCTCTGCCCCGACTCCCTCCCTCCCCCTCTCCTCCCTGTATCCCCAGGAGATTGCTTGGGGTGCTGGCGCGCGCTGTGCCCCTCTGCCCCGACTCCCTCCCTCCCCCTCTCCTCCCTGTATCCCCAGGAGATTGCTTGGGGTGCTGGCGCGCGCTGTGCCCCTCTGCCCCGACTCCCTCCCTCCCCCTCTCCTCCCTGTATCCCCAGGAGATTGCTTGGGGTGCTGGCGCGCGCTGTGCCCCTCTGCCCCGACTCCCTCCCTCCCCCTCTCCTCCCTGTATCCCCAGGAGATTGCTTGGGGTGCTGGCGCGCGCTGTGCCCCTCTGCCCCGACTCCCTCCCTCCCCCTCTCCTCCCTGTATCCCCAGGAGATTGCTTGGGGTGCTGGCCCTCCCTGTGCCCCTCTGCCCTGAATTTTGAGCCTCTCCATCTCCCTCAACCCCTGGAGATGGCTTGGGGTGCTGGCACTCCCTGTGCCCCGCGGCCCCCATCCCACCCTCTCCCTCTCCCTGCAACACCAGGAGATTGCTTGGGGTGCTGGCACTCCCTGTGCCCCGCGGCCCCCATCCCACCCTCTCCCTCTCCCTGCAACACCAGGAGATTGCTTGGGGTGCTGGCACTCCCTGTGCCCCGCGGCCCCCATCCCACCCTCTCCCTCTCCCTGCAACACCAGGAGATTGCTTGGGGTGCTGGCACTCCCTGTGCCCCTCCCTGTGGCCTCCCCATCTCCCTGCTCAGGTGCAGAAGTGCCCAGGTAAATGCCCACAGCAGGGCACCAGATCTGCTCAGCTGTGAGCAAACACTGAAATAAACCCCTCATTCCTCCTGAAGTGGGCACATAGATCTCAGAAAAACACCAACCAAGCAACCAACCCAGGCTCTGCAGAGGCGCTGCTCCACGCCAGGCCAGGGGTGCAGTTTGCTCACTGACAAGCCCAGTCTGCTCAGCTGCACCCCAAAATCATTGCTGCTGCTGGGGAGCACACAGGTCTCTCCATTCAACACCGTGAGAGAGAAGCAGTGCCTCCATCTGCACCCCAAGATGAGGAAATAATAATAAAAAAATTCCATTCTGTAGCTCGTGAAGGACAAAAAATTGGCATTACAGCCACCTGCACTGCTTTATTGAATGGCCCTTTTTGCTGGAAACTCCAAATGGGATTGAATCCAAAAAAAACCCCACCAGGATGATTCTGTCCCCACCCCCAGCCACCCGCCTTTGCAGAGATGAATGACAGCAGTGATGGGAAGAGCTGACCTGGAGCTGGAGGCAGCAAACATTAACTCTGCTGCAAACAGAGACGGGACAGGACGGCACTGCCAAGGTGAGGGAAGAGGCTCCGTGCGGAAATGGGGACAAAAGGGTCACTCCCCGTGGGGACATCTCCCCGTCACACACAAACAAATCCTCCACAGGAAACTTAAAGCAAATACTGCTGGGGGATGGGACAGGACAGGGAAGTCTGAGAACACAAAACCTGAGGAATGCTGAGTCTTGGACAGCACAGGGAAAACAGGGAGCAGAGATGGCAGGAGGCACAGAGGAGAGGGGGAAGGAAAACCTCATCCCATTTTCATGACTGATGGACTTTTATAATTTCCATTCCTTCTGGAAAACTACTGGAATAAACATTCCCTGTTTGTGTGGGAGAGTTTAGACCCCACTGACAGCAGGATTGATAAGAAAAACCAGCAAAGAAAGTGGCCACCTGTCCCACAGCACTTCCTCTAAACCCATTCTGGTTGCTCAGCTTTTCCATTTTTTTCCCCTTTTTCTCCTTTTAAAAGTGAATGAAAAGTGGAGGAAAACGCTTTGAAGTAATCACTGGCCATCTGGGCTGGAAAATGGATCTGAGTTCATCATCACACGAGCTTGCACAAAAAGTTCACTGCTAATTTAGTGCCTCTACAACCCAGCAACTGAGCCAGGCTGGTAATCCACACACTGAAAGTCATGGAAAATCTGACAGGATTAAAAATACCTGCAAGGCAGGGAGTTAACATTGCTCCAGAAATAATCTGATGAAATGGTTACTGGGACTTAAATGATGATTGTGCTGATTTACAGAGAAATGGGCTCTTCAACGCCCTGCTCACTTCACCAGGCCTGGATTTTTGCATTAAACTCTGTTCATGTGATTGCTGCTGCTGAGGGAGGCTCAGGCTGCCACCCCTGGGAAAGGTGTTTTTCTGATGTTCCCCCTAAAATGAGGCGTAATTCCCCTTTGTCTTTAGAGGGAACACTTCACTCTTTCCAGCAGCTGAGCTTCCCCTCCGCTGCAGTATCCACGAGGTCTCCAAGAAAAACCACAGCCCGAGACCAGCCAGGGCTGGTTTCTTTTCAGTCTTGTGATGTCTGGTTATTCTTCAGAAGCTCAAGAGCTGCTCAGAGTTCCCCACAAAGGCCCTTTGCAGCATCACAGTCCTCCACGGACCCTCAGCCAGCTCCGCCTGCACAGGCTTTCCCTGCAGTTTTCCCAAAGGAAAACTCCGGGCTCTCCCCTTTACCTGCCTCCCTACTGGCATTTTGGGTTTGTTTTCGGGACTCTGAGCTCCTGCCAGGCTGAGAGCTGCCCTGTGTGCACAGATCTGTTTGCAGAGCTGCAGGAGCAGGGCCCCTGTCCCACTTCCTGCAATCCTCAGGGCAGACTTTGCTCTCCCAAACACACGTGGGAAGAGCTGGGCTCATGTTTATCTGCCCAGACTGACTGGGACAGCAAATATTTCTGGTATTCTAACATTTAGGCACACCTGAAAGAGACAGTTGGTGTCTTTTCACTGCTCAGGTCAGTTATAGGAAGAAGAAAAATATTCAGGCATGTGATAGATAAAAATAAAGGAATACAGAGCAAGGCAGACCTTGGGATGCAAATGCTAAAGTGAAAACCTCATGGATTTAAACCTCACCTCTTCCCTGGTGTCAGCTGGGTTTTCTCTAACTTCTCAAGAGCATCTTATTTGTCCTCTTTTCCAGAGCATCCTCTGGATTCTCCTGATGCCTGGTGCTGAATTTAAGAAGCAAGCCTTGCTGCAGAGCAGCAGAAATGCTGCAGGATATTGAGACACACACCCTAATTTAGGACCAGGGAAGTAGAAGGATTCACAGTCCAAGTGAGACAGAATGAGGCAGGAAAACCACAGCAGATTTGCCAGGCTCGGGGCCTCAACTGTGACACCGAAATGAGAGCTCTCCATGCTCAGAAATGGGGCCCTTTGCCCAAAACCCAGAGAGTAGAAGGAAGGAGAGAGATTTTACCCCTGGCAGCAAAATCTCTCCGGTTTGGCTCTCATTTTAATGCCATCTGCTGGGTGACAAATGCCTTCTCCCAAGTCACTGACACCCCCACAGACAGAGCAGCTCCTCCTCGGTGTCCTCAGGGAAGTGAAACACAAATTTCCCACCTCTCTGAGCCCCTCAGGTGTACAGAGTAAGGCACATCTCTGCCTCAGTAAACAGAACCACAAAGGAAGTTTAGTTTTAAGGTCTGAGGTCTATGTTTTTCTAATGATTTTAAAATAATACATCAGTTAACAATAATTCACCATGCAGACACATGACCCAAAGCAGACACAACTGATGGTTAAACCACAAGCGACCAAGAGATTTTTCCTCCCTAAAAAACACAGTATTTCCAAACCAAAGTCTCCATGTCCACAGTTCCTCACTAAAGGCAAGAGCAACACCTCAGGGACTTTTCCTTTCCAGTGACCTTCTGCTCTTCCACCATGAGGACACAAAGCAAACCCCAAAAGGCTGAGTGCGTTTATTCTCAAACTGGGGTTCTCTTCTCAGTCTCACAGTGCACCTGCACCAGTTTGCATTTGTCCTCTGCAAAGCCAAGCAGAGAAAGCACAACCAGAGAGAGGGGCAGGTCTGCCAAACCAATCCATGACCTCGCCTCACCCCTTTCCTCCCACTTCTCCATGGGGCAGGGATGGCAATCCCAAAAAAGCTCTGGTGGGATCGAAAGGAGAACACACAAGGCAGGAGAAGTCGGTGGCATCTTAAGGAAAAAAAAATAGAGAAAAAGGAATCCAGGAGAGGAGAAAGCAGGGTTCCAACTGGCAAAGAGGGATGCAGTGCTACAGACACAAAAAGACCAGTTAAAAGCAGCTAAAAAATGAAGAAAACTGGTGATGCCCTGGGGATCTTTGAGGCAGGGATTATTTTTCGGGTTGTGTTTGCACAGTGCCTGGCACCCAGGGCTGAGCTGGCACAGAGAACAATGTGGAGGGTGTTTGCCCTGGGCACGGTGGGGTTTGTGCAAAATGAAAGTGGGGGAAAGTGAGCAAAGGAAATTGTGAGGCTTCGTGAAGAAGCAGATTCCACTGATTCATTTCTAGAACTGCTCTCAGAGGGGAAAGAAATGGAGGAATCAGAACGGTCCAAATGGCAGAAAAATCCTGCCTAGAAGGAGCTGGCAAAGAAGGGAAACTCTACCAAGGAGATGCATTGGCAGATTTTTAATGGTAATGCACTGCCAGGTAGGACTGACTGACTGACTTCCTGGAGCAGGTGGCTCATCCGTATTTTCACACTGCTGCTTTTATCTGGCCAGAATGTCTCTGCTAACTAGAAAACGGGTTTGTTTTGTTTTGTTTACAAAGGAAAATAATGGGGTGGGGTGGGGAAAACCACAAAAAATGCAGCCAGTGCTTACTCTCCGGATGTACTGTCTCTCATGCTGAAAATATATGGAGGAAAAACAAGAGAACAGAAAGATAAGATAGAGAGGACATGAAAACACAAGAGACCCACAGAAGAAGACCACAGCAAAGCATCATGCAGCAGGGAATGGAGCTCAGCAGCTACAGGCAGAAGCAGTAGGAGCCAAAGTTCAGCCTGGTGACAGAGTCAGGTTTTGGCAGCAGCCAGGTCAGGCCAGGGTGTCTGCTCTCAGTCCTTATCTGCTACTTCTCCACCAGTTTGGCCCACCTTGGCTTGTATTTTATTCTTCATGCCACTGCCTCTATCCCTCTCTGCCTCTGAGGTCTCTTCCTGCCCGTGCTACAGCCGGCGCTGTTCAAACCCAGCAGGTTCCTAACTCTGCCTCTCACCTCTGGCAAACCTGACCACGCTGCTCCAGCCAAAATCACACATCCTGCTGGCCCCCATTCTGCTGTCTGACGGCTGCAGGAGGGCAGGAATTGTGGCTGACCACAGCATGGCTGCTGCATTTGCCTATGGCTACTTCAGAGCCTCGAGGGTGGGGGCCCGACCGTGCAAAGGTGACACCGACTTTGTGCCCAGAGCAGGGCCACTCGTGCTGGCAGAACGAAAAGAACACCAAGGCAGAAGCAAAGGGTGGGTGCTGTTTCTATGGGGTCAGTAGAAAATAATTCCTGTCTCGCCCCCGCACCGCCCTGAGAGATGCAAAGGGTTTGCAGGGTGGCAGCTCTGTTTGTCACCAAGTGTCACCACATCACGGCCCCCCCGTGCTGAGAAACCAGAGGTGCAGGATGTGGGGAGCACCACGAGAGTGACCAAAAGGACAAAGCTTCTGCTCTCTGTCTCTGGCATCCCTTTCCTCAGGATGTCAGTCCTCCTTTGCCAGTGCTGAGCCATTTCCACCTCATCCTTCTGGAAATGGTCAGAGCGCCCCAGTGCCCCTGCAAAGCCCCTTTGCACCTTCCCCCCGCCCAGCCCACAGCCACCCAGGGACAAGAGAAACTGGAGTACTTACATTATACCAACTCTGGCTTTTCTGTAAGGACAAAATAAAAGAGAAGCATTAGTTAGCACAGAGATCTCAGGATCAAAAAGGAAGAGGGACAGAGAAAGCAGGTCCAATCTGGTTTGTATCATTAGTGAAGTGAAAGCGGGATTAAACAGAAGATTTCAATGGATTTCACAGTGTGGTCTAACAGAGTTATCCCCAGTTACAGGAGCAAGGGACAAATCCAGCAGCAGGAGTCCGGAACAGGAAACGGTTCAGGCACGGTGTGCATGTCCACATGCACACACACACAGACATGCTGTCATCTTGTCTGCAGACCAGCAGTGCCAGCCAGCAACAGAGGAGCTCCTCATCGCCATCACCACCATCATCATCACTGCCAGCCACCTCTTTAGGGGCTTCATTCTTCCACTGGCCAGGTGGCAAATCTCACTGCCTTCAACAGCCCTCGAAGCACTGCTGAGGGCAAGGACACAGCTTTGCTCACAAAAGGCGTATTTTGAATTTTAAAAGGGATACACACACACACACAGAGCCAGGAAAGGTGCTGTAGAAAATCGCTAGAAAAGCTAAGCAAGGAAAAAAAAAAGCTGGGATTTTTTTTTTTCTTTCAGCATTTCAGTGCACAGTGTTTTGCATCATCTGCACGTATGGTTTGTTTTTGTTTTTCGTCTTTATCATGGCGTTTCAGATGGTTTGAGAGGACAGGCCACATGTCACATCGGAGCTGTGACAGCAGAAGAGCTGGCTCAGCTCGGAAAGTCACGCTTGGCAATTTTCAGCTGGAGGTGAGATGTATCTGCACAGGGAGAGGAAGAAACGAGCTTCCCACTCCAGCCAGGCTGGCTTTCCAACGGCAGGACACCGGGCAGAGCTGACAGGACACACAGGCATCCCCCTTCTCGGGGGTTCCACCGCAGGGCAGTGAAGCTTGGGAACACTGCAGCCTTCCCCACCGAGGGTGGGCAGCTCCAGCTGTGCTGTCCCCCTCTGCCAGCCACTTCCACTCGTGGCAGCTGAGGATAACAGACAAGGACAGAAGCGATATTTCACTGCCTTTCCTCCTCTGAAGCCATCTTGCTTCTGACCTTGGAGAATTTTCCAGGCTTTGCACCCAGTTTGGAATAGGAAGGGAAACATTCTGTGCCTTGCCACTTGCGGGAGTTTCACTGGGAATTCCCTGGAGTATTCACAGGGACACAGAAACTGCCTGCCCACCAAGGACACACAGGCTGTTCTGCCACGGGAAAGGAGAAGTGTTAATGAGGTCAGATTGGACCAGAGATTTCTGAGAAGATTCAGGGCTGCTCTGTTCCTCCCCTGGATCTCCCCGTGTGCCACTGCAGCCACAAAACCTCACTGGCACCTGGAGCCTGCTCTTGGGGCCAACATTTCTGAAGGACCCATTGCAGAGCTCCCAGCTTTTCTGCGCTAGTCCCTAATGAAAAGCCCCACAGTAAGACAGCACACAGGCCAACATACAAAAATCTGACATTCAAAACAGGAACACCCCTTTTCCCCCAAATCCTGGGGAAAGGAGATGAGCTGAAGGACTGAACACAGAGTATGGCTCATCAGCCAACCAGAGGAATTTCCTCTTACTTCCCACTCTTTTCCATACTTGGCCACACTCTCCATTCATAAAGGACTGGGTTGAAGTCATCCCTCTCTGCAAGTAGGACGTGGAAAAAAGCCTTATGCAACCCAGTCTACACTAAAAAAAGAACCAGGGTAATTAATCTGAACCATGCACACAGCACCTTGTCCTCAGGAGCACAGGGCCCGAGATGGAGTGATTTTCCTGCAGATTTGTTTTGCCATCTGTCTGCCTTAATGAGCAAAAGGCGTAACTCAGAAATTCCTGGGGAAAAAAACCTCATAATCAAACTATAATTGGCACACACACAACAGAGGCACTGCTGTCACTGTGCCTTCTAAATCAGGGTGCCCATGCTGTGGTGTCAGCACAAGCCAACAGGATTTCACTCCCCTCTCCTGCATTAATTGCAGGAACTATTTTCTTCCCTCCTCACATTTGAATTTCCCTGAATCAAGGGTCCTCTATAAAGGAGTTCTACAGGTTCTTCTTTAAGCTCTTCCACACAAAAAATTAATCTGACATCCATAATTATACTGACATTCGTAATTTTACCGACATCCTTAATTATACCAACATTCAAACCTCAACTTTTGCCTCCACCAAGTTCAACAGACTCATCCAAAATTTAAAGAACCTCATCCCTCAAATCTCTCTTTTATCTTTTTTTTTTTGAACTCTCTGAGAGTCAGCATATAGGGAGATGTGAATTATGAAAATCAAGAGACACTAAAATGGAAAGGGGGGGGAAATGGAAAGAAAAAGGAAAAACATATTCTTACTTTGAGCAGGTTAAGTCTGTCATACTGGAAAAAGAAACCATAAGCATTAGAACTGAAAAGAGAAAATAAACAAGTAACAGAAGAAGGGGGTTGCACACAGACATGGAGATGACGTGACTGGTTTGCAGAAACGATGCTACAGGAGCACGGAGCAGAGCTCGTGGTTACGAGGGGGCTGTAACCAGAGATTGGGAGGAACGTGAAAAACAGAGGATTTTCTCTAAGCCTTTAACTGTTGCCTCTAAATATTCATGATTTAGTGACCTCCCATCTTCGTGCACTGCCGGGGAAGGTTACAGCTCTGCAGTGCACGCAGGTCACACGTAAAACTTCACCCTGATAACTCGATCCAAACAGAGTTTCTGCCTCTCAGCATCACTGGCAGCAGCATCACAACTCACTCCTTGCTGCTCCCAGGGGAACAGAAACCTTTTGCCGAGGGAATGACATGCCACAGAGCTCTAGGAGTATCCCTAAATCTCTTCTGTGGATGCTGAAATGCTGTTAGCAGGGCAATTTTTCTCTTCTTGCATTCATTCTGTGAGAACTTTTCCTTTGCTGTGTAAGCTATGGAAACAATAGATAGGGTTTTTGTAAATAGCATTCATATCTGGTATCTTCTGACCTTGTGTACATTATATTAGGAAAAAACATTTCTAAGTGGGTGTCTGAGACTTTGACCAATCACCCTAGGAGAAGTGTGAGCGCTGTTCGATTGCTTTATGGAACTAGAATATATAAATGGTATTGTAAATTTAATAAATAATTCATTCCTCGCTCTGACTCCTGCCTCGCTGCGTCTCTGAACCCCTGCTTGGAAGCCCACACTCTTTTACCCCTGGGGAAGCAGAGGCAGAACCAGGGTGAGGGCAGAGCTCGGAACAGATTCCAGAGCCCTCTCTCCTGACCTGGGCACTTCCAAAAGCTACTCTGCCCACCTGGCTTCTAAATGGCCATAACTCAAGGAAATTGATGGAATTTATTCCCCAAACCCTCACCCCAGCCGAAAAACTATCAGAATTTCATTACCTACTACCTAAAGGGGGTTTGTTCCCCGCAGTGGGAGGGGTGAATGAGAAGACACAGCCAAACTCTTCTCATGGTGGCACACTGGAAGGACAAGGTACAACAGTCATAAGCTGCAGTGAGGGAAACTCTATTTGGAGGGAAGGAAAAAGCCTGTTCACAAGAGTGGTTAAGCACTGGAGCAGGGGCCTGGCGAGGCTGTGGGATCTCCAGCCTTGGAGGGCTGCAAAATGAGGCTGGACAAGGCTTTAGACCAAGCTGATTTAACCCTGCTTTGAACAGGGGCTTGGGTGAGAGACCCCCTGAGATCCCTCCTGACCTAAACTGTTCTACAGCTCCCAGGACCTGCACCAAAATTCACGTTCTCCCCCTAACTTAATATTAATCCTCAGCATTCACCATTAGCTACAGGCATTGGGAAGAACCTGAAGGAAATCACTTTTATCCTCGGGCAAATGCAAAACAGTTAAAAAATACGTGTTTCATCGCTGGCTACTGGCAAAAAGATGGGTTTTCCCTGAGTTTGGAAAGCTGTCCCAGAAGCAGCAAGAGCCTAAGGCTGACTCAGACCTTGGTCCGTGGCACAGTGGTGGGTCAGGGTGGCAAAGCAAGCTCGGGGAAGATTCCCTCGGGATGCAATTCCAGTGCTTAAAAACTCCTGGCGAGGCGCTCCCTCTGACGGCAGCGCTGCAGCACGGCAGAGCACGACAGACAAAGGAGGGCAGGGGACTCAAGCAGATCTGTCAGCAATTGTACCAACACAGCGGCAAACTCATGGGCTCAAGCTGTTCCGTCTCATTAGCCAGGCAGGTTGGGAAATCAAACCATTCTTCCTGCAGGAGATGGGTGGGGAGAGGAGAAGAGGCTGAGAAAGGAGAGTTTAAAATCTTTGCCCTCGAGTTCTTTGTTCCTAACCTCTCCCTGCACGAGCACGCAACAGAATCACCTGCGTGGGGAGAAGCAAGGGGTCTGATGCCCTGAAATTCGTCACTGGGGCCAGAGGAAGCAGCTGGTGGAGCACAGAACAGAGCTCCAGGCTGCACACTCCATGATCCTCATGGATCCAACTCCGAATATTCTGTGTGTGTGTGAGCAGGAGGCTCTGACAGGCTGCTGGAGGTCCTGCCTGGGCTCCCCTTCCCTCTGACCTCATCTGGGCTCCCCTTCCCTCTGACCTCATCTGGGCTCCCCTTCCCTCCCCTCCTGTTTCTGCAGCTGCCTCGCAGGGGTTGGGTTTTTCCCTCTCAGGAAAGCAGGGGCTGGCTGCAGGCACCTCACAGCACCACTGCACACACACTTTGCACAGACACCGCTCTGTTCCAGGCTTCTTCCCAGCAATCCCTCTCCTGAAACCCTCTGCAGCTCCAGCTTACCACAGCCTGTCCTGGCCCACAGCCCTCTACTCACCAGCACTGCTGCCAGGACTCTGCTACTCCAGACCTTCCACAGCACTTCCTTCACACCTCACCTGAGACTTTAGTCCCACAGTCCTCCTCTGCAGCTATCCCAGCTACAGAGAGCAAGCACAAGACAATCTGTCTAAAAAAAAGATGTAAAGAAGCTTCCAGCAGACGCCAGCAAATCATGCAAGGTCAGGCTGGTCACAGGGACCACGACCAAGGGAAGACAGGGAGCCAGCACTGCTCTCTGAGAACTTGCCTAGGAGGAAACCTAAGGGATCCACTGGGGAAAGGTCAAGACAAGGATTTTGTGGATTTTTGTGAAGCCATCCAAGCCATTCTGCTTTTATAAAGTGGAAATGCCAACAGCCTGGCACTTTGTCCAACAACATCCCACCTGCGCTTCTGATTTTTCCACTCTTCTGAGGGTAGCACAGAGGTGTGAGATCAAATCTCAAACGATCTTATCTCCAATTCAAGCACCCACAGAGGGATCTTCCACTTATCACCTCTCAGAGCGAGCCCATGAATTCTCACAATTCATTTGGGACAGGTCTGTTCTACCAGGTCCAAGCTGGGTTCATTTGAAATCACTGATCTTTAATATTTACATCACACAGGGGAGAGTGCAAGGGCAGTAAGCTGAGATCACTGGCCACAAAAATGCTATTCATGGTGAAAAGCAGGGAAGAAGTCATGGAGAACAACTCTTGTTTCTGAAATCATGGAGGAAGAAGAGAGGAAAGAGAAGGGATCGTGGTTCTGTTCAACTCCAGAGGATTTGTCCCTGGCAAAGACAGCAGCTCACTTCAAGGGAGAGGGGAAAGCAGAACTTAAAGGCTAAAATGATTTCGAAGCAGCTGAAGGGGTGTGATGAACAGGCCAGTTCTCACTCTGTGTGAGCAAATATTAGCGAGATCCCAGTGATGTAAGTGAAACCAGCTTCCAGCTACAGGCACGGGGCTGAGCTCTTGCTGACATTCTCACAGCCACAGCAGGAGAATGTCTGACTGGGGTCAGCACTCAGCACCACGGGGAGGGCTCCTGAGTGATGAGACAGCTCTACAGTGGGGGACAGGAGAGAAAAAAGAAGGCTTACTTTGGAGAGGCGCTTGTGTGACTTAATCGGAGAGAGAGCATGCAGGAATGAAAAGAGAGAAATTAGGGAAAGAAGAAAAATTACCTCGCAGATCAAGAGAAGGAAAACCCACACACCCAACAGGGAGCACTGTACCCCCTCCTTCCTCGTGGAAGCACCAGGAATTAAAGTTAAGCTTTAGTAGTCACCGCGCTGGTAAAAATCTCACTCCCACGACCTTAATTCACAGCATTTTGGGGGCTAGGGCGATGCAGCTCCTCTCTGTGACTCCCCCTTCCCAAGGAGCCCATTTCCCTGAGAGCATCCCCGGCGTGGCTACGAGCACAGCGTGCCCTGCATCCTGCCTGCCTCCCATCCCATGGCTTCCTCTTGGGAACACAGCGCTGGCAACACCGTCCCGAGGGTGTCACCCAGCCCCGGGACGGGGTTTGTAGGTCACTGTGTGCACAGGAAGCCAGGCTGACCTCAAGGGCAACCTCAGAACGCCAATGATTCAGCTTGAAAAACCCTTTTCCCCTCTCTTTTGAACTCACAGACTCCCCCCGTAGTGGTGAGAGATCAGAATGTGGGCCACTGAGTCCTGTTTCCTCTGCTGAGTGGCCACAAAGGGGAGGGGATGAAGACTTCTTGTGTGTGGCAAAGCCCAGCAACAAATCAGGCAAAGATCTAACAATTCATTTGATACAAGCCATCAGAGCTCTGCCTGTGAAATTATTGAGGCTGAAACATCTCACTTTAAAAGTCTGGGCAAACACAAGTGCTCCTGACTATAACACGTCACTGATACCAGGGTTATAATCAAAGGCTTGTTTGGTTCCCCAGGCCCTCGTGTGTGTTTTACCAGGTCCCACTGCTCACACAAAAACCTAGAGCCAAACCTGAAACCCTCTCCCCCTGCACAGCAAACACAGGGCTGTTTCTAATACGGTCCAAAGACACAAAACCTTCCTGGGGAAAACCTCAGCTACCCTGGGCAAGCCAGTCATAACATTGCAGCCATGGAAGGAATGGGCAGAGGGTTGGAAAACTGATTCTGTGCAATCTGAAGTGATCTCCGAGGGCTTGGACAGGACTGGGGAAACGCACAGGCCCTTCAGAGGGGAAACCTTATTTATTTCATGCCCCTTCATGATCCAGGTGATAAAAACTAATTGCAACAGTTGATTTTCAAGGTCTTTCACGGAGTCTCCCAAGGAATGGGACTTTGACTACAGAAAGCTGTAGACTCAGAGCTGTGCTGAAGCCTGACCCAGGCAAAGGACTCCTGGTTCGGAGAACCTTCAGAAAAATGATGGGGGAAGAGGGAGGGAAATCAGAGAGAGAAAAAAAAGGCAGAGGACAAAGCCAGCGCAGTGCGAGTCCAGCACCGGGGACACGTCACGGCCAGAGCCCTCTGCTCACTGCTCACCTTGGAGTTCTTGGCCCCGCTGCGGCCCGACTGGGAGGAGCAGCTCCGCTGGACACCCTGCTCCGGCGTGGACGGGGATTTGTCTGAGGAGTGGTCGGAGCCCTTCTCCACCATGGCGTCCCCCGGGGCGTCCTGCGGCGTGGGCGAGCGGGAGCGTTTGCGCAGGATCGGGGAGCAGGCGGGCGTGCTGCGGTTGGAGTTACTGGCAGTACTGCAGGGGGCAAAGGAAGGGAAAACGAGAGCAGGGTTAGCCACCTTCAAACTGAAAGCAGCTGCACCCCGAGCAGCGCGGCACCCGCAGATCTCCCCCAGCGCGGCAGGCAGAGCTGCTTCCTGAACAAACGCGCCCAGTTCTCATTTAGCAGAGCCAGAGGAACTGCTGGCAGTGCCTTTCTCCACCCCCTCCTCAATCCCTCAGACCACACAGCAATCCCCACGAGAACAAACTCATTGGCTCCCGTGGGCTCCCAGAGCTTCAAATGATGATCTGAGCTCAGAAAAACCCAATGTGCAGGGAGGTGTCAGCGTGGTCTCAACACAGCCTCACTCTGCCTCTCCTTTATTAGTGCAGCTCCTCTCAACAGGATGCACAAAAATGTGCACATCTTTCAGAAAACACCCCACCAAAGAGCATCAGAAACGCTGGGGCTCTGGGAGGGGAGTCATGATGACATTCAGTGCCGTGTTTCCTGTACAGAACCATCCTTTCCCACACCAGTCAGAGCTGGGCATGAGAACGGTTTGCTACTACCTAAAAGCCTTCGTGATTTAAAAAAAAAAAAAAAAAAATTAAATTCCTCTTTCACAAAGGCAAAAGCAAGGCCTTTCAGAGTTTTACAGAAATTATGAGGGGGATGGAACTTCTCGTCCTCTTTCCTCAGCAAATGCCCCAGCACCTAGATCAGCAAGCCAGTAACCTACATATTAATACAGAACAGGAAAACTCAGATTTCCTCACTGTTCCTTCTCTTTTGATGCCTCTCCTTCCTGCCAGACTCTTCAAAATACCACATGCTACACCCATTTTTCCCTCCGTCACTCATTTCCTTCAGGAGTCAGATCTATTTCTGACCAGCCCAGACATCCTTGAGGCATTTCCAGCTGGTACTGCTCAAGTCAGCAGGTTACAGAGGACTGGATCTGTGCTGATCCGAGGATTGGATCTGGGCTGATCCGAGGATTGGATCTGTGCTAACTTCTTCAGTACCCTGTTATCTCATGAGCAACACCACATCTGACAGCAGAGGCAACAGGCAAAGGATGGAGGAATTACAACTGCAAGGGACTGAATTAAAGAAGTTGGTACAAAAGAGCTTTAATTTAAGCCAAATTACACAGAGGAATCACAATGGTGCACAGCGAGGTACTCCAAATGGATCACTTCCTCCCTGAAAATCTAGAAGAGTTGAACACGTGCCTGAGGTTTCATGAATTCCCAGATAAAAATCATATCCATCTCTTCTTACCTCTGAAGATGCCAAAACCATTTTACAAGCATTAGCTAGATATGAGCAGACAATGTAACACACTCCTCCAGCAGTAATCAGGTTTGGGTTTGTTCGGTTTTGGATGAAACGGTCTCATAAATTATCCTTTATTTGCTCACTGCTTGTGTCAACGCACAAGTGATGAAACTTTCCCTGAACAGCCTGCAGGAAGCACACAGCCAAGCTGCTTATGCAAACAGGGCCAGAATCAGATTTCCTAGGAGCTGGCACCGGGCAGGAACAGCAGCATGGAGCTTCCCAGGAGCCCCTGAGAAGACGCTTTCACCAATATAAAGTGTGGAAGTTCATGCAGATAATGAACAAGGCTTGGGAAAATGGGTTTGCAAAACGTTCTGCAGGCAGGAATTTGGATTAAATTGAACTATGTTCTGTTACCTATTTTCACTCAGTAGAGTGAGAAATATAGGTATAGAACAATAAAAACCTGTTCAAATATCATCTAAACCCCAAGGCAGCTCCAGTGCAGAGACAGGCAGAGCAATTCCCCCTTGGCCTGGGGTTCTTCACAAGGAGCAAGGGCACATCCCCAAGTGCCATTTTGTCACATCACCTGGTCCTTTCCCTGGACAAGGCACAGGAACACTGAATGCTGAACCAGTGCAGCAATACTCAAGATTTAATCCCTCCAAATAATAACTGAAGCAAAAGACAAATGGAAAAATGATCCGGTCCATTCCCCCAGCAGCACTGCCTGCAGCAGCTTAGGTATATCACAAAGTAAAATTATCAGGGATTTCTCAGTGCACTGAAATGTTAAAAAGCATCAGGTTCCTTCACAGACTTTCAGCTGATCCAGTTAAAATGGCTATTTCTCCTTGTCTGTGCTCCTGCTGCTCCTTCTCCTGCTAAACTCAGTTTTTTGCAGCCCAGCGGAGCTATATGAGTGACTCCAAGTTCACCAGCAGTGCTTCCAGAGATGGAAATGGTTCTGAATTGCCATTTTAACGGACTGGAGAAAAAGTAGACTTCTGGTTAAAACCTCTAAATTCTGAGGCTGTGCTGGTCCTGCTTGCCCCCAGCGTGCTTGAGGCAACACAAGTTGGTTTACGTGAGAGGTCCCCAAAAACAGCAGGCAAGATTGAAGCCATTGTCCCTGTCTAGCACATCACTGGGCTAAATTTGTTTGAACAGATTTACTAATTTTTCCTCTACAGCTCTACAAAACCTGAGTTTACCACACACAACCTCAGTCTCACTTTCGGTTCGTGCGAAGTTCAGCGTTTCATTTTGAGCTTGAGTTTAGAGCAGCTCTGTAAAGACCAAGTCAAATTCAATCCAGGCTGTGTTTGCTTTCAGTTTACAGTTATGAGATTTTCCCGCTGCTCAATTAAAGCTCAGAATGAGCAGCTCAAAACCAGGGTACAGCTGCCATCACGTGCAGGTGAAACTCAAGATGAAAAATGCTTGAAAGTTTGGTGCTATTTTAGTCTTTTTATGGTCTTACAGAACTCCTCAAGGTGGGTTTTTCAGTCACAGCCCAGCAAGCCCCAGCGCTGCAGCTGCACAGGAGCAGCACCAGCATGGACTTGCTTAGAGCTGGCAATTTTGTGTTTGCCCAGGCTCAGCTCACACTGTCATAACCACAATTTCTGGTGCCAGCTCTTCCAAGCACAACCTTGGGCAGATTCTGTCTTCTAAGCTCAGCTTTTAGTTTAAAAAACTAAACCCATCCACATATATCGTGTTAGGTGAGTGTGGATTCCCACCTTTGCAGAGACTGGGGGGAAAAGTAACATCAAGAGCTCCTTTCTTTGACTGGATTTTCCTCTGAAGTCAGTGGCACAAATATCCAACTCAGGACGGCTGAATCCCTCTCCTACTCTCTGACGACTGGGAAAAGCTGGATTTTTCTCTGAAGTCAGTGGCACAGATATCCAACTCAGGACGGCTGAATCCCTCTCCTACTCTCTGACGACTGGGAAAAGCTGGATTTTTCTCTGAAGTCAGTGGCACAGATATCCAACTCAGGACGGCTGAATCCCTCTCCTACTCTCTGATGACTGCAAAAAGCTGGATTTTTCTCAGAAGTCAGTGGCACACATAGCCAACCCAGGACGGCTGAATCCTGAATCCCTCTCCTCCTCTCTGATGACTGGGAAGAGCTGCATTTTTCTCTGAAGTCAGTGGCCCAAATATCCAACTCAGGAGGGCTGAATCCTGAATCCCTCTCCTCCTCTCTGATGACTGGGAAGAGCTGCATTTTTCTCTGAAGTCAGTGGCCCAAATATCCAACTCAGGAGGGCTGAATCCTGAATCCCTCTCCTCCTCTCTGATGACTGGGAAGAGCTGCATTTTTCTCTGAAGTCAGTGGCCCAAATATCCAACTCAGGAGGGCTGAATCCTGAATCCCTCTCCTCCTCTCTGATGACTGGGAAGAGCTGCATTTTTCTCTGAAGTCAGTGGCCCAAATATCCAACTCAGGAGGGCTGAATCCTGAATCCCTCTCCTCCTCTCTGATGACTGGGAAGAGCTGCATTTTTCTCTGAAGTCAGTGGCCCAAATATCCAACTCAGGAGGGCTGAATCCTGAATCCCTCTCCTCCTCTCTGATGACTGGGAAAAGCTGCATTTTTCTCACATGAAGGACTCCACAAAGAAAATGACGACTCTGTGAACTGAACGCTGTGACAGAGAGGATGGGCACAGAAAGCACAGGGCTGCCCCTGCCCCGAGCCCCTCAAAACTCTCCTGCTCCTGCTCCTTCCCTGGAGTTTGAATCCAGCCCAAGGCACAGCCATGACGAACGCTTTCTGCAGTTGCCATGGCGACCAAGGCCTGCAATTGAACCAGGAATCAACGCCTGAAATGCCAAAACGGCTTGACCCACTTTGAAAAAAAATAATTGTAATAAATAATGCTTTAGAGACCTAATTGCCCAGAGCGCATTCAGGGCCTCACATCCCCCTGCAGAGTCGCCTTCAGCAGATGAGACAGATTAAGTGAGGGACAGAACACAAACAAGCCCACCTAAGCTGCAGCCCCTTTGCTCCGAGGTGAAACCCCTGCACGGAGCATTTGAAAGCACAGAAGGCTGAGTTTGTCTCCTTGGTTTATGCCCTTGCTGTCCCTAAAGGAAAAACCTCGCCCTATGGTTGGAAAAAATACCATCAGCGAGCGTGGTGTGGATGGGAAGGGGCCAAACTCTGCTCAGACGTGGAGGAAAAGCATCAATATCTGCAGCAGTGTAGTAAAGAATCTGTAGCCTGCCAGTGCCTTGAAGCTGGAGAGGGTCTTTTTAGCAGAAATTGTAGTGATAGGACAAGGAGTGATAGACTCAAACGGAAAGAGGGGAAATTTAGGTTGGATATATGGAAGGAATTGTTCTCTGTGAGGGTGGGGCCCTGGCACAGGGTGCCCAGAGGAGCTGTGACCACCCCTGGATCCCTGGCAGTGCCCAAGGCCAGGTTGGACAGGGCATGGAGCACCCTGGGATAGTGGAAGGTGTCCCTGCCCATGGGACAGATGATGTTTAAGGTCCTTTCCAACCCAAAACATTCCGGGATTCTACAAGCTTTCCTTCAGCTGATGGAAAAGAACATTTGGCAATGCACGGACAGGCCCCAGTCATACCCTACCCTGGGACACAAGGCAAGACACAGAAAGGCCAAATTTCCTCCTCCAACAGAGTATTTCCCGTAAAGATCTGAACCAGCTGATGGACAGAACTTCACCAAGCAGTCCCTCTGGGGAAAGGTGTTCCACAAGTTAAGCTTGGTGTTCTTAAAACTATAAAGGAACTCTTTGCAATGCTTTCATGAGAACTCAACGAGAAACCTGACTTTGCTGCAGTCTGTTAAATGAATTCTTCATGAATCCCACCCAAGCAGTCCTGAAGTGACACGAAAGTCTGTCCATCCCACAGATCTGAAATCACCACCCTGCTGCCACTGCAGCACACACATCCCTGGCATTAACACAAGCACCCTGCAGCAGTTCTTGCCCAAGTCCAGGTGCCCCAAGAGCCAGCAGCCACCTCCAGAAGGGCACTGCCACAGCACCTGTGACATAGATGAACACAGCAAATCCCTTTGGGTCTGCCACTCCCAGGATGTGGATTTGGCCAGCAGGAATCACTGTGTTGGGAGGAGGATCAAAGGATTTGCAGCTAGAGCAGGGCAGCTTCAGGTACACAGCACTCCTCACCTTCGCTGTGACCACCAGCAGCTTCCCGGGGGCAGAAAAACACCAGTGACACCATTCCCTGCAGTGCATCTCTCAAACCCTTGGACTTCCCCAAGGAAGTCTTGATCTGGAAAGCTTAAAGGCCTCCAAGTCTTCCCTCAGTTCTCAAAAGAATTTGCTTTACAAGAGTCATCCTGCAATTACTCACTTCTCCCTGCAGCACTGACCTGGTAACGAGCCTTTCAGGCCCAAAATTAGGGTTTGTTCTGCCATTTGAGCTTAATTCTGAGAGTGCTGAGCAATATGTCCCCAAAGCAGCAAAGATGCTCGTACTGAAGCACATATTTAACTCTCCCTGTCTGAAATCCACGGGCTGTGCAAAGTCAAGCCTGCACCTACAGCTTCCTGGACAAGGCCAGAGGAGATCCTGGAGCACAGCACAGAGCTGTGCTGGTAGTCTGGAAAAGAGCAGAAAGGTCAAGAAGGCACCTCAGGCCTGGCTGTAGCACTAAAAAGAGTTAATTCTCCTCAGAAACAGCTATTAGAGGGGTTAATTGGATGCCCACAAAGATACTTTTCTGCCATACAGTGTGACATCAGTGGAAAAAGAGGAGATTCAGAAGCTCATTATGCAGTCTCTCCAACAGCAAGCAGATGGTAACAACTTTTGATCACCAACCTACACTCCCTTCAAACTGATAATCCAAGAATGAAAACCTCCACAGATCCTGGAGCAATTCCCCGGGCCCGCCATTGCTCTACAAGCAACAACAAAATGTTATATTTCTATTACATCTCCCAGCAAGAGAGACAAAGGAGAAAGCAATAAGTCAAAAAAGCAATGACACCTGGAGGGCTGTGCAGAAACCAAGGAGTGTTTCATGACAAGAGCTTTGAAAAGAATCATAAAATTAGCCTGCCTTCTGAATGTTTTTTTAGCAGGAAAGTCCACCCTTGTTTAAGATTTACTCAGTCTATTTTGACATTTTGCAGAATGCTGTCCTCCGATGACATCCAATCACATGTTTACATATTCATGAAACAAAATTAATGCAATTATTATGCCTCAGAGGATTAGCAAATCACTGCAAGCATTAGGAAGGAATTTGCCTTCTGCCCGCAGCCAGCAGCGGGAGGCTGGGGAGGTGCATTATTAACGTGTCACTGTCCCCGTGGATCACCCCATCCTGGCTACCCCTGCACACTGACCCACGGACAAACGGCCTCATCTCTCACTGAAACTCCCCCCGAGCTGGCTTTGAGGCAACCTCTCCCTTCCTGCTTGGAGTGACTCCAAAAATCCCAAGAAAAAGTTGGGAAACGTTTCTGAAATACAACAAGACAGATCTTAATAATAAAGTCCAAGAATGCACGGGACATGATTTGGAAAGGATCATTAATGTGCAGACAACCACCGTGGGTTATAAATCACACCCTAAACCCCTCCCTCAGCCACAAATTATTATAATTCCATTTGCTCCAAAGGAAGACGAGCCACATAAAACAAAGAATGATGGCTAATACAAAGAAATCTGGGAAGCAATAAAGGGGAAATAGCACAAAGTCAGAATTTCACATCCCTCTGAAGGTGACAGACACAGCCCCACCACAGTCACCTGCAGGTCACCCGCTCTACAGCTGTACTTCCCAAGGAGGAACAGATCCAGGCTTTGTTTTCCTCCCCTCCCCACCACAAAGTCAACAGCTCTTGTAATTAACAGCAATATCTGAGGCTTCCATCAACATCTCCAAGCCTGGAACTTGGGGCAGAACAGAGCTTGCAAGTCTTATTTAAAAAATAAACATAACAACAACAGACACTGTTAAATCATCTTTGATGTGAGGAAAGTTTTGAAAACCTGACGGCTCAAAGGATAAAAATAAAAATTAAAATAAATCCGAGCCTGTTTATTTTTATCCTCATCGTTTCCAAGATAACATCAGAATCTTTCAGTGGTTTGGGGATGTAATTTTTGCTGTTGTATGCTCTTTATTTCAAGGGAGAGTGAGATAAAGCAACAGAGCTGGTGATAAATACCCAGGCCCATTTCTGGATGGGG